>JAIEZT010000007.1:19984538-19992728 GCA_019594935.1 Periophthalmus modestus | reverse complement strand
CCTGGAGCTGTGTTTTGCTTCATTCACACATTTTGGTTAAAATTCCTTCCCTTACGAAAAAGTGGGGAGCCCTGTCGACATCTCCATAAGACCAACAATCCTGCGTTCCACTTTGTGAAGCAGTTAGTTTTTCAAGTTAACAGCGCTACCATTTACATTTTGTTTCAGTAGAGATTGTCACAAATTACCCTGGCTGAAATTATCCAAATGTTCTAAATGCAGATTAATGAGTTTAAAGTTTTGAAAACACAGTGGAGAACTTTCTGTATTACCACCATTACATCACAGGTTGAACAGAGCATTTTGAACTTCTGCTTGATAGGACCTGCCCTAAAAAATCTGCATGGTTTGTGTGTTTAACATGTGTGAATGAAACAACACACTCAGGGTTTGTTTTTAATGATCGAAATACATTATAACATAGATCAGAAAACACTCATAAAATGGGCCCTTTAAAGATTGACATATTTTTCCCCCTTTACCATTGTCGCCTCAAAGCAGGAATAACTCTGGGTTTGAAAGCTTCCAGTTAGAAAGGTTACAAAGATAATGGGGTCATTCAGTGTTTCATGGGTCATCACCTGCCACTGAATGTCTTTGTAAGTTGGGCCATTCTATTTCTCACACCCTATCTTTCTCCCTACCTCCCTCCCCTCTCCCTCCCTCTCTCCCTCTTTCTCAGTCATTCTCTCCTCTCTTCAGAAAATTTGTTAGGTATAACAGTACAACACCTGCATGAGTGGACTATCATTGGAGGTTTCTGTTTTTCAGAGATGATGAGTCATATCTGATACTTGTACTGTTTATTGACACACTGCTTACAACATGTTATGCCAGTTTCTCAAATGACAGTATTTCTTGGTTATGGTCTAATGTATTGTTAAATGTCATGTGTGCAAAATACAATATGGATACTAATATAATAATATATAAACTAATAATATAATAATAATACTAATAATAAATAATAATAATACGTGACAACTGTTATTATTTTTATTATTAATAATATAATAATTCATTAATTTTATGAATAGTTTTGAGTTTTTGTTGTGGACTTGGACTCCTTTAAAAAAGATACGCAAATCTCAATAGGATTCGACTGGTATAAGAAGTTTTAAATAATACATTTGAATGTGTAAGTGAATTTTAATATTTTTTGGAGATTTTTGTAGTCAGACATTTTTATGGCATACCTTGACATGTTTTGGCTGCATCTACATTGCCTTCCTAATCAGACTATGCCATAACTTATCCCAATGTTAGTGTCAGTAGCAGTACCTTCACAAACATTGAAATAAACACTCAATGTGATGTATGTTCCAACACTGTCCTGAGGCTCTGGACTTCCTACATTGATAGCTTTGTTCTGCTTGGTTTTTGATCGAGAGCCAGAACTACACCTTTTTATCATCTGGTTCATAAATTAGGGCCATTTGAGGGACTACCGCAATAAATAATGCAAATCTGGTACTTTCAAAGGATAGATACATAAATGAGAAAAACTATCTGAAGGAGCAGGGCAGGAAAAACATATTTTTAAATAACTTAAATATCTTTGTCACTAGATTTACTCATCACCAAAGCCTTTACACAAGCCAGAGTTCTGTTATTTCAGTAAAAAATATTACCCATGTAGGAGTAGAAGTATGCTGCTAGAAAAGTACTCTAAAAAGTACAATTCCTTTTGAAAAATTGCAGGAAATGTAACTGAGTAAATGTCACTAGTACTATCCTCTCTGTTTACAAGTTTTAAAACGCCATTGATGAAACGCACAATTAGGTTACACCCATTATAAATGTATATTGATCCAATGGTATTTATTTTCAAAACTACTACTACTACTACTACTCACTACAGCCAGCAAACCAGTAAGCCCTACTTGTTCAGGTCTCATAAAAAAGGTTTCTTTGTCTTAACTGCCAAACATTTACATAAGTACTGCAAGTAATGATAAAAAAAAAAAAACAGTTGATGACCATTAGACCACAGTGTAACCTAAACATATTTTATGTCAATTTCTGTTTATATTTTAGAGACCCCATCAAAGCATGAATAGAAGGACTGAAGCAAGTTCTCTATCTGTACTAAGATATCTGTGTAATCCCACTGTCGTCCAGTATGATCCCCATTAAAGAAACATTCAATTCTGTCAGCTGGACAGAGAGACAATGACCAAGGTTTGAATGTGTTTTAAAATGGTTCAAATTGAGTTACCCTTTGGAATGATAAATTCTAAATAAATGTTGCACTACAACAATAAGATAATTTTAAAAAAACGACTATTATTATGTTATAAAATTGTTTATGTTTTTTTGGGGTTTTTGCGCACAGATCTCTCAGTCGTGCGCCTGCTTTGCTTCTGTGCTGATTATTGCGTTGGTTTCAGTTTTTTAATTAGTTAAAATGCCATACAAATTGGAAAGAAAACTATTCCGTCTCTTTTTAAAAATGAGGTCCTGATCCAACCGTTTCATGCTAAGGCACCATTCAAAAGAGCCAACTTTTTCACGAATTGCACATCACTAATATCTTGCACTAAGCACCTATTTCGACTGCTTTGGTGTCTAGTATATCTATGGCCTTTGCTGGAACGGTGTGTGCTTTTTGTCATTGGTTGGCAGGATCTCAACCATGTTTTAAGATTGTCGTGTCAGAGAGGTTATAAGAGGTGTGGTTGTTTTTTGTTTTTTTATTTTAATTTTTTGTTTTTTTTTAAGACAAACAACTCTTATTTAAAAAAGATACTACATGTATTACAGGCTAACATCATCTACAAGTCAAGAACAATCTTTTTTTTTTTTTACATTATTCTTACAATGGATATTACACAAAGACAGTTTATTTGGTAATTCATCTTGTTATTACCCAAACCAGCTTCCAATTTCTACCATTTCCAAGACCTTTGCAATTGGAGCATGTTCTTATCTTGGGGTGACCAGATTTTCAAAATGAATGCACACAACCTATTCTGGACTCACGTCTTTTGTTGGTATATAATCTGAGAGACTTCTGTCAGTGCAACTGAGAGCTTATTCAGTCTTCTGGTTATGTATGGGATTAAATTGGTAAAAAACAAAACAAAACAAAACAAAAAAATAAAAAAAATGGACACCTGGGACATTTCTTGTATAATACTGGGACAAATCAAGGGTTTTTGGATAAATTCACTGGGACAGGGACCATGGCTCATAACTGAGATTCTTTCGGGGCAATAGGGATGTCTGGCCACCCTAGTCTAACTACTAGCTGCAAGGAGCCTACATGTAGCATCGGCATTTAGTAGATTACTAAGACAAGGCAAGTATATTTGTATGGCACAATTTGTACAGAAAGTAACTCAAAGTGCTTTACAGAATAGGGACACACTTGCTTACTATCTTGCTATAGTCCTAATATGCTAATCCGTAGCAAATGAACTACAGGAAAGGAACTTTGTTAAAAAGGAACAAACAGTGTATTATTTTCAAAAATGCCCCACTGCTGAAACATTTTTGTCCTGTTCGGGCTAGCAACAGGAAACGTAACAGCATTGTAAAGACAACAAATCTTCCTTCTCTCGGGATTCATTTTTAAGACGAATTTTACAATGCAGCTTGTAAAATGCACATTGACCAGTCTAGTTGCTGTAGGGCTTGACATAAATATGACAAAAATACCCAATTAGCTAAATGCTACTAGACTTTCTTTTTGGCTAGTGACACTTTCAGTCTTACTACCCAAAAAATACTAGCATTTATAGAGACTAACATCTACACTTATGTCAAGCCCTTTGTCATTACAACACATGCATGCTTTCCCTCAACGTCATTTAAGTAGCGTCTAGCAGATACCTAGCTGACACATGTAAAGCTACAGGTACACGTCTCTAAAAGTAAGCCTATCCCTGCTTGGGCGTGGTGTTCTCAGGAAGATTAAGACAACAACGCACACAGGCATGTTCAAACGTGGCAGCTGGTCCAACCAGTCCTACACTGCCCCTCCCAGCAGCAGACAGGACACTTCTATTGTTCAGCAGAGCAGTGAGTGGGTTGGTAAAGACACAGTAATTTATGGTGACTGAATAAAACTTGCGATTTTAGGATTTGTGACTCAATCAAGTGTCTAGGAAGCACCAGTTGTACATAATAAAGCACATGTGGATAATTACTTACAATACATATTTTTATTAATAAAAAACAAACTATTTACATGTTTGAAAAATGTTTGTAAATCATGAATGCGACAACAATGAAAAATATATTAAAAATAACACTCTTTGCCTGAGCAGAGTAAAGGTAGAAAGTCAGTGCAAAAACAGCAGTAAAAGTCCATTGATAGTTAAGGCCCATCAGTGCTGTTAGCAAAGGGTAACATAAAACTGCTGACATTCAGAAGGGAAGAGTTTTGCCAGTGTATGTCCAGAGTATTTACTCGAGTCCAATTAGTCCTCACAGGTTTGTCTGAATGACCTCTCTGGTCTCCTGCACCACTACCCTCCGGGAGCTAGAGGGTATACTGTTTTCCTGTGATGTTTTGAGTGCCACTGGAGCTGCTCTTGTTGAGGGCCCTTTGAGATCCTAAGAGCCCTCCTGACAGGCTGCTCTTGACTCCAGTTTGCTGCCTCTGAGCTGACCCAGAGCCCACCACCAGGAGGGGCTGAGAGCCAGAGAGTTCAGGCTGCACCTTCTTCAGCACTTGTTTGGAGCCCGACAGGCCCTTCCCCCCCACCAACATCATGGTCTGAGAGCTGGAGAGCGAGGCCCCTGGCCCCTGTACTTTCTCCACCAGCACCATCCCAGGGACCTGAGTCTGCCCCACAGCCTGTCCCTGCATCACAGTTTGCCCCTGCATCACCAGGCCTTGGGCTGGGACATTCTCTGGGCCGTTAACCAGCATTACACTCTGCATGTTGGGCCCTGGGGCCTCCCTGAGCAGCACTGTGTTCTGGACTGGAGGCTGGACCATGTAGTGCATGGGCTGTAGAACCGGAGCTGTGGTGTAGTAGAGTTGAGGCTGCTGCTGAAGGAGCAGCATCTGGCCCTGAGGGGCCTGGGGGACCTGGGCGGGCTGGGGGGGCCACGCCCCTGGGAGGCCTCTTTGCTGACTTCCTTGTTAGTAATGGTCTGAGTGTGCTCAGAGCTCTCTTGTACCTCACTGCTGCTACTGATGACCTCTGCTTTGGGGATGGGCAGTGATGTGGGTACTGATAGGGCCCCCGGGACCACCACACTGGACACTCCTGTGTGAGACCTGATGGAAGTGCTGATGGTGGTGGTGGTGGGAGGGGCAGCGGGGGCTCTCACTTCAGCCTGGTTCTTGCCTCCACAGATGTCGGCCAGAGTCTTAAACTTGAAGTCCAGGTCATCAAGGAAGTGCAGGTCTTTGTCCAGGTCCAAAGAGCTGCAGGAGCCCAATGAGCCAGCACTGGAGCCCTGGCCCTCATAGTCATACACCAGGAGATTGTCCTTGCCTGTCTGGGCCTCAGAGCTCTGCATCTTCTGTGGGACACATAGAGACTCAGGTTAAAATACTTTTTATTATTATGTGTTCATAAATGTGTTCATAAACAGTGTTTAGGGACACTTACCTGGTTGTAGTACTGTCCCAGATAGTGATAAGGCAAGCCATGCCGTCAAAGATACCAGTCTCTCTCTCTCTGCTCATGTACTCAGATTGAAAAGTACTGCCGCCCAACGGTTCAAGCCCCTCCAGGTGCCCTCCATCTGACTGGCTCCATAGCCCTGGTAGTATCCATTGATGATCTCTCGAGACATCTCTCTGTGTGCTGCTGGAGGTCCATATTAGATATCTGGGTCCCGCCCATAGACAGATTTAGCATATTTCCATCAATTTGTGTTGTTTGCATGTTTATCAATGGAACATCCTGAGACAATGAACAGACAGTTCACAATCAGCACTGTTTATTTATTTGATTTAGAAAATAAATGATGATGATGATGTAACTCATTAATTTCACTCTTACCGTGTTCTCCCCTTGGCCTTTCCGTGTGGTAGTTGATGAGATGAGATTTGGTATCGAATGGCATCTCCGTGAAAGCTCCTGGCATTCCCCAAATTCCTCCGCAGAAGCAGAAAGAGCTAAAAGAGGGATCACTGGGAAAAAAAAAAATATATATAATCTATATATAATATATATATATATATATATATAATAAATAAATAAATAAATATATATATATATATGTGTGTGTGTGTGTGTGTGTGTGTGTGTGTGTGTGTGTGTGTGTGTGTAAGAATGCATTTGACAGAGCAACCGCTAGGCTTTATGGAATTCTAATTGTTTTGATTTTGTTTGATGTGTTAATTTAAAATATACAATGGTAGATGGTCAGTGTGCCCCAGGGCAAATGTGGATACAGTAAAAGCTGACCACCACCGAGTAAGTAACTTAATAAAATAAGAAAGTCTAGTTTCAAAGAATAACTGACTTGTTTCAATATACTGCATCGAAGAAAACTCTGCTTAAAATAGTTGCAGAATTGTTTTCCTAGCTTAAGCAAAAAAAATGTAATGAAATAATAAAAATGCTAAAATATATATTAAACTATACTAACATAGAAGCAATAGCAGCCCCAAGAACAGCATACAGATTCCAGCCGGACCAAACTGTACTTCTTTCTCTGGTTGACCGTTCCCTCCGCGTTTACCACATTTCACCCCATCACCACATGTGCACACTTGGACCTGGACTCTCTGTGGCTCGGGACAGGACACCCCCTGCTGGTCAGTCACGGTAAACTCCACCTCATACACACCAGGCCAAAGGGACTCCTCGCTCCTCAGTATCCGGGCTGTGTCTGTCAAGCGGAGGAACATATCCAGGTTAATAATCAGCTAATGCGCTACAGTACAGTATCTTATTTCCCGTTGACCCGCAAAGTGAAACTGTGGAAAACTTGGAAGACATATGTTGTGTCTTACTGTAGTTCATTTATCTGACTGTAAACAACAGTCACATTGTGTAATTATTTTAAAGAACAATTAATATTTGATATGTCTGCATCTTGCTCACTGTTATAATTTTATATATATATGTATAAATGTGTGTGTGTGTGTGTATAGATATAGATAGATAGATATACACCACATATACAGAGGAACACTTTGAAAACACATTAGATGCGCAGGAATGCGACCCTCTCACACCACACCAGCTCGTCACCTCTCCCCGCGGGCAATGCCAGAGAAATGGAGAGTTCAGCCCCTATCAAGGAGTTGGGTTCCAGAGCCCAAGCTGTGTGTGGAGGTGAGGCCGACTATATCTAGCCAGGAACACTCAACCTCCCGCACAAGCTCAGCCCCCCCCCCCCTTCCCCCCAGTGAGGTGACATTCCATGTCCCCAGAACTAGTCTCCATGTCCAGAGATCCAGTCGTCGAGGCCCCCGCCTTCGACTGCTGCCCAGATCTCTTTGCACCAGCTTTCATGGTTCCTCCCGCAGGTGGTGGCTCCACGGGACGACGGCCCCACGTCGCTCCTTCGGGCTGAGCCCGGCCAGGCCCCGTGGAAAAAGGTCCGGCCACCAGGCACTCGCTGGCGAGCACCCACCCCAGGCCTGGCTCCAGGGTGGGGCCCCGGTAACTCCAGTGTGGCAGACGTAACACCCCCTCCCTGAACCGCCACCTTAACGTGGTGGAGGGGTTTGAGTACCCGAATTATTCTCTGGGAGCTATGTTGTCAGGGGCTTCATGCCCTGGTAGGGTCACCCATGGCAAACAGGTCCAGGGGAACGGGTCAGAGACCAAGAGCGGGTTCAGAAGCCTTCCATCATATATGTCCTTGTCTTTTAAATGTAACATATTCACATAATATATGTATGTGATTGTTTTTATATATACTATGCAGTGTGTTACAACATATTTACGACAAGTCCTCACCATTCAGATGCTGCACCTGCCACTTGCCCTGTGTGTGCTCTGGGACAATGGTGAAGTGGAATGGCGGTCCATTTGGAAAAGTATCCTCGTCGTGAGCGGTGACCAACACTGCGTCATCAGACAGGCAAAGGGTCTGCACGGGGCTGGTCAGAGTGGGGCAGTGGTCGTTGAAGTCCTCCACCCTGGATGGCTATGGTCCCTGTGGCAGTTTTGGCTGGCATATCTACTTGTAAGAAGAAAATTGGTTATATATGTAAACAATGGAGGAAAAAAAATTACTTTAAAGACCTGATACCTGATATTTTACAGT
>JAIEZT010000007.1:19917038-19979538 GCA_019594935.1 Periophthalmus modestus | reverse complement strand
TTTGTGTGTAGTCATGGTTTTCTTTCAAAGGTTTTGGAGGGAGGATCCACTCTCTTCTTTTTCTCACCAGGGAATTAGCATGAGCCACAGCAACAACCTGAGAACACAGTTAGAATTTAGTAGGGCAGGACGATATACTCAAGATAAGTGATCTGAATTGTGATAAATATGTAGTCGCAATCAATCTTCATCGTACTGACCAGGGCTGCACAGTATGAGAAAAAGATGTAATATTGGAAAGCTATGTATTGTATTGCAATAACAATATTATTGAGATATTTTATATTTTTTGTAACCCAAGTCTAATGTAGAACTAAATTTAAAAAAAAATCATGAATAAAATTTGTCTTTTTATCCATTTTACTTTCCAAAAACAGTGCACTACTGTAAATTTTCTTGTGTATATGTATGTATGTATATGTATGCAAGCCCGCTCACAGTTTCTATGTTTTTCAGTGCCATAACAAACATCCAAACTTATAAAACATGCTTTTATTGTAGTCTGTTTTTTGACACAAAAGTTACATTGCATTGCTTTAAATCTCAAGAATGTTTTAGTGTGGTTTAATTACTGTATAACTGACTTGACATGTTCCCAGAAAGCATGGTAATAATAGTCCTTGTGTAACCACCCTGTTACTGCACATAGTTACAGTGAGGTGTTCATCGAAGTATGTGTGCAATGTTTATGTCATATGTTTTAATTAAAATGATAAAAGATCAGTAAGGGTGTGTATATTAACTGATTTTACAATTAAATGACAGGATAACCATTGCCATTTTTATTTTATATTCATTAAGACACAACTATATCTTATCTGATTTAAATATGGCAAAGCTGAGAAACCAAATGTAGTTAGTCTTGGATTATTAGTTTCTATCAATTTATTCCCTCAAATAATGACAAATTACATACAAAATACTTGAACGTATTTCAGGTGAACATTAAAAGACATCTTATGCATACAATTTAACAGGCCAAAATAGTGAGCTAACGTTACTAGCAAAAAAAAAAATAAATAATAATAATAATTTTACTAGTGCTTTCTAAATATGGTATCTCATGTTTTGTTTTGTTTTTTGTACAATTTTGTTCATTTCTCTATTAAAACAAGGCTTCCCAGCGATGTTGCAACTAATAATCACACCATTTCTTCACACAAAAAATGTATGCCATACAATATATATTAATAATTTTGCAGCGTAAGATGCAGGCTATTAAAGGCCATGTACCGATTTTTTATTTTTATTTTTTTTATGTATTTGACCAGAATTTGTCTTGTTCTAGTACCCATAGATTGAATAAGCAACTCTTGAGGTCAAAAATAAGTTGGCTGTATACTGTCTGCACCTAATTATAAAGCATTTTACGATCCAACAATGGGGAAGTGCACGGTTAGCATGCTTGTTGTTGTTTACAGTGACAACAAAATTCTGAACTGGTCTCAAAAAGTCTCTTGTGAAAAGTGATTAGAAACTCATCGCGGTGAATAATTAGGACGCTCAGAATGCATAAGGTAAGTGAAAAATAACTGGACCACTGCAAAAAACAGTTAAAATGAACTAGTTCTGTTTTTCATGTTTTTAAGACAGTAACAATTAGGTACAGATTTATCTCTTTCAAATCCAAACAATTAATTGTTTGTAAATTATCTTTATAATTAACTTCTGATTTTTGGATATAACATACATTACAAATTCTAAGACATGTATTAGTAATATTTTCCATTCTGACTGTTGCTGTCTTTATTAGATTCTGTAATTAGACTCATAACACAAACATGAACAAACTTTAGTTTATTCAATTGCGTTGTTTTGTTAAGAATTGGCAGGAGATAAGATAAGGGATGGATGCCTCTTCAGTTCTGCCTTTGGGGCCTAGTTTTCAAGGTTGGAATTTTTAGTGATGTATTTTATTGTTGTATGTGATTCAAATAAAAATGTTTCAATTTATTGTGACTCTTTACTTCTATGCGTTTCCCAGTAAAGACTTCACAGTATTAAAAAATATTTGTAAATTAAAACTGAGCAGTACAGGTTAGAACTGTATGGTGGCATTAGCTGTTTATCTGTCAGATTGGTTGCAAATTCCAACTTGGTTGACCTGGTTTATGGTTAATCTCTGTAATTACTAATTTTTATTTTATTAATTTAATTAATTTGTGACATAATTTGTTTCACTATAGTTGTCAACATAGTTGATGTATTTTAAACAACTCAACTTTCAGACACAAAATTCATTCGTGGACTCAATCTAAAACATAATCTAGTTAAAACTTTATTTTAAGGCCTGATATTTGACTATTACTATAAAACTATTCTAAAGTCAAGTTAGGAAAGTTTTTTTTATCCTCTACATTTCTGCCCCATGGGTTGAACAGTTGGTTGGTCGGGGTACTTGATACTTTTCCTTGTACACAAAATGAAACTGTAGCCTACTCCTTTTACAAAGGGGTTAAGAGGTTCATCTCATCTACTACAGTTAACCAACTGTAATTTAGCCTCTACGTATAAAATATTATGTACAAGTATAAGTTGTAGTTGCCTACTCAGTGTCAATAAATACTTCCATTAACCCAACTAGGAACACAAAACAATACTAAAAATGTAAGCAGATGTAGACCAAATGCAGGCTATTGAATACAAAATAAAGTATTTAGTTCCAGAATACTACAACCCTGCATTCAAATTTTATTCAAATATCTAGTTACTAATAGCTATACTAATAGTAGCAGCTAGCCAGGCAATATTGAAAGCATATGCCACGTACAGGCTATACAGTTGCAGTTGATAAAAATAAATAATAAGAATAACACTTACGATCGTTAAAACTAGGACGACACAGGAGGGTGAAAAAATGGAAACCATCGTTGCAAAACAAACAAACAAACAAACAAACAAACAAACAAACAAAAACAAAACAAAACAAAAAAAATATTCCGTGTAAAATGGTAGGGTCCTTTTGTGCTTTAGCTGTGGTCCGCTGGGTTTGCAGTCCGGGCTGAAATGATCCCTGGAAAAAACACTTGCCTTGTTTTAAAGTGGAGGAGGAGGGCTCGTGCGCGGTCTCTCAGGTACGGCGCCCCTCCCCCTCCTGCCCTCGCGACGCACAATGACACCACGAGCACACTCTGACAGAAAATGCGAGAAAGGACAAACTACAGCTAGCTCTTTTGTCAGTGGTGAAAGTATTATACGCATTATGCATCTTTGTATAATGTCCTCAAAGTCCTCTCCTCCATAGATTTGCAAGATTATTTGATAGGGATATTAGGTAAAATGTGACAATGCATAGATTCAAATATTGTTTATATTTGACAAAGTACAGACGTAAAAGTTGCAAATTATTACTGTAATGTTCTCTTTACTGGACTAAATTTTACAGTGAACACTTTTTAAGTTTAGACTTCTTCACGATATTTAAGGGCATGTTTCTGTACTTTATTATATTTCTTACTGGACTAGAAATAAATGTAATAAAAGTACTTTTCTTATGGTTTGAGATGATCGAAATGGGTTAAGGTATGGGTACCTTTAGCACGTTTATCCTCCAAAAATGAACAAATACATTAATTGATAAAATATACTAAAATAGAGGGAAAAAATAGTAGTAGGCCACAGTTTTAAACAGGCACTTCAGAACTTCAACTTAATTCCATTTACTTGAGTATTATTTTCGTTCCTGTATCTACAACTAACTTGCATTCTCCTTCCAACACTGTTGTTTTTTTTTTTTTTTTTGTGTGGAAGGGTAAAACCTTACACACACACACACACAAACACACAAGAATATGGTTTAACCGGCAACTAAAATCTGGATTAGACTAATTTTAAAAGACCAAAGGAAAACCAAACCAAGTCTACATAGCACTAAAACCAATGTTAAACTGGGATCATGCCCTGGGCAAGTGTGGACACAGCCTAAATGAATAAAAAACACTTAAGGGATTTTGTAGGCTAAGGATATAGTAATTTTGATATTAAAGTATTATCCACTTGAATTCATGACTAATATCTTGAAATAAAATCAACAGTAAGGGATTACAATAGTAAGCTTTTAACAATAAGAGGACATTATGAGAGGATTAGAATGCAAGTAAATATTAGCCTATATTCTGTGAAAGTCAGCAGTAGTACAACAAAATTTTATGTGAGGAAAAAAACCACACACACACACACACACACACACACACACACACACACACACACACACACACACACACACACACACACACACACACACACACACATACACACACACACACACACACACAAATTGAGCTACTGTCTAACTTTTTAGACAATTCAAGTGGTATCAGTAAAAAACATTCTCTAAAAAAGGAAGAGGTCATCACAATAGTTCAAGTGTAGGCGGCATAGTGTGGTCACAGTACTGAAACTTCAAACTCGGTTTTGATACAAAGGAATAGACGCGATACTCAATAAGCCTTCCAATACCATCATGCTAATTAAAAACACTTTTTTTGACAATAGAATTGATTTTCAACATTAAATAATAGTAAATTATGTCATATTACCACGAGGTCTTATATCTGTGTAATCCCTCAGTTGTCCAGGTAGATTCCATAGGTATATGCTAGTCTGTGTGGTGTTATACTCGTTCTGATACATCTCAAGATCATTTTAAGCTCTCCAGGAAAGGTTCACTTCTGTCCTATCAGTGTGACTTCTTTAGTATCGATACTTTCTCAGATGAGTATCTAGTTTCGATACAAGTTTTAATATAGATTAGTATCTGATTTTCAGTACTTTTTACAACCCTAAGGCCACATAGACCTTTGAATTGAATGCTAATGGACCTATTGCTCTGTGCTGTAAGTATCTGAAGAAAAGTTACTGAAACTTCTGTACACATAAGAGGAATAAAGCCAACATGATGATGGAGACAAGCCGCACCTTCAGATGATATGGAGTTTTACCTGTCCCACACCTCATTATGTTTTATTAGGGTTTTTTTGTTTTTGTTTTTTTTATGTTGTCTATGCATTCAGCCAATTACTGTTAACTCACTTTGTTGTGTTGTCACTGCTGTCATCTTTTCTGCCCATCCTTTGTTTTAGTTACACTACCACTCAAAAGTTTCATTCAGTGTTTTTTGTTGTTTTTTTTTGTTTTTTTGTTTTTTTACTGTATGTTTACTATTTTCTACAGTTTTCGAGACATCGAAGTTATGGTGCAAGATATAGCAAAGGATAAATACTACATAGGATGTGGTATTACAAAGAAGTCTTGACAAATTAAGGCAAGATTATACAGGTGTGTAATCCTTTAATGAGTGTTCTTCCCTCGGGCAAGACCACAACTTTAACTCAAGTTTATAAGATAAGATAAGATATGCCTTTATTAGTCTCACAGTGGGAAAATTCCAATATTGCAAGATAAAATATAAAAAACAAGATAAAAGATAAATAGCTTGAAATAATTTAAGAAATAGACTTAGACTTCAAGTTATGTTTACTAAACATAACTTGAATGAGAAGTTGTGAACTTTTGACTGGTAGTTTAAGTTAGCCCTTATCAATTTTAAAAAATACAATTTTAAGCCTGAAATATAATACAGGTACAATTTAGATTTTCTTTATAAAGTAAATCTTATGTTTAGGTAATGTTAGTTGCTCATGTAGCAGAGCCCTCATCAAACCAACTATAAATACACCTGTAGTTCAATAGAACAAAGACTATACCATACTATGAAACATTCCTGAGAAAACAACATTTTCATGAGACAAGTAGGTGATGGACTGTCTACCAGAAAATTTACATAGTGCACCTTTATAACTGACTATAACATAGTAAAAGAAATATTAAAATATGTCAGCTGGATAAAAAGTTGTAGGAATGAAGATGCTTAGCTGCCCATCCAAGCTGCTTCTTCAGTTCTGGTCAGATCACTGGTGGACATTGCCTAATCTAAAAAGGAGGCGATAACTACACTGAAGCTAACACACCTGTTGTATATAGATTCTATCTGTAGGGTAGGTCTAATGAGCTAAGTGTGAACTGTGCCTGAGTCCTGCTTAGTATAATCGGTAGCCAGTTTTTGCTATTGATACATTTCAGTGACATCATGCTGGGATGTTCCACATGTATCTCTATAGTGGAATGTTCAGTAGTTACTATGGTGACACAATGCACAGATTAGTTTTAAGATGATCTGAAAACTCAAGACAAAAAATGCAGAAAGGATTAAAACAACACATTTTCAGGAGTCTGTGATGAATGAGTGTTCATGGTCCTGTGTAGGTGGTTGATTTTCAACAAAATTGTGATAACGACTAACTGAAAAACTGTTTACTAGTGCTAGCTAGCTTGTGACTGTAATTTTAGGATATGTTTAAGAGCACAAATTATCTCACCTCTTGTAGTTCCAACTAAGTCATTTCTTCCTGGTCAAATTAAAACTCAGATTAAAGTCTAATTTGAGTAACACACCTTCAGACAGATTAGAGTTTCCAGTTAGTTTCACACCTCCAGAGAATTTTGATGACATCAGCTGCAAAGTATGCATTATACTTTGGCATGAATTATCCAAAACGGAAATTCACAAATGTTAAACCTGATCATTTCTATTAGTGATTGGACGCTAGAAATCACTATGTTACTAAAAAGATGAGTGTATTTTAATACAGATTGAGATTAGTCTGGTCCCCATGTCCTCCGTTGCCTCTTAAGCCTGGTCAGATCTGTTTTTTTGCAATGACACATGTACCTCAGATTTAGTGATCTGAGGTACATGTGCCATTGCAAAAAACAGATCTGATTGTTACCGGAACTGAACTTAACTGAACATTAAGTACTTTGCTCATTGATTTTGCAGAAATTTTAGATGTTTTTTTCCCCGATTGGCTAATCCACCTGTCAATCACGACTATTTGAGGTGATACACTCGTAAAGCATTAAAGTCTTTATTCTAAATCCCAAGCAACATTTTAACAGTATTAATTTTACCTGCCCCCCATCTGTAGCCTATTAAACAACCCAGCAATTACTTTTACTACTGTTATCCCTTAAGCTCAAAATAAGCCTCTATTGTGGTTTGGATATAATAGCCAATGTTGAACACTCACCAACATAATTATTATTATTTCTACAAAGAACTTGGTGACTGTTATGTTTAGATAGTAAACCTATTCAAATGATGCCAAATTAACCAAATACACATGCCATAATGATGTGGTGAAATTCTGCTAAAGCTCAGAAAGGCGTGGGAAGATGATGTGTCAGTAATTTGTACCATGTGTCCTTGTTCTTGTCAAGTAAAGCAAGGCAAGTGTATTTGTATAGAACAATTCATACACAAAGTAATTCAAAGTGCTTTATAGAATAAGAAAGACATTGAAATCAAACAAATCAAAACATAAATAATCACAAATAAATATCATAAAATTAACATTAAAACAGAAGAGAGCAGAATAAAAACCTTTCAGTCACAGTTAAACAGAACTCTTTTGAGCCTGGGTTTAAACATTGTCAGAGTAGAGGCCTGTCTCACATCTTCAGGAAGATTGCTCCAGGTTTTAGTTGCCTAAAACTGAAACGCTGATTCCCCATCTGAGCACCAGCAAGATGGTTCATATGGCACTAACATGTCAGAGTTGGGTGTTAGGCCATGGAGAGATTTGTACACAAACAGAGCTGCTTTAAAGTCTATTCTTTGAGCTACAGGAAGTCAGTGCAGAGACCTGAGCGCAGGACTTATGTGCTTGTATGTGCTTATGTGCTTCTAGTCAGGACCCGAGCAGCAGAGTTCTGGATGTACTGCAGCTGTCTTAACTGTTGTTAGGAGAGGCCAGTGAGCAGGCCGTTACAGTAGTCTAACCTACTGGAGACAAATGCACGGCTAAGTCTCTCTAAATCTGGCTTTGACAGTATACCTTTGATTTTTGCAATGTTTTTAGGTGGTTAAAAAGCTACAGATGTTATTGATTTGATATTGATTTGAAGATCAAGTCTGAGTCCATTATTACCCCTAGATTTCTAGCCTGATTTGAAGGTTTTAGACAAAGAGACTGGAGGTGGCTGCTAACACTATTTCTGTGGGTCAAAGATGATGATTTCAGTCTTTATTATTATTATTATTATTATTATTATTATTATTATTATTATTATTATTATTATTATTATTATTATTATTATCAGTAGTAGTAGTAGTAGTAGTAGTAGTAGTAGTAGTAGTAGTAGTAGTAGGGTCCGATGATGCAGATTGGCAGCATTGTTTCCATCAGTCTGCCCCAGGGCAGCTGAGGCAACAGTTGCTTCCCATCACTGATTATGAAGTGAAATAATTGTATTATTCTTTCATTATTTATCTCAAAATCTTCTACAACAATATTACCCTTATCAATTTTTCCACAACAGCCATCACTTTCTCTCACACAATATCTGAAAATTAATAAATAATAAATACAGAGACAAAGTACTATGGAACTACTCATTCTAAGAAAAAATGACTCAACTGAAAGTATCAGACATGTACAGTAGTACTTTTACCCCCTGGAGGCTTGGGTTTCCTGTGAGCTTTGGGGTGACGTCTTCAGGTCCTGGGTTAGACCGGTTCAGCTGGAATACTCTGCTTTAGATACAGTCAAAACAAAGAGCATCTCCAGCATGTACCAGAGAACTGAGAAGACTTAACCTGAAATGACTCAGACACACCTACGGTCAAAAAATCATAATGTTTTATTGTGTCACTTAATGAATGTTTAACTCAAATTTCCAATGAACCCTCCGCACCTTCCAACAGTCACGTCTCTGCCTGGTAAAGAACACTGCGTCTCAAAAAAACCCCCCAAAAAATAAAAACATTGCCAGGAAATAAAATGTTTTGTTCTTATTCAACACTGGAGTATTCTCAACATTTTCCTGTTTATGATCAGGTATAGTCTAAGGATTTTTAAAGAGAATGTATCCACTTTTTGGAGCTTTCTACCATGTTAAATTATCTCATCAAAAACATGCCTGAAATGTTTTATATATCATCCATGCATGTTTAAGTAATTTAGCAATCTCTCCGGTGCACTATTGGAACTGATTGTGGTAGTAGTAAAAAAAAAAAGACTGTACCACATTTAGGCTCAGATAATAAGTTGTAATTAGAAACATAAATCTTATAGTTTGTTATTGTCAGCTGAAAGAATAAAACCTGCCATCACCTGTTTGTGGTTTAACGTTCCTCTCAGTATTAAAAAGATAGGACACAGGCCAAGTGGTGAAACAATACCATATTAAAGGGAATACTGTAACCTTGTTGTTGCTAAACTGTGCCTATAAACAGTTCTTCTACATAACAGTAGATATAATATATAAAATTAGTGGTTATTATTGGCATACTGTTGGACATTTTAGGCAAAGCAGTAAAATCTTTATGGAGTTAAGCGGTGGGTGATCCTGCACCAAAGAAAAATGGCATCTTTAAAATGTGCAAGATTGGCCTAGTTTAAAGAACAGATAAAGAACATGTTAAAAATGTCACCAGTATAAGGTAATGCAGGAAAAAATCTCATAAAACTCTTCTTAGCTCAATATTCATTTTTTCTGTCTATAAATAAAATCTATCTTAAAGAAGATTAATATTCACATTATTAAATCTTTCAGAAGAGCCAATTATTTTTCATCAGCAGTGTGATCAGCTATACGTGGCTTACAAATGAAATATAGGTTAAATCAGGTTAAGCAAATACAGTTGAAAACCAGAAGCTTACATATATGTTAATTAGGACATATATGTTAATTAGGATTACCAAAATTATTTCTATTTGCTAAATGCCAAAATAATGAAAGAAGAAATTTTTTTTGACTATTTTTCATGACTTTCTTCAAAGTCAAAAGTTTATATACAGTAAGATTACTATGTATTTAAACTTTTGGGGAAAACCCAGATGATGATGTCATGTCTTTGGACGCTTCTGACAACATTTGAGTTAATTAGAGACTCACCTGTGGATGTATTAGAAGGCACACCTGAAACACACTGCTTCTTTGTGTAACATCATAGAAAAGTCAAAAGAAATCAGCTGATATATCTATATATCTAGACTACAGTTTGCAAATGCACACAGGGACAAAAACATAAATTTTTGGAGACATGTCCTGTGATCTGATGAAACTTAAATTGAATTGTTTCACCATAATGAGCATTGTTACATTCGGAATTAAAAGGGGGAAGCCTGCAAGCCTAAGAACACCATCCCAAGTGTGAAATACGTGGGTGGCAGCATCATGTTGTGGGGTTGTTTTGCTGCAGGAGGCACTGGTGCATTTCACAAAATAGATGTCATCATGAGGAAAGAATATTATGTGGAAACATTGAAGCAACATCTCAACACATCAGGCAGGAAGTTAAAGCTTGGGTGCAAATGGGTCTTCCAAATGGACAATGACCTGAAGCATACTGCCAAACTGGTTACAAAGTGGTTTAAGGATAACAAAGTCAATGTTTTGGAGTGGCCATCACAACGCTCTAATCTCAATCCTATTGAAAATGTATTGGCAAACCTGAAGGCATGTGCGAGCAAGGTGAACTACAAACTTGGCTCAGTTACACCAATTCTGTCAGGAGGAATCGGCCAAAAATCCTGCCACCTGTTGCGAGAAGGATTGTGGAAGGATATCCAAAACACATGACCCAAGTCATACAGTTTAAAGGCAACGGTACCAAATACTGATGACATGTATGTAAACTTCTGACTTGGAAGAAAGTAATGAATAATTTTCTTTAAAAAATCCTTCTCTCATTATTCTGGCTTTTAGGAAATGGAAATAGTTTTGTTCATTTTAATTTACCTAAAAGTTTAGTCTGATTTCATGTCAGAGTGAGACTTATGTAGTGTCTGACCAATGTTTTGGCAATTAAGAATGAATCAGCTTTTTGTTATCAGTAAATGCTATACTTGATTTGAACATGTCTAGCTCGTATCTGAGGATTCAGTTTGGTCATGTCTATGAAACTTAAAATCAAAATCTACTTTTTAAAAATCTTCTTTTTTAAATCAAGAAATCACATAAGTCATACAGAATTACACACTCCTTACCACCACCCTTACTGTTCTAACTGTCTCTACATCACATTAGAGGTAATGAGGAGGCCATTACTTGCTATGTCCCTGTTGGTTGGTTTGTCCCTGTCTCTGCAGCCTGTCCCAGTGTACAGGGCTGTCCTGGTTGTCCCAGTGTGCTTTTCTGAAACAGGAGTGCAGTAATGAAAGAGTGTGTAAGCTGAGAGGAGAGGTCAGGACAGACAAAGAACTCATTGTATAGACCCCACAACAAACACCCAACAAACTGCAAGTGGAGTTGAAAGCTGGAGAGTTTTGAGTAGGCTACCTAACTTTTTTCTGGTTTGATTCACATTTTGTCTTGATGTGGACTTAGTTTGATCCTGGATAGTCCAATTGACCAGTTAGTGACATCATCACAGTTTGTTTGGGTCTAAATGCTAAACGAGTCCACATAGGGCAGACACAGGGACTTTGTCTGAACCTCCTGATGACTTTAAGACAGATCAGGTAACAGAAACTCACACTAAAGAATATGGTTTTGTGGAATATGGGTTTAACTTGCTCAAAGAAAAGCTCTTTGTATTAGCATTTTTTTTATTTTGGGCCTACATTATAGTGACTAAATAATTTGATAAATTATGTTTAAAATGAGGAAGACCAGACTTCCCTGACTGTGTCGCACAGTTTTATGTTTTAAAACAGCTTGATTCGAAACCCTGGAGCAGGTTAAACTAATCAAAATACCATTATGATGATTGAGGCTGAAGTTCTGTTGGGCCTGGAAGTAGCCAAAGTCAGAGGGATAACATCATTACTGAGCAGTCCCAGGTTTAGTTTTGGATTTCTCAGTTTTGATGCTGTATATGTGAAATGTGAACACACCGTAAACATGTCAGATTTGAGTGACGTAAAGGAATGTGTTAGCTATAAAAGAAAAACAATCAATTCATAGCAACAGAAAAAACAGAACAAAAAAATCATTCATTTTTTTGACTGAAAATGTTACAACTTTTTCTAAAGAATCTCTACATGTGATGTAATTGCAACTTTGCTGGGTTTTCAGTAAAGTATGAGTCAATAATAATGTCAAGAGTACAGCTCTAGTCTATAGGGACCTTGGCACGTAGACTTTACATGTAGAAAGAACGTGTAAGAGTAAAACTATTCAAAATGAAGTCAGACCTTTCTGTGTGGAGTTTGTATGTTGTCTTCATGTCTGGGTGGGTTTCCTCTGGGCTCTCGAGTCGAGGGGGGGGGGGGGGGGGGGGGGGGGGGGGGTTTGACCCTTTCATTGATAGAGACCCATAAAGATGTCCTACATCACTTAAGCTTTTAGTCACTTTTTAAATTTTTTTTGACACTGCCTCATCACAGACTAATGAGCTTTTACACAGCAGTGGAAATAATAATGTCAGTATTCAATAGCGTGAGTTTTCGAGGCAAAGTAAGATGCTTTTCTCTCAACATGTCCGTTGAAGCCGTATATCTAGTGTCTAACAACAGCGATCTGGATGCACTGCAGCTGTCTTACCACTCTTTTGGAGATCACTGAGCAGGCTGTGACAATAGTCTAACCTGCTGGAGACAAATGCATGAAGTAGTCTCTCCAAGTCTGGTGTAGACAGTATACTTGTTAAAGAGCTGCAGATGTTATTGATTTGATGTAGCTGTTAAAGTTCAAGTCTGAGTCCATTATTAACCCTAGATTTCTAGCCTGATTTGAAGGTTTTAGAGGTGACTGCTGACACTTTCTCTTTGTTTCTGTGGGCCTAAGACTATGACTTCAGTCTTGTGTGAGTTTAGAAAAACTTATTTTGCATTCACATAGTGAATTTTGGATGATGCAGTGGCAGAGTGACTCCATTGGCCCATATTCTCCTGCTGCCAGTGAGACATACATCTGATCTGTCATATCCATAGTTGTGGTACTTGTGGTTATTGCTGTGTGTGGCCTAACAGCAGGATGGAGAGAAAAGTGGTATGAGGATTAATGACTCTGGCACCCCACAGGTCAGGGTCATGTGATGTGTGACACATTTTCCAATTTCAACAAAAGTACTCCTTTAGTACTTATTACAGTGCCAGTGATAGCCACCCAGTGCTCTTGTCTCTGTAAGAGAACCCATGATCGACTGTGTCAAAAACAGCACTCAGGTACGTGAGTGCTCCAATTGGGGACAGCAGATTTCTAATAATAGTTTTCTATGATTTGCTTCTTGTATGAAGTCATTTTAGATGAATATTGCAATTTAAAATGTCCAATATGTCTTCTTTAAATGACAGAAATGTGATCTCTAATATGTGTTTATTTTGAGAGTTTTTTAACACTTTTTAACACTTCAAAATCTTTTGACATATTTTTCAGTCTTTCTTCTTCACTGTCATTAGGTCCATGGTGTTAATAGTCTATACTTTGTCTGAGACAGTCAGATCACCTCCTGCGTGAGCAGCTATACCAGTGCCTCTGTGTTGTTTATAATTTGAGGTTGCTGCAGGGTGTGGAGGTGGAGAACTCAAGAAAACCACTCGCTCCCTACCACATTAATGGAATGCCATAAGCTATAATTACAGTATTAAATTGTAGCATTTAACATGATAGGTGTGCTTTTTCAGTCTATAAATATGGACTTCCTCATTTGTAGCTGACCACAGGAAAAAAAAAAAAAATCTCAAATGGTATACTTAAAGGGATTTTGCTACAAAATCATAGAAGTCTGCTGTGCTGCTGTGTACTATTTTCATTAAATTCTACTACTGCATACTAGTTTTGGTTAGCATTATTATGATGACAAAACTCTGCAGTGGCTGTCCAAGAGTTGTGGAAAGTCCTCAAAAACACATTACAGTAAATAATTAGGATTCCCAGAGATTAGTGAAGAATAACTTTGGACCACTGCAAACTGTTTAAAATGAACTAGTTCTGTTTTTCATGTTTTTAAAGGCCCATTACCCAATTTAACATCTAGTTATAAAGTGTTGTATTGCCTTACAATCAGAAATGTATTGCTATTTGTTGTTAGCATTACTTTGACGGCAAAACTCTGCTCTGGTCTCTGAAAGTTGTGAAAAGTGCTTATAAAGTCATTGTGGTGAATAATTAGGATGCTTGGAATGCATAAGGTAAGTAAGGAATAACTTTGATCCACTGAAAACTGTTTAAAATGAACTCCCCCCCCCCCACACACACATTTTTAAGTACTAGAGTAAAAATCAGGTACAGTGCTTTTAATGTTTGATAATGGATATTTTCTCACAATGTTAACTCATCTTTTTTTCCTCACTCCTCTAGTTTCATGTCCTCTTTCACAGTATCCATAAATCTCTTCTTTGGTATTCCTGTAGGCTCCTCCTTTACCTCTTGTACATGTCCAAACTAGCTTAATATGGATACTTGGTTTCATTCCTTAAGCACATAAATATTTTCAACCTTGTCTCCATGTAGATGTTATTGCTTTGAACATTTCTACATTGTTCCTAAACTTATCTATCTCCATGGAGACATTATCAGGCCATTCTGACAGATTTATGTTATGACATAACTGAATTAGAAAATAATACTAAAACTAAGGAAGTGAGCCCTATCTGTTAATGTTTTATTCAACAATGTATTTACACTTGTACATGTAAAATGAAATGTAATTTGAAATTACAATGCGCTATGTAAAAATAAAGTTAATGGCAATAAGCAGCAAGTCACGACAACGCAGCATTAATGTCTGTCTCACCGTGTTTATTCCAGTTACCTACTCTCCCCTACAAATATTAATTTTAAACTACTAGTGGTGGTTGTACCAGCCCAATACCTGCTACACATGCAAGATGGATTTAATGTTATACTGTAGAACTTTCCGTGAAAGCCTTACAGTATTTGTCCCCATTTCACCTGGCTAATTAATGTGTAGATGTGAGCCCAAAAACTACTGAAAAGTGAAGAATGTCGGGTAATAAGCTACAAACAAGATTCTTCAGCTCTTCAGCTTCAACTTTTTTTCTTTCCCTCTCTTCCCCAAGCCAATTAAAATTCATCCAAAATCAAACCAACATTCCCTGGTTCTTCCTCCCTCACATCTCCATGGAGATACTGTACTGCTATGCAGCATATTTGTTTATTAAGTATTTGTACAGTGTTTGTACTTGTTCAAATGCAGCATGCGATTACACAAGCTGAATTCCTATGAAAAGACAGGCTGCTACATGAACAGTCCTGCTTTACATATACTGACAATCGTACACAGACTACATTATGTGAAAATATAGAGCTGATCAAGTGTGTAAGTAAAATCAGCAAATGCATAGGGACACACACACACACACACACACACACACATACACACACACACACACACACACACACACACACACACACGCACGCACACACACACACACGCACGCACGCACGCACGCACGCACACACACACACACACACACCGTCCGTTGCTTCATTGTTCACTTTACCTGTGTGGAACTCATTAAACCTTCTGAATTTATGTTTCAGACTCTTGGTCCTCTTTGACACTTACACCAGAGATGAACATTCTTACATTATTGCTATTATTGCGATAATAATGTATTCTTCTTCTTATTATTGTCTGGGAATAACTGCACATTCCTTATTCAATGTAACTTTTTTTCCCCCAGCCCAGGAGAATGTACTGCAAAATACACCTGAGTATTGCATATATATATATATATATATATATATATATATATATATATATATATATATATATATATATATATATATATATATATATATATATATATATAAATCTCCTCCTCACCCTCCGCGGGTGGTCTTTATCCCCTCTTTTTTCCACGCTCGGGACCTCTACCAGAGGCCTGGGAGCTTGAGGGTTCTGCGCAGTATCTTGCTGTTCCTAGTACTGCGCTTTTCTGGACTGAGATGTCTGATGTGTTTTTCCTGGGATCTGCTGTAGCCACTCCTCCAGTTTGGGGGTCACTGCCCCTAGTGCTCCGATGACCACGGGCACCACTGAGGCCTTCACCTTCCAGGCTTTCTCCAGCTCTTCTTTGAGCCCCTGGTATTTCTCTAGTTTCTCATGCTCCTTTTCCTGATGTTCCCATCGCTTGGTACTGCGATGTCCACCACAACGGCTTTGCTCTGTTGTTTATCCACCACCACTATGTCCGGTTGGTTCGCCATCACCATTCTGTCAGTCTGTATCTGGAAGTCCCACAGGATCTTGGCTCGATCATTCTCCACTACCTTTGGAGGTATTTCCCACCTTGACCTTGGGGTTTCCAGTCCGTACTCTGCACAGATGTTTCTGTACACTATGCCCGCCACTTGGTTATGCCGCTCCATGTATGCTTTCCTGCCAGCATCTTACACCCTGCAGTTATGTGCTGGATTGTCTCAGGGGCCTCTTTGCACAGCCTACACCGTGGGTCTTGTCTGGTGTGGTAGATCTGGGCCTCTATTGCTCTTGTGCTCAAGGCCTGCTCCTGTGCAGCCAGGATGAGTGCCTCTGTGCTGTCCTTCAGTCCAGCTTTCTCAAGCCATTGATAGGATTTCTTGATATCAGCCACTTCAGTTATGTTCCGGGTGGTACATCCCATGCAGGGGCTTGTCCTTCCATGATGGTTCCTCCAGCTCCTCTTCCTCTGCACTCCACTGTGCTGAGACATTCGCTGAGCACGTCATCTGTTGGGGCCTTGTCCTGGATGTACTTGTGGATCTTGGATGTTTCATCCTGGACTGTGGCTCTCACACTCACTAGTCCTCGGCCTCCTTCCTTACGGCTCGCGTACAATCTCAGGGTGCTGGATTTGGGGTGGAACCCGCCATGCATGGTCAGGAGCTTTCGTGTCTTAACATCTGTGGTCTGTATCTCTCCTTTGGCCAGCTTATGATTCCTGCTGGGTATCTGATTACTGGCAGGGCGTAGCTGTTTATTGCCTGGGTCTTATTCTTGCCATTGAGCTGACTCCTTAGGACTTGCCTTACTCGTCTGAGGTATTTGGCCGTGGCTGCTTTCCTTGTTTCCTCTTCAAGGTTGCCATTTGCTTGGGGATACCAAGGTACTTGTAACTGTCCTCAATGTCTGCTATTGTCCCTTCTGGGAGTGAGACCCCTTCTGTGTGGACTACCTTCCCTCTCTTTGTCACCATCCGGCTACACTTCTCTAGCCCGAATGACATTCCAATGTCTGTGCTGTAGATCCTAGTGGTGTGGATCAGTGAGTCGATGTCTCGCTCATTCTTAGCATACAGCTTGATGTCATCCATGTACAGGAGGTGACTGACGGTGGCCCATTCCTGAGTCGGTTCCATAGCCAGTGTTGCTGATGATTTGGCTGAGGGGGTTCAGACCTATGCAGAACAGTAGTGGGGACAGTGCATCTCCTTGGTATATGCCACATTTGATGGTCACTTGTGCAAGTGGCTTGCCATTGGCCTCAAGGGTGGTTTTCCACAACCTCATCGAGTTTGCAATGAAGGCTCTTAGAGTCCTGTTGATGTTGTACAGCTCCAGGCATTCAGTGATCCATGTGTGTGGCATAGAGTCGTAGGCTTTTCTTGTAATCAATCCAGGCAGTGCACAGGTTGGTCTTACGGGTTCTGCAGTCTCTCGGGAGACTGTTCGGTCTACCAGGAGCTGGTGTTTGGCTCCCCTGGTGTCTTTGCCGATGCCCTTCTGTGCTGTGCTCATGTATTGGTCCATGTGCCCACTTATCTTAGCCGCGATGATGCCTGACATGAGCTTCCATGTTGTGGAGAGACAGGTTATTGGGCGATAGTTTTGGGGCGAGATGCGATAACAAGGCTCTGTTGGAATATACATATATATATATATATACATTATATATATATATATATATATATATATATATATATATATATATAGATATATATATATATATATATATATATATATATATATATATATATATATATATATATATATATATATAGATATATATATATATATATATATACTGTCATTCTTTAACATTAGCACAGAAGAGATCAAGTGTTCTATTTTCTCTCACTTAATATACTGCATTAAGCCAGTCAGACGTGAGCTTAGTGTGTGCCATGGTTGAAATGACCTGATATGATGAAGAGGGGCATCAGGATGCTGGGTCAGGTCAACTGATGATTCCACAGGCTGTGTCTGGACAGCTCTTGGTTGAATATAAACAGTAACGTTGTTGTTGTCCTAATAAAATTCACACTTTGCATGTAAGAAAATGTGCGGGATTTTTTCTTTGTTCATATGCAGTACTCTCAAAAGACACTAGAGGGCAGCAACACTCCATGCTTAAATTTCCCATTTACTGTACGCTCCCAGTTGTCTGAACACTATTTGAGTCTCTCTTCCTCATGGCTTTCATTACCTAGATCCCAGGGAGATATTTTACTTTTCAATTCTGTCATACACACTGACGTCTAAACCCACCATCAGTGTTTTAGTGTGTTTTAGTGATTTATAAAGTTTATTTACCATGAGTACATGAACACAGAACACATTATGCTAGTACTGTCAATTAGAGTCTGGCCTATTGTAAGGAGTAGTTTAACAGTAGTACAGCATTATGCAAGTCTTATAATGTTATCCATAAGAAATATTGATCTAGTCTAGGGCTGCAAGGTTAATTGTAATCAAACTGAAATCCCAATTTGATGCAATTAGCAAATCACAAAGGCTGCAATGGTGGAAGTATCCTAACAACAAAATATCTTCCGTATATTTTCCCTATAAAAACTGTTAAAAAAATCTAACAAAGTGAATTCCTAAACACATTTTATTTCTTGTATTAGTTTTTGCCAAATCTTTCACCATTAAACTAATACAGATTTGACCCATTCTTTACCAGCTGTCAGTGGGCAACCGTCTAACAGCAACTGGGGTCTCTCCAGATATTGAACTAGGTGTGGTCAGGACTATCTTAACTGGAGGATTTTGCTCACTCTCCATGTTAAACTGTGCTCACAAGTAGTTGAAATTGTACTGTTCAGAGTACTTTTCTATCAGCATACTTTACTCCTACTTGAGTAATATTTTTATTGAAGTAGGAGTACTCTTACTTGAGTAAACATTTTGCAGACTCTTCCCACTGTAAGAAAGTCCCCAAATGATAAAAGCTTTATGTTGAATATGAAATGATTTGAACATTTGTGTTGTATGCATTATTCAATGTTTTATTCATCCAACTACATTCACTTTAAATAAATCAGCTGG
This sequence comes from Periophthalmus modestus, assembly GCA_019594935.1. Lineage (NCBI taxonomy): Eukaryota > Metazoa > Chordata > Actinopteri > Gobiiformes > Gobiidae > Periophthalmus > Periophthalmus modestus. The sequence goes on along the minus strand of JAIEZT010000007.1, from coordinate 19,960,314 downwards.
CATCTCCTGTTACTCTTTAAGTTACTCTTACTTTGACTGTGTAATCCCTCAGTCAGCAGGTGTGATGCATAGCAAAAGAAAAATTTAATTCTGTCATCTGGGCAAAAGTTTTAGAGTGAAGATATTTTTGCTGCTCCTCCAAACAGCTTCTTCAGTTTTGGTTAGATTGCTAGTGACACTGCTTTATATCTGTCTGAAGGGACGAGCTAACTACACTGAAACTAACACACACTGTTTGTATACAGTTTTCGTACTACACGGTGTATGTGAACTATGCCCGAGTCATATTTTGCATCATTGTTCAGGCCCCTAATGGGTGTCTATGTAGTCATCGAGGCATAGTAAAAGAAAAAAAACAGTTCTGTCAACTTTAGAAGAAGCTTTCCCAAATCATATATATATATATATATATATATATATATATATATATATATATATATATATATATATATATATATATATATATATATATATATATATATATATATATATATATATATATAATATATATATATAACATATATATATATACATATATATACATACATATATATATATATATATATATATATATATATATATATATATATATATATATATATATAAATAAATATATATATATATATATATATTTATTTTTATTTATTATTTATTTATATTTATATTTATTTTAACACTTTATTTATTTTTACTTTACTTACTTGAGTCATTTATTTGACCACTACTTGTATCTCTACTTGAGTAATATTATTTTGAAGTAATGTTACACCTACTTGAGTAAAATGTTTGGCTGCTCTACCCATCTCTGTAAGTTACCAACCCACAAAACTACAAACATAATAAACCACTACTGAAACTTGATTCTGCACATTGATTGATTGAAGTCCCTTTCTTTTGTGGCTGTGGTGGGGGCATGAGTCTGGTCGCTCCATATTAAAAACCGAATTAGAGCGCATGGACCTCAGAGGAGCAAATGCCACTAAAATGTCACGGCCTGCACCGGGAAATGTCACTTTGAGAAGTTTAGACCTGCTTTGAATTGGCCCCATTCACTCATTCTCTCATCCATCACATTCATCACATTAAGCTCATTTTAGGAGTTTTTGTTCAGGTCATCTTTTGTAAATAAAACCATCTGTATTATAATTTATGTTTAAAAAACACATATTATGCATTGTTGTGTCTTTAATTTTCTTTTAAACATTCTATCGGTCACTTTTGGATAAGTATTTCACATTTTCTAACTTAAAAGAATAGAAAAAATACTATCTACATTTGGAAAACGTCACCTCCGTTTCCAATGAAGTATTTAGATGTTGGAGCTTCCTCTGCTGTCAGCAATAGGAATGGAAAAAAAAAAAAAGGAAAATAAACAAATAAAGCACTAAGGCCACATGAACGCTGTGTTAATGGAGCAATAAGTTTGTTGCTAACATAATTTGGCAAGGCAAGCACAATTCATACAGAAAGGAATTCAAATGCTTTACACAACAAGAAAGACATTAAAAATCACAATACAAACAAATCAAACCATAAATTGTCATTGCAAAATTAACATTAAAAGTGAAGAGTGCAGAATAAAACATGCACAGCTAAACAGAACCACTTTAAACTGGATTTAAACATTGTCAGAGTAGAGGCCTGGCCCACATTTTTAGCTGCATAAAAATGAAATGTTGATTCCTCATGTTAAGTCCTGGGCACCAACAGGAGGCTGGTCCCTGAGGTCCTCAGAGTGCAAGATGGTTCATATGGCACTAACAAGTTGGAGATGTACGTTGGAGCTAGGCCATAGAGGGACTTGTACACAAGCAGAACTACTTTATAGTCTATTCTCTGAGCCACAGGTAGACCTGAGCACAGGACTTATGTGCCCGTACTTCCTGGTTTTAGTCAGAACCCGAGCAGATCGCAAAATGAGTCTGGTGATTTTTATGGGCTTTATGAGTAGGAGAAGTCTGAAGTTGGGCCTGTGCAAACAGAGCATTTTCTCAGAATTTTCAAAAGAAAGCAACTTTGGATTAAAGAAACAAGCTTTTTTTAACTTTTTTTTATTTTTTTTAATTTTTTTTATCACAAATCATCTAAAACCTAGTCCAAGCTTAAAAACACAAGTTTAGCCCATTTAAGAGAGCTTTTCTTCCCTCATTCCAAAACTTGTTAATAAAAGCATAATTAAACAGGTTGACAGAATCAATACTTGAAGTGGTCCAAAAAGGGATTACAGCTTCTATTTGAGGGGTATAACTAGTAGGGTTGTCAAAAGTATCAAAAATCAGATACTAGAAACTAGAAACAGATACTAAAAACTCCCATTCACTGGACAGAAATGAGCCTCCCCGCATAGCTTTAGTATGATCTTGAGCTGCATCCAAACACTTATAAGACCATAGAGACTAGCATATGCCCATATTATGATTTAATGTTGAAAATTGTACTATTGTCTAAAGAAATAGACCACTGCGTAAAAGAGTCCCAAGTTTTTAGCCATTATGTTTGAGTCACCTCGGAGTACTGGAAGTGACTTTGAAAACATGACACAAGACACTTGCAATTTTAGGAGTGATATCCCTATTGTAGATATACTGAGGAACAATAAAAACCCATAAAACTTATATTCATACTTTTGGTGCATGAGTAGTTTGGAAGTTCCCCCACAGTTCGCTCACATAAGTTAGGTGATTGACTACTTGCTGTTGGTTCAATCTGGAAGGGCCTGACTCAGGGCAAACAGCAGCATCCGTCACGCTCGTATTGATCCTGCCACAGCCCCAGTCTGTCTGTGCTGTCAGGGCGCCCCATAAGTTACACAGGGGAGGTAGGAACGTCGCCACCTGCTGATCAATCACGACTACTGTCGCTCACGTTACAGCATTCAGAGGCCAAATCAGAAATGCACACAGATTACTGTAAATGATATTACATGGAGGATTGTGATCAGAATTAATAATAAATAATAATAATAATATAATAATAATAATAATAATAATAATAATAATAATAATAATAATAATAATAATAATAATAATAATAATAATGCCTTACACTTGTAATGTGCTCTATCAAAGCCTCTCAAAGCGCTACACTCAAGTCATTATTCATTCACTCCACACTTGGTGATCGTAAAACTACTATTGTAGCCACAGCTGCCCTGGGGCACTGAACCACTGTCGCCCCAACATTTTATAATAGAATTATAAATGTTCTATTGCTATTGTCTATGAACAAAATTAACTAGGGGTTGCCACATTAAAAAAATAATAATAATAGTAAGTATAAACTATAAAAAATGTAAATAAAAGTATGCATTAAAACAAGGTAAATACAAATAGACTTTGATATACAAATACAAAATGTACAATATGGGCAGAACAACTGTCTAAAACTATCAGTGCAAGTAGGTTAACGACAGTTGTTTAAAGTGACAGTGACACATGTTAAAAGTGACAGATGTTGTAGAGCATTCATGAGTCCAACAGCAGAGGAGAAGAAACTGTTTTCGTGGCAAGAGGTTTGTACATATCCAGGGTGAGAAGGGTCAACTGTGCCGACCTGCTCGTCTCCTGAGTCCTGGAGATGTACAGGCAGTGGTGAAACATAACAAACAAGTAGTGAAGTACTGTATCTGTACTTTACTTTTTGCAGTGGGAACTTTTTACTTTTACTTTGCTACATTTGAGAGTAGATATCTGTACTTTCTACTCCACTACATTTTTGAACAGAACTGAAATCTAAAAGTATTTTTATTATTGTTTGAGACCTGTTGAAAAGTCTATGGGTTTTATTTTTAACATCTTCATAATTTGAGAAAATAAACATAAAAACACCTAGAAAAAAACTACTGTCAATAGTTTCTGTTGAACAAAATTCAACATAAATCTATCAAAATCACTACATTTGATTTTTTTATTAGTTCTCAAAATCTGTGCAAAGCATTTTTACTTTATAGTCTTTAAGTACAGGGGTACTTTAATCATTTTACTCGAGATGATTTTTTCATGTGATACTTTTACTTTTACTTGAGTATTTTTTTGCTCCGGTATCTGTACTTTTACTTAAGTGATTCCACTACTACATACAGGTCCTGGAGAGATGGGAGGCTGCAGCTGATCACCCTGTCAGCAGAGTGCACAATGCTCTGCAGTCTGTGTCTGTCCCTGGCAGTGGCCCTGGCTTACCACAGCATGATGCAGGAGGTGAGACTCAGTGTTATAATGTTGTTTCTTCATAAAAAAAAATAAAAAAATACCTGGAGTTGTGTTTTGTTTCATTCACACATTTAACTCACAAGCCCTGCATATTTAAGCTGAGTTCTTCTCTCAAACAGAAAACATTCTGTTCTACCTTGTGATTTCCAAATTTCTAGGCACACACATCTCCAACAATCTCAAATGGAAAATACACTCAGATCACACCTACAAGAAAGCAAATCAAAGATTATTTTTCCTCAGGCAGCTCAAGAAATTCAAAGTCAGACCCAACCCTTCTCACACAGTTTTACACCTCTATCATTGAAAGCATACTCACCTTCTCAATAATTGTATGGTATGGTAACTTGGACTCAAACTCACGCAAAAAACTACAGCGTATTGTCCATAAATCCTCTAAAATTATCGGTCACCCCCTTCCATCCATAGACACCTTATATCAGCGACGCATTACACAAAGACCTTTTCGGATCACCTCAGACCAATCCCACCCTCTACATCACTACTTCACCCTCCTGCCCTCAGGGAGGCGCTACAGATCTCTGTCATCTAAGTCAGCAAGATTCAATAACAGTTTTATTCCATCTGCCATAAGGACTCTCAATCACACTATGAACTGATCACCTCTCTGTCATGTATGTCCTGATGTTCCTGTTGTTGTCTTCTATGTGCTGTTGTTGTCTATGTGCTGTTGTTGTCCATGTGCTGTATGTCTGACACAGATGTGAGATGTGAGCTGTTGCAATGCTGTACCGGAAGCAAATTCCACCAATTTATTTGTGTGGCCATTAAAGATTCTGATTCTGATTCTGATTCTGATGTCATGTGGTAATATAGGAAGTGCTTCATTATGTTTTTAAACTCCATACACCTTCACTAGAATCATTTGGATGATTTCAGCCCTGGAATTGCCTATCTCTACTGAGCTAAAGGTAAAGGGTAGCTGTTAACTTGAAAACTACCACTTCATGGCATCACAAAATGGAACAGAGCATTTTGAGCTTTGCAGATACCGACAAACTAATAATAAAGGGTTATTCATGTAACTCCAGGTATGTTTTTGAGGAGGTAACAGTATTACAACATGGCTTAAAGCTCACAAGAGTCAATTTTGTGCAATATAGGACTTTTAAGATATCCACCAAGATAACCAGTTGTATGTGGTTGGATGTTGGTCTGGTTGGATGTGTGCATGTGGATGTGTGGACAACTATTTGTCACATTGTGGGGACTAAACTCTGGATTCTCATAAGATAAATTCATCATAGTTTAAAGTTAATGTGTGGGTTAAACGTACTTTTATTGCTTGTCAACCTGGTTAAGTAAGTGCCCAAAGCAGTCCTCAGATTGGCTAAGCTTAGGCGGTCCACCCCAGGTTTAAGAGGTTCTCAAACAGTATACCTATTTATAATTAATGCATATAGATATGTCATGATCCACGTTTGCTCCTGCCTCCTGTGTCTCCTCTCTCCCTCCCTCACCTGCCTGACTCCGGAGCTGGGCGGAGCCCTGGCTCCTCCCACACACACCTGCAGCCCATCAGGGCAATCAAGACAGCTGCAGGTTGTTAAAAGGAGCCAGGACCCAGCTCTCCTGGCCAGGTCGTCTGATCGTCACCCTGCTGATCGTCACCCTGCTGATTCCCACCGTGTGTCTGCGTGCTGCTCATATCTCTGTCCTCGTGTCTCTGCTGTGCTTCCTGTCCGTGTCCTGCCTGGTGTCCTGCCCGTGTCCTGCCTGTGTCCTGCCTGTGTCCTGCCTGTGTTCTCCGACCCCGTCTCCCGGTACCGGCTGTGTTTCTTGTCTCGTCGTTCCCTACACCTCTGGACCCTGACTGGCACCCCTGCACCCAGCTCCTCGTATGTTCTCCCGTCACCTGTTGTGTCTTGTGTCTGTCAATAAACACCCTTAAACTTGCCCCGAGTCCCGCATCTTTGGTCCGCCTCACACCCCACATCACGACAGAACGACCTGGCCACTTTGGACCAAGCAGACTCGGGGCCGACAGAACATGGACTCACCCTCCCGCTTTCCTGCCCTGTGTATCTGCCTGTCTACCCTGTGCACCTGCCTGTTCTCCGCTCCCCGCCTGGTTCCGTCCTGACCTGTCCGCTCCGGCCCTGGACCCTTGCGGCTCCGCTGGACATAGTCTTCCGTCCAGGGACCTCATCGCGTCGTCTCCCCTCATGGACTGTTGTGGCTCCGCTGGACATTGTGCTCCGTCCAGGGACCTCCACATGTCCCTTGTTTTTATCCGGGCCGATGTAGCTCCGCTGGACACTGAACTCCGCCCAGGGACCTCATCGTGCCTTCTGGCTCCTCGTCCTGATTCTCGTCCTGATCCTTGCCCTGTACCTCGCCGTGAGCGGACCCTGTTTCTGGACATTTTTTTTTTTTTTTTTTCCCTCCACCAGGCCCCCTCCACCCATCCCGATTTGGTCAAGCTCTTTGGGACGTCTGGGAGCCGTCCCTTAAGGGGGGGGTACTGTCATGATCCACGTTTGCTCCTGCCTCCTGTGTCTCCTCTCCCCCTCCCTCACCTGCCTGACTCCGGAGCTGGGCGGAGCCCTGGCTCCTCCCACACACACCTGCAGCCCATCAGGGCAATCAAGACAGCTGCAGGTTGTTAAAAGGAGCCAGGACCCAGCTCTCCTGGCCAGGTCGTCTGATCGTCACCCTGCTGATCGTCACCCTGCTGATTCCCACCGTGTGTCTGCGTGCTGCTCATATCTCTGTCCTCGTGTCTCTGCTGTGCTTCCTGCCCGTGTCCTGCCCGTGTCCTGCCTGTGTCCTGCCTGTGTTCTCCGACCCCGTCTCCCGGTACCGGCTGTGTTTCTTGTCTCGTCGTTCCCTACACCTCTGGACCCTGACTGGCACCCCTGCACCCAGCTCCTCGTATGTTCTCCCGTCACCTGTTGTGTCTTGTGTCTGTCAATAAACACCCTTAAACTTGCCCCGAGTCCCGCATCTTTGGTCCGCCTCACACCCCACATCACGACAAGATATTAACAATGTTCTAAAGGATTTGTGAGAGCAAGGGACAAGTAAGACAGATTTAATTACCTACTTCTTTCTGTATGAAAATCTGGTACTGAAGTTTTGAGGTTAGGCAAATTTTTAGCAGTCTCCCTTTGTTCCCCATGTTAAATCGCTCTTCCTTCAGAATGCTATCATAACACAATCAGAGTGCATCTTACTTATGAAACTACATTGCATCAGGTTTGTCAAGTTGTAGTATATTGTTTTGCTGTATTTGTGTTTTACTTTTGTAAATTTATGAAAAATTGCCTTTCAGGAGAATAGGCTTGTGGGCTGAGGCTTGGACAAAATCGTACACTGTAAAGTGGGTTTGAGTAGAGTGCAAGAGAGATTGCTAGTGTGGCAGGAGCGGTGTAGTGAGGCTGGTGGTTTGGTTCTCGCTTTAGATAATGTAATAAATGGCAACGCCACCTCAGGAATTTCACCTGAGGAATATAACGCCCAAGGCACACAGGTAAGATTTACCTTAGCGAAGCTCAGAGACAATTCCTGTTTACAGTGTTTATTGAAAGACATAGAAAAATATTAAAAAGGCAAAGCTTTATTATATAATACCTAAAAAAATTGAATATAAAACCCCAATAGAACCCGCCCCACACACAAACGCACACGCACACACACACACACACGTTGGGGAGCTGAGGCCGTGCTGGGAAGAGGGAGGGGAGCAACTAAGGAGGAATCTAAATAACACAACAAAGAAAAACACCCACACAAATAGTGCACTGCAAATGAAAGATTACCACCACCAGAAGGACCACCACCAACACCAGGCCGGACACTCAGCTCCTAAAAACAAACAAACACATCAACAATCAATTAAAACGGGAGTTCAATGACAATTTACATTAACACACAGGAATACAACAACAATAATAATGCTCTGATTGCACGAGTGTTCATATGGTCAAGTATTCAGTGTAAATTGTTCTTATCATTCAACTCCCCAAAGAGCGGGGCAGACAGGTGAATCCACCGCGTGCGGATGCACGGATTGAGGCAGAGGAGTCCTGGTGCGCACCCAGCGCGGCGCCGGCAGGCCACGTGCGCGCGCACAACGCGAGCGAGCAGCGGACAGTGTCAATGGGCAACAAACAAGGACAAAACGGCAGCGTCACTTAAGCGTAACTTGCAGCTTATGCGAGGGAGAAGGCAGGGAAGTTGGCTACAATGCCGTCATTAGTTGCGAGTGGCGTCTCTATCCGCGTGCTGCTGTATTGGTTATCCGTGCTATACATGGAATATTAAATTAGCGAACAGATAACTGTTTCTATATAGAAGCCACTGGGGCGTTCTTACCTGCCATGAAGCGCAAGTATACACGGAAGTACATGAATGGCAGTGGGCGGGCACCGGAAGCCAAAGGGAGAGGAGCAATGAGATGGGCACTTTTATGGCCCGACAGCTGGCGCGAACAGCCAATGGGAACCGGGCCTCAAGTGGCAGAGCCCGCCCATGGTCCGTAATGCCACATCTACCCCCCCGATTTGCATCGGCGACCCGCCGATGGACCGACTCTACTTGGCATTATGGTTTAACAATGGCTAACGGTTACTTACAGTGGCTGTATTGGAGCCTACCTCCTCTTGAGGCAGCCGACCTACTGGTCTTGGAAGGCGATGAGGATTTTGATGTTGGCCTGCTGTTGTCCTGGTGGACCTACGTACGAGGGCCCCACTGCTACCAGCGGTATCTGCGGGCTCATCTGAAGGCAGAAACTGCTCCACTGAGATGATCGGCGGAACACCGAATGGCTCAGAGGCAACTTCAGCAGATGGTGGAGATGCCCGCAGAGTGTGCGGGCCCACCCACAGGTAGTACTGGCGACCGTGACACACTCACAAAACAGATCGCCCTCGAGGGGGGACTCTACCTCTGGAATAGGCATTGAAGGCGCTAAAGGGGGACGTGGAGCCAGAATGGGGTCTGGTGGATCAGCAACTAAGGCCTTTAGCAGCGACCGATGCACCCTTTTAACCTTTGTCTGCTGGTCCACTGGGGCTATAGTGTACACTACACCATCTTCTGGAGCCTGGAGGACCACATGGGTCGCCGAGTGCCATAAATCTTGGGTCTTCTGACGACCCCTGGCACTGTGGTCACGAAGTAATACAAGCTGGCCCTCCTTAAGAGGTGCCTCTCGGACATGCCGATCGTGGTTGGCCTTTCTGCGAGCGGCAGCGAGGCCTTGTCTTTCCCTCGCTCCATCAAAGGCCATCCGTAGCCGTGTCTGGTGCTCCTGCACCCACTCATGCACACTTCCTCCCACAGGATCTTGTACTCGTCCCAGCAAAAAGTCAATTGGGAGTCGAGGTTCCTGGCCGAACATGAGGAAGAACGGTGACTCGCCAGTAGACTGGTGAGGAGTGGTATTGTAGGCATAGAGCACCTGGGGCAAACAAACACTCCAGTCCCTTTTACGAGACACTGGCAGTACCCGCAGCATGTTGTGCAGGGTGCGATTAAACCTCTCGCACTGCCCATTACCAGCTGGGTGGTATGGTGTAGTACGGGACTTTACGATGCCATACAACCCACACAAGTGCTGTATGAGAGTGCTCTCAAAGTTACGGCCCTGGTCTGAGTGGATACGGGCAGGGACACCGAACTTCGCAAACCACTCATTAACCAGGACCTGTGCCACTGTAGAGGCACGTTGATCGCGGGTCGCAAATGCCAAGGTGTATTTGCTAAAAACATCGGTCATCACCAGAACATTCTCTACCCCTGCCGAGGTGGGCTCCAGCAAGGTAAAGTCAATTGCCACGATCTCGTTAGGCTTTGAGGCCAGTAAGTGCCCCATGAAAGCATGGGCCACTGGTTGACTATCTTTAGCATGCTGACAACGCTCGCAAGCCTGGCACCATTGAGCAACCTCCCGGGACATATTAGGCCAGTAGCACCGGGAGCGCAGCAGGGCCAACGTCCTTTCTATCCCCTGATGTCCATGCTCCTGATGGACCTGGGTGAGGACAGTCTTGACCAGAGCCTTGGGCAAAAGGAGTTGGAACACAGCCCCACCCCCATCAGGACGAAACACCTGACGATACAGCAGCCCCTCAGCCTCAACCAGGCGATCCCACTGGGCCAACACTAAAAGGGCTGGGCGAGAGATGGCTTGTCGCTCTTCTCGAGTGGGCTGTCGTTTCTGTTGCCAGAACGTCAGGACCTCCTGCAGGACAGGGTCAGCCTGCTGAAGCTCATAGAGGTCAGCAGGGGCAAAATTTGAAAAAAAACAGTCACCACAGACTGAGTTGCCCGTGTTCCTACTCCCTGAACTTGCTGCAGCTGCTCTGGCAGACACGTGCCCGAAGATGCAATTTCCTGTGAGGACGGCCCAGGCTGGCGAGACAAGGCGTCAGCATTCCGGTTGCACTTACCTGAACGGTACTTGAGTACAAAATCAAAAGAGGCCAACTGGGAGGCCCAACGCTGCTCTACAGCTCCCAGTTTGGCGGAGGAGAGATGGCTCAGGGGGTTGTTATCAGTGTAGACCACACACTTTGTGGCCCAGGAGGTACTCCCTGAACTTCTCCGTCATGGCCCACTTAAGGGCCAGCAACTCCAGCTTCATGGAGCTGTAGTTGACATATTACGCTCAGTTGGTCGCAACCCACGACTGGCGTATGCAATAGGTCGCACCTTCCCTTCTTGCTCCTGGGAGAGCACTGCCCCCAATCCAGCATGACTTGCGTCGACCTCCAAAATAAAAGGGAGGGAGAAGTCAGCGTAGGCAAGCACTGGGGCCATGGTGAGCTTTGCCTTCAGGGCCTCAAAGCTCTGCTGACATTCTGTGGTCCAGGGTCCAGCAGCACTCTGGACAGGCCTTTTCCTGGACCGTTTACCAGTCAGTTCAGCCACTCTGCGATGTAAAGGAGCAGCCAGCTTAGCGAACCCCTCAACAAAACGTCGGTAGTAGCTTGCGAACCCTAGGAAGGAACGCAACTCTGAGGCTGTGGATGGAGTAGGCCAGTTGGCCACTACCTCAATCTCGCCGGGGTCCGTGGCTACTCCCTTATCGGAGATAACATGGCCCAAGTAATGCACCTCCCGCTGGAAGAAGCGACACTTGCTCAACTTTGCCTTGAGCCCTTCTTTCTGCAACCTCCCCAGCACCACGCCCAGCCTCTCCAGATGTTGCCGAACCGTGGACGAAAAGACAACAATATCGTCCAGGTAAAGGAGGAGAGACTGGCATTGCTGGTCCCCAAAAACACGTTGCATCAAGCGTTGGAATGTGCTAGGGGCGTTGCAGAGCCCAAAAGGCATGCGATTCCACTCAAATAGACCGAAGGGCGTACAGAATGCCGTTTTATGCCGGTCACTCTCCGCCACGGGGACTTGGTTGTATCCGCTGGCCAAGTCCATGGTGGAGAACCAGCGGGCCCCTGTAAGTGCATCGAGTGACTCTTCGATCCGAGGTAGTGGAAAAGCATCCTTTCGGGTCTTGAGGTTAAGTTGACGATAGTCAACACAAAGACGAATGCTGCCGTCCTTTTTCCGGACCAAGACAATGGGTGAAGCATACGGACTGGAGCTCTCTCTGATGATTTGTGCTTCCAAGAGCTGGTTTATATGCTCTTTAACCAGTTCATATTCCGATGGAGGAATACGGCGGTAGCGCTGCCGGACCGGGACATCATCCAGTAGGGGGATGTCATGAGTGATCAGGTTGGTACAACCCAAGTCCTGATCATGTGCAGCAAAAACAGAGGTATAATTCCTAAGTAATGACCGCACCTCCTCCTGCTCCTCAGTGGCCAGGGGGGATAGGTCAATTGCTGCAATGGGATCCGCAGCTGTGGCAGCAGCAGTTTGGGAGGAGACACTCACAGAAATGGGTGGAACCTCTGTCACTCCTGCTGGAAGACTCACCACATTGACATCGTCCAGTGTCCCTACAAGGGTACGGGTATATAGCAGCACGTCATTGTCACCAACATTGACAATCGGAACATAGGCAGTACCTCGGACCACCGGAACCAGAGCTGGTGATGCCAACAAACCTGCTGGCAAACCAGCCTCTAAAGGTTCAAATAAAGCTGTGGTCCTCGAGTACTGCTCTGAACAGGTTGCAGGAACAATTTTCATGGCACCCCCTGGAATGCGGACCGCCTTCTGACCACACACCCTCACCTTACCTGGTTGCCTTAAAGGGGGGTGCATCTCAGCAGAATGACATTTTTGTAGGGCCTCCAGCAATGTAGGGGATGCCACAATGGGGGTGGTATTAAACAACGCCGTTCTGTACTCCCCAAAGAGTTCTTGGTAACATTTTCGCAGAACGTTCATGCCCAGAACTCCAGGAACCTGGTGTGGCTCTGTTCTGGAAAGGTCTTTAACAACCAGCACACCACAATGGGGCATCACCTTCCCACAAATCTCCATTGTTAGCTCCAAGTAGCCAATATAAGGGATAGTAAGGCCATTGGCTGCTCTTAGCTGTAGCCAATGACAAGCTTTTAAGTGCTCTTCCCCCCGGGGCTCAAAGTACATACGAAAGAAGCCCTCTGATATAGTTGTCACCATGGATCCAGTGTCAACTAGACATGGCACCACCACACCTGCCATATCTACTTCAATATGCGGGCACGGCGCAATCAATTTTGGAGCATCCCTCATACCTGGAAGGCCACTAGTTGAGCCTAAGAATGCCCCACCCGAGCCTTGGCTCTGCAGCACGGTGGGCATTAGTTTTCCGGCGGTTGCTCCAAATGACGCCGTCCCCGAAAAGGAGTTTGTGCACGGGGGACACGGGGGCCATCACAATCCCTCGCTATATGGCCAGGCTGTTGGCAACGGTTACAAATGAGGGGAACACGACGGGGGGGTTGACTGCGCTGCTCTATCTGCGCACTCCGAAGGAGAGCAATACTCTCTGTGAGAAGGTTGAGCTGCTCCTGTTGCCTTTTCATCAGCTCCTTCATCTCACTTACCTCAGCCCGAAGGGGGCTCATCTCCCTCTCTGGACCACCATGCAGGGCATACTGTAATCCCACTGCCGAGGGCACCGAGTTACTCCGACCTCGCATACCAGCTGGCAAGCCCTCGAGCTCCCACCTGATCGCCTCTCCCCTGACTTCCAGCAGCCCGGCCCCAGGATTCTGCCGCACATACTGCTTAAGGTCACGTCGCAAGGAACCATTAAGAACATGTTCAATAAACTGGTCTCGCAATAGCTCTTCAGCATTAGGAATAGGACCAGGAGCCTGCTGCTTAACCCTTTCCATTAAGCCCATTAATGCCAGCGAAAACTCCTGAAGTGTCTCTCCCTCTTCCTGTTTCCTAGAGAAGAATGCTTCCTGCAGAGCGACGTATGACTCGGTACATCCATAAAGATCTTTAAGAATGGAAATTATTTTCTTTGGGTCCTCTCGCTCTGTGGTAGAACGAAATTTGATTTCTTCCCTAGCTTCTCCCTCCAAGTGGTCATAGAGAAAGAATGCCTGGTCAGCTGGTGACAAGTGCCGCTCCCTCATGCAGGCCTGCGCCTCCTCGACCCACTCGCCCACGCTAATCCCTGACCACCCCCTGAACTTGGGGCATTTACGGTCCCTAGGAATGTAAACTAACCTGTCAGGACGAGCGGCAGAGGGCGGAGAGCCTGCTGAGGTGCGAGCACTGGAGTTTGGAGCGGACGCGTGATCCTGGCGGAGCCGCTCATTGTCTGCTTTTAGCTGAGCAATCTGATTTCTTAAAACCTGTAGCTCGTCCTCCATGGCTACAGGTACCTTACCAAAGAGCTGCTCAGAAAGGGACTGCTGCCGTTTTGTCCTCAAAATCAACACAAAAACACAAAAGTTAGTTGCCACCTGAACAAACAATGTATACACAACAATAAACAGTAAAAAGGAATGTCTCTGGCAAACAGTAAATCCTGTCAGCAACGCCACAATGTGGCGGGAGCGGTGTAGTGAGGCTGGTGGTTTGGTTCTCGCTTTAGATAATGTAATAAATGGCAACGCCACCTCAGGAATTTCACCTGAGGAATATAACGCCCAAGGCACACAGGTAAGATTTACCTTAGCGAAGCTCAGAGACAATTCCTGTTTACAGTGTTTATTGAAAGACATAGAAAAATATTAAAAAGGCAAAGCTTTATTATATAATACCTAAAAAAAATTGAATATAAAACCCCAATAGAAACCCGCCCCACACACAAACGCACACGCACACACACACACACACACGTTGGGGAGCTGAGGCCGTGCTGGGAAGAGGGAGGGGAGCAACTAAGGAGGAATCTAAATAACACAACAAAGAAAAACACCCACACAAATAGTGCACTGCAAATGAAAGATTACCACCACCAGAAGGACCACCACCAACACCAGGCCGGACACTCAGCTCCTAAAAAAACAACAAACACATCAACAATCAATTAAAACGGGAGTTCAATGACAATTTACATTAACACACAGGAATACAACAACAATAATAATGCTCTGATTGCACGAGTGTTCATATGGTCAAGTATTCAGTGTAAATTGTTCTTATCATTCAACTCCCCAAAGAGCGGGGCAGACAGGTGAATCCACCGCGTGCGGATGCACGGATTGAGGCAGAGGAGTCCTGGTGCGCACCCAGCGCGGCGCCGGCAGGCCACGTGCGCGCGCGCACAACGCGAGCGAGCAGCGGACAGTGTCAATGGGCAACAAACAAGGACAAAACGGCAGCGTCACTTAAGCGTAACTTGCAGCTTATGCGAGGGAGAAGGCAGGGAAGTTGGCTACAATGCCGTCATTAGTTGCGAGTGGCGTCTCTATCCGCGTGCTGCTGTATTGGTTATCCGTGCTATACATGGAATATTAAATTAGCGAACAGATAACTGTTTCTATATAGAAGCCACTGGGGCGTTCTTACCTGCCATGAAGCGCAAGTATACACGGAAGTACATGAATGGCAGTGGGCGGGCACCGGAAGCCAAAGGGAGAGGAGCAATGAGATGGGCACTTTTATGGCCCGACAGCTGGCGCGAACAGCCAATGGGAACCCGGGCCTCAAGTGGCAGAGCCCGCCCATGGTCCGTAATGCCACACTAGATTACTCAAACATTCATGGATGACATATAAAATCTCCTCAGGCGTGTTTTTGATGAAGGAACAATATTCATATCATTCATATCATTTTGATTATTGATTATATTTATTATTTTGCATAATACCCCCTCTTTAAGGTTAGGGTCAGTCAAATGAATGTAAGTCAATGTTATGTCCTCAAACAGCATGGAATATCTGGATCTGGTGTGTGGCTCTGGTTGGATGTATGCTAATGTGCTGTCAGGACAGAGGCCGTGGGGATTCAGAGCCTGCAGTCTAAACCTCCGGGACCTGGTCAATCACTTTATAAAGCGACGATATGACAGGTCACATGACACATTCACAGAGCTGACAGCCATGTTATATTACCGCGCAGTGGATGGAGATGGAGACAGGACTGAATATGTTACAAAGGGCGAAGGGGAAAACATATGGAATTTTACACTGTAAAACATATCTACATGAGTTATACAATTATTTGTATAGAGAATATTATGTAATCTTGTTTTTTGAATAGATGTGGCTAGTCAAGTTTAATTTACTTGACTATTTACTAGATTACTTTACTTCTGGTTTCAGCAGCTTCAGCACCATGCCTATGTAACTATTAAAGGTGCACTTATTTCATTGTGGTGCTTGGTCCATAGGGATGCTGTTGTTTGATCTGGAATGTTTCACGGTATGGAATTAAACATATTTACCTTCATAAGGCAAGCAGGTGACACCATCAGGCCAAATAATTGGTTAGATCTGATCTATGGATTAGTGACCTCACTTAAAACACTTGAAATGGAATATGATACCAAGTTTAAAAAGGGGGTATTATGCATACTGTTTGTAGGTTTCTACCATGTTATAATGTTGTTCCCTCATCAAAAAAACATGTCTGAAGAGGATTTATATCCTCCCTACCTTCCCTGCATGTTTGAGTAATTTAGTGATCCCTCCCAGGCCCTATTCGAACCCTACTTATGGTAAACAGTAGCTCAGCGTATAAGCTTCCATCACCCATGCTTCTGCACGGCACTTTTCCAGAAACATACAAAAGCATGATAGAAAACAATATACTGCAGCAATGTGCAGTGCTTCCATTATTGAAATGCACACTGTCAAAAACAAAAATAAAACTTATTAACTGATACCGGTAAAAAAGTTGAACAGATTAACTAATAGTCCTACATAAAAATGTCCTTAGAGCAGATTTTTGCTGTTTGCAGTTTAAACAACTTAGACGCTTCTGACACACAAATGCCTCTATCACCAAGATTCAAAAGCATGATCAATCCTAATATCTGTGTGAGCATGTGTACGCGCTAGCCTCAGCACTTTTCTGCCATAACCATATGTCACTGCTGTCCGTAAAATTGAGTGAATCCCTCCCGCGGCCTCAAGCGTGAGCCTTATCACACCTCCTCAGACACTGCGTAATTCCTTGTTAGATTAGAGAAAACACAGAGGCGGCGAAGTTGTAAATGTAAACTGCTTTTGCAAGCTGGGTTACTTGAGTATAGTGTGGGCAATTTGATGGTGAAATATACATATATCCAAATGTTTATAAATTAATGGGTTTTGTGATTTTGCTGTTTAAGTAAAAGTTTTTCACAATGCATTTTTTCTTTCAGGGTCTTTTTGTTTTTTTTTTTCTTTTCAGCTTTTTTCCGTTTACAGCATACTACAGCGTACTAGCTAATGCTGTTAGAAGCAGTGGGTGACCGCAGTGATGTGCCCAGGGACCCATCTCCAAGGTTGACAGGGAGATTATGCAAACTCCACACAGAAAGGCTCCATGAGAGTCAAACCAGGGACCTCTTGCTGCGACACATATAAGAACACTTTGAGATAAATTTAATTAATTGCTTGCATATTTGCTTGCCCAAATTCATCAACTTTGAGATCAAAAGTGTATGTTACAAATTGTATGTTTTGTATGTTTTTTGTTGTTTTTTTCTTCTTATTATTGACTTTTTGAGGTATGGCTATGCAAATGTGGATGTAAATATGACATGGGCTTCATTGGCTTTTTTGTTCAGAATTTCATAAACTCTGTCTGTACCAAATTTCAGTTGTCTAAGACATACACATTTTCAGCGCCATTTTAACTTTGCAGGGGGTGCTAAGAGACATTGTTAAAGATGCAAGTTTAATTCTTAAATCATTATGTCCAGTTCATCAAAATATACAAACGCTACATTGGGTTCATCCAGATCCGACAATTTTTGCAAGAGTTATAGGGATTTTTAAGCTTTCAAAATGGCTTCTTTGTCAATGAACACACCCTGAGACTTATGTTTAAAAACTTTTGACCCCAGATATGTCCTGATGATGCTGTCTCAGTTTGGAGTCCCTCGGATCAAAACCCTAGGACAAGTTCATTTAAGTATGAGATCTAGATTTTGGATGTTTCAAGTTTGACCCAAGATGGCCGACGTCCTGTGTGGTTTAGGGCAGGGCCATAATATACTTCTTGGTCTCAGATGTCAAGATGCTCTATGTACCTGCCAAGTTTTATGTGCCCACAATGAAAAAATAGGCTCCGCCCCCTTCTATCTCATAATGTATTTTAATTTTCAAGAGGGCTCCACTGAGCCATTCTGCAACATAGATTCATGTTTCATTGGGATTCAATTCAATTCAGCATCACTTGTGAGAAATACGTACGTTTATATGCTTTTCAAAATTCCCACTGATTTACATAAACAATAATTTTTAATTGCACATGAAAAACAGTTTTGATTTTTTAAACAAAATCCAACTTCCTGTTGGGTTAAGGGTGGGGTATATATAGTAATTTTTTTTTTTTTACTTGTCATGCCATGGGCTATTGTCATGCAAAGTTTCATCTTGCTATGTTTAAAAATGTTTTCACTCTTCTTCCATTGGAGTATGGATCTTGACTTTTCAAGGGGGCGCCATGGTCGCATTTTTAATGTTTTGTTTTTGTCCTTTTTGATTAGTCCTTCTTTTGGGAAACTTGAATTTTAGGTCATAGTTGGATTAGTGTAGAGCATCTGTTTAGTCTACAACAAAGTCCAGTACTCTGAACCACATGTATTTCAATGTCTTATGTTACCATGTTAATATGGTTGTAGATAGAAGTCTGTCCTCATTGGCTTTTTGATCAGTATGTCAAACAGGATATATGTGTCAAATTTCAATCGTCTATGAGAAACTTCAAGTCAACTACTAATTTCAAAAAACAATTTTTTTTGCCAAACTTGAATTTTGGGTCCAATAAAATTGACTTTTCGTTTATGTTTTCCCCACCCATTATTTTTCACCTAAATGTGACTTTCTCACATTGTGCCCCAGCACAAATAAGGCACCTGTGAATTTTTTCACAAGTCCATGATTGTCATACATTAATTTTTGAACATGAAATTTGAATTCACTATGACTACACCCAAAGTCATATTCAAAATATAATTGATAATCTTTAATCACACATCAGTTTAATGTGTTTTGGGCAAATTTGAAGTGTTTGCAATGAAAACTGTGCAAGGAGATGTTCTAAATGCGAGGGTGTGCTCTTTTGTCATTCCCGGGTTGGATCCAATATGGCCAATGTAAGGCTCATAGTATTAATACACTGTATAGAAACACTTAAAAAGGTTAAAAACAGACACCCCACAGTTTTTTAATATTTCTGTGTCTGGGAGTGGATGAGTGCAGTGATTTTGTGCAGTGCTCTGGAGTGTCACTAGAGGGCGCGATGCGAGGAGTGAGGACACCAGACGGCAGAACGGGGCAGAACTGCAGAATAAACCTGCAGTTTGAGCAACGAACACGTAAAACTAAGCCGTCTCTGGTTTCGTTCCTCACAGGTTGGGTTTATCTCATAACCCCCTCTCGGGCACGGGAGGGGCTACATTCTGGGGGCTCGTCCGGGATGATTTCTGCGTCCTAAAGTGCAGCGAATCATCCAACACTGAACCTGTCATCAGTTCCTAGACAGACGCACCAAGCAAACAGAGATGACTGCTCGTCGTGAGCTGCAGCGCAGTATCCAGAAGCAGCTGCACCAGCTAATCAACTCTGCTGAAAATGATGTGCTTCGCAAGTTGGTCAGCAGTAGTTAGGGGATGAGGTGGAAGAAGATGTACCAGAGGACGATGCATCTGCAGTTGAGCTCTATGACTTCATAATGGTCTATGTGAAAAGTGACCGGTTGACCAGTCTGGAGGACGAAGGCATGTCCCGTCTGTTAATCTTCAACGACCTCATTGGAGAGCTGCGGCAACCACCTACTGACAGTGTTGAAGAGCACACGCAACTGTCTGCGGCAGAGGAGATGGTTGAATCGCCAGTCGAAGCAGCAACTGTCCAAGCCAGGGTGGACAGTCAACCATCCATCAATAGCCAAGCTTCTGACACCGTCAAACTGTCAGATTTTGCTGCTTTGTTGCCACGAAGAGAATTCAAAGTTCATAGTGGACAAATCTCTGACTCAGACTCTGATGTTAGTTACGGTGCCTTAAGCAAACAGATTGATGAGGGTTTAGCTGAAAACTTCACTGAAAATGAGATCATTCGTGCTGTGTTAAGAATAATCAGCCAGGTACATTCAAAGATATGCTTTTGACAAAACCCGAGTTAACTGTAGCTGAGCTCAAGCGATTCCTCAGAACATATTTAAAAGACAAAAGTAGTTCAGAGTTGTTCCAGGAGCTTAGCAATGCCAAACAGCTTGATCGTGAAAGTCCACAACAGTTTATGTATCGTTTAATGGGGTTAAGCAGCGCGTACTGTTCTCTTCACAGAATAGTTCAGGTTTTCAGTATGACAAAAAACTAGTCCAAGGCGTGTGTTTCTTCACTCTCTTTATCAGGGGATTAGTGAAAAATATGCTCATGTGAGAAGAGATCTAAAAGTACTGGTTAGTAATGGCAGTGTGACAGATGATTACATCTTAGAAGTCATGACTAAATCAGTACAGGAAGAAGTTGAGAGACAATCACGTATAGGTCAGACACATAGGACCAAAGTAGTGACTGTCAATGCCACACACCCAAATGGAGGAGAACAAGTCGCCCAGCCAGCAGCGGAAGTAAAAGCCACTGTTCTCCAGACCCAGGCTGAAATTCAAGCACAGCGCACAGCCATTCACGAACTACTAGCTACTCATGTTTCTGCATTGACAAAAACTCTAGAAAAAGCTTTTACACCCACAGCAAGAGTTCCAGAGCCAGTGCAGACTGTTACTGTGAACACAGTGCAACCACCAAAGACTGTCAAGCTACGCAAGTGCCAATCCTGCATCACAGAAGGACTTGATCGTTGCAACCACTGCTTTAAGTGCGGACAAGAAGGACACAGAGCCGTTGGCTGCCTGCTCAAAAGTAAGCCATCGGGAAACGGGAAAAGGCCACTGGGGTGGGACCACCAGTGACCACTCCACAACTAGCGTCCCACTTCAAGGCATATCAGCAGGAAAAGACTTTTACCAAGACTCAGTCACCTGTGAAAACATGGAGAAGACGGGGTAACAGAGTAGCCAAACTGATTGGTAAAAGATGTATGCTTACTTGTTATCTTAATGGTGTAAAAACTGACATGTTATTAGACAGTGGAGCACAAGTAACAATAATAACAAAGTCCTGGCTTACCCAAACTTTGATCTCCCGTTCATTCTTCACACGGACGCGTCGAATGAAGGCTTAGGTGCAGTGTTATACCAGAGGCAGAACAATAAACTTCGTGTTATTGGGTATGGGTCAAGAACGTTAACGCCTGCTGAGAGAAATTACCATCTTCACTCAGGCAAACTCGAGTTTTTGGCATTAAAGTGGGCCATATGTGACAAATTTAGAGATTATCTGTATTACGCACCCACTTTCACCGTATATACAGATAATAACCCACTAACATATGTTCTTAGCACTGCCAGACTTAACGCTGTTGGGCACAGATGGGTAGGAGAGTTGGCTGATTTTCATTTCGATATTAAATACAGACCAGGCAAGATGAATAGTGATGCGGACACATTATCCCGTTACCCCTTAGAACTACAGGGTAGTATGAGTGACCACATAGGCAACATCCCAGCTGAAGTTGTAACAGCCGTGTGGCAGGGCAGCAAAGCCGTTCAAGACAACAATGTGCCCTGGATTGCAGCTTTGCAAGTGGATGAAAACTGTATGGAGGAAATGTCACAGGGGAATGTACAAGGATTTAAAACAGCAGACCTGGAAAAAACACAACAAGAGGACAATGTGATAAAGGAAGTAGTGTCTTTGAAACTGAACAACTGGACTCCAAATGAGAAAGACAGAAAAAACATGACAAAAGAGACAAAGAGACTGTTGTATGAATGGACAAAGTTGGATGTGGAAAATGGTGTTCTTTACAGGAGGACAGACAGATACAAACAGCTGGTTGTTCCTGGAAAGTTAAAACCTGTCATTCTTAAATCGTTACACAATGACATGTCTCATATTGGTGCAGAAAAAGTAACTCATCTTGCGAGAGAAAGATTTTATTGGCCAAACATGCAACAGGAGATTGAGGACTATGTTAATAAGAAATGCCCCTGCAATAAACAGAAACGGCCTAGTCTTCCCACAGCGAGCACCAATGGGCAACATTTCCACTAGTAGCCCTTTTGAACTTTTGTCTATTGACTATCTCCATTTAGAGCAAAGCCAAGGCTACGAGTACATACTTGTGCTTGTAGATCACTTCACAAGATTTTGCCAAGCATATCCAACACGAAACAAATCAGGAAAAACCGCAGCCGAGAAAATCTTTCACGATTTCATTCCTCGCTTTGGTTACCCTGACAAAATACATCACGACCAAGGAAAAGAATTTGAGAACAGTTTGTTTAGCAGACTAGAGCAGTTGGCAGGTATCGGGCACTCGCGGACCACGCCCTACCATCCGCAATGTAATCCTGTAGAGAGACTGAACCGAACGATACTGCAAATGCTGCGCACATTAGAAGAGGGAAAAAAGAGCCAGTGGAAAGACCATCTTAACCATGTAGTACATGCATATAACTGCGCAAGACATGAATCCACCGGGTTCTCTCCATTTTTTCTTTTGTATGGACGACATCCTCGATTACCTGTAGACTTACTGTTCCCTCCCCAGAAAGACTCGGAGACAAGTGACAGGCAGACATATGCACAGAAATGGGCAGAGAGAATGCGGGCTGCTTATGACATAGCTGAGAGAAATAGTGCAAAGTCCTCTGCCAAAAGGTAAAAGACAATATGACAAATCGGTAAGAGGTGTCATTCTCCAGCCAGGGGACAGAGTGTTAGTCAGGAACCTATCAGAGAGAGGTGGGCCTGGCAAGCTTCGCTCATACTGGGAGCAGGTAGTGCACAGAGTAGTTGAGAGAGTTGATCAGGGACCCGTATATAAGGTACAACCAGAGAAAGGCTCCAAAACACTGCGTGTCCTCCACAGAAACTTGCTACTCCCTGTTAATGACCTACCCCTGGAAGAGAACACCCCAAGTCAGAGTCAAAAGAGACAGTCAAGTGCACGACGACCAAAAACTAAGACACAAGAACAAAATGAAGACATTTCAGATTCAGAGGATGAAGAGTATACATACACACGTATTCCTTGCTACAGGCTCGTCAGGAGAGGACAGCCAGAGCAGAGTCATCCCACTGATGAGAGACTAAATGCTACTGCTGTTGAGTTTCATCCACCTGTGCAACAAGACAGTCAAACTGAAATACAAGAAACACAGCAGGTGATGGACACTGGACGGGACAATGTTGAACCAACCAGATATCAAACAGAGGGACAACCACATGAGATGCCACAGGAGGTACCAGCTCCACAGGAGGATGAACATCCAGAGAGCAACCTGAGGAGATCCCAGCGGACCGCCAGGGCCAGGGAGATGTTAACCTATGACGCACTTGGACAGCCGTCGTACTACCAGTGGTCTGCAGGAGTGAACTCTTTAATGCCAGGTTATCCACTCACAAGTACTGTTGTTTTACCATACTTTACTCAGCCTTATTTTAGTTATCCACAAGTGTACTAAGTGTTTTGTTGACAAATGTCAGGAAACATTTATAAAAGCAGGGGAGAGTGTAAGGCTCATAGTATTAATACACTGTATAGAAACACTTAAAAAGGTTAAAAAACAGACACCCCACAGTTTTTTAATATTTCTGTGTCTGGGAGTGATGAGTGCAGTGATTTTGTGCAGTGCTCTGGAGTGTCACTAGAGGGCGCGATGCGAGAGTGAGGACACCAGACGGCAGAACGGGGCAGAACTGCAGAATAAACCTGCAGTTTGAGCAACGAACACGTAAAACTAAGCCGTCTCTGGTTTCGTTCCTCACAGGTTGGTTAGGAGTTGTTTTGGTTTTAGTGAGCAGTCGTTTTGCAATGATGAAGGCATATATATGTATCTGTGTTGCGGGGAGCGTTGTGAAAAGTGTATTTGCTGCGGAGAATGG
The DNA here is from genome assembly GCA_019594935.1 of Periophthalmus modestus. Classification (NCBI taxonomy): domain Eukaryota; kingdom Metazoa; phylum Chordata; class Actinopteri; order Gobiiformes; family Gobiidae; genus Periophthalmus; species Periophthalmus modestus. The sequence goes on along the minus strand of JAIEZT010000007.1, from coordinate 19,936,602 downwards.
TTAAACGTGTAGGCTAAGCTAGCGGGACTTTCCCTAAAGAGCCATACATGCGCATGTGTTTTATTGTGTGTGTTGCGCTGCAAATGTATTTTGATTTTGTGCCATGTATGTTGTACCAATGGTTACATGTAAAAGCACTGAAACAGTTATAGTTCAAGTATACAAAATAGTTCAAGTGTAATTATAGTCCAGTCGGTCGCCATCTTGGAGTGGCAGTAACATTGTTTGGGACCACCGTAACAGAACAAATGTTACATTTTGTTATTATTGCAAATGTAAGAAATTTTGAATTTTATGAAAATGACTAATTGTTGAAGCAGAATAAACCTGCAGTTTGAGCAACGAACACGTAAAACTAAGCCGTCTCTGGTTTCGTTCCTCACAGGTTGGGTTTATCTCATAACCCCCTCTCGGGCACGGGAGGGGCTACACCAACTTCCTGTACATTTTAGGGCGGCCATAATATAATTTTTGTCATGTCCTGACATGTTCTATTTTTTGATGCGAGTTTCAGATTTTCCCAGTAGCCCAATGAAAATCATCTGCTACCCAGTAGTCTTTAATTATTTTTTTTCGGGGTCTTCAAGCTCGTCAAGTTCTAATTTTTGATACCTGTCGCTAACATGTCGGGTCGTGTTTAGTACTTGATTTTTGCCATTTTCCGGGCTCCGGACGGGGTTTCAATGAGTCCCTCACCGGGACGTTGTCCCAGGCTTGGGCCTAATTAAAACTGCAAGCAGTAATAAAAGGTCCTCACAACCCTTTTAACAACTTTTGACCCTTGTTATGTCCTGATGATGCTAGGACAAGTTTGTTAAAGTACGAGGCAGATTTTGGACATCTGCATATTTTCATTCAAAATGGCAGCCTTCACGTAGGAGATCAGGTGTTGTCCCCATGGAATTTTTTGTTCAGGGTCACATAAAGAATGAGTGCACCAATGTGGATGTAGATAGGGCGTGGTCTTCATTTTGTTTTTGTTTTGTTTTTTTGTTCAGAATCTCATGAAAGGTGTCTGTACCAAATTTCATTTGTCTATGACATACAAAATTTTTGGCCCTATTTTAACTTTGTAGGTATAGTTTCAGCATAGTTTCATGGCTTTGCAGTATAGCCTGCAGGCAGGCTCTACCACTTGGGTGCAGTCTAACTATTGGTTAGTGGTGACATCAGTTAACCCATAAGAGCGTTCCCTTTCCCTTCTCGCTTTGACTTTGACTTCACACTCTTACTTCCAGTGTCCTGTTATGTCTTCTTTACCATTCTCAGGTACTATTCAATATTTAATGATAAGTACAAGATTCAGTAGCAGTTGTGGTGCTGATTCACTCTTTTTTGTGCTCAGCCAACACATGTTGGAGTTCATCCAGATGAACGAGAGGGTTGCCTCCCTGCACCTTTGGGTCAGGGACAGGTCTCTCACTGTTGTGTTGGCCTATGGACAAATGGTCACATCTTCCGTGTAGGAAGCATAGACTGACTGTGAGTCCATCTCCCTGGCTGAAGTCACTGAGGTGGTTAGTAAGCTCCCTAGTGGCAAGGCTCTAGGGGTGGATGTGAGCCGTCCTGAGTATCTTAAGTTTCTGGATGTTGTAGCTGTCTTGGCTGATACACTTCTGTAAGATCATGTGGCGGTCAGGGAGAGTACCTCTGGATTGAAAGATCAGGGTAGAGATCCTTCTGTTTTAAGATGGGGGAACTTGAAATTGTGTTTCCAACTACAAAGAATCACACTCCTAAGCCTTCTCGGTAAGGTCTATTACAGGGCACTGGAGAATTCAGAACCTCAGATTCAGTAGAAGCAGTGTGGTTTTTGTCCCGGTTAACCGAACACTGGACCAGCTCTATACTCCCCATCAGGTGCTTGAGGGTTCACGTGAGTTTGCTCAAGCAGTCCACATTGCTTTATGGATCTGGAGAAGGCATTCGACCCCGTCCCTTGTGGTGATATTTCGGTGAAAGCTCCGGGAGTGATTTGTTGCATTGTGATTTTATTGTCTTTCGTATTCTGCAAAGTACTTTGAATTACTTTGTGTATGAATTGTGCTATACCTTGCTTTGAGGAGTATGGGAACCCTTTGCCTGTGGTAAAAACTGCAAAATACATATAACTTCTAACCCAATTTTCTTTTTTTCTTTTTTTTTTTTTAATGGTCATATTATATCTTTACTAGGTTAGTTGTTTCAGTATTAACAAAAATTCCAAAGTCCGTGAATCCCTCCCCTTGAATCTGGATAAACCTTAACGTAAGTGCATCTTCATCCCAGCAGTCACTTCTTTCTCTCTAAATCCTTTAAATCAGGCTAGAAATCTAGGGCTAATAATGGACTCAGACTTGAACTTAAAAAGCCACATCAAATAACATCTGCTTTTTACCATCTTAAAAAAAAACATTGCAAAATCAAAGTTATACTGTCTAAACTAGACTTAGAGAGACCTATCTATATACCATGTATTTGTCACCAGTAGGTTAGACTACTGTAACGGCCACTCACTGGCCTCTCCAAACAAGCAGTAAGATAGCTGCAGTACATCCAGAACGCTGCTGCTTGGGACTAGAACCAGGAAGTACAAGCACATAGGTCCTGCACTTAAGTCTCTGCACTGGCTCCCTGTTGTTCAGAGAATAGACTTTAAAGCAGCTCTGCTTGTGTACAAGTCTCCACATGGCCTAACATTAAAGTACATCTCCGACATGTTAGTGCCATATGAACCATCTTGTGAGGACCTCAGAACAGTCTTCCTGAAGATGTGATACAGGCATCTACTCTGACAATGTGTAAATCCAAGCTCAAAACAGTTCTGTTTAACTGTGCATATTATTGAATCTATATTTATTTTTTGAATTCTGCACTCTTCTCATTTAATGTAAATTGTATGATGATTATTTATGTTTTGATTTGTATTGCGATTTTAATGTCTTTCTTATTCTGTAAAGCACTTTGAATTACTTTGTGTATAAATTGCGCTATATAGATAAACTTGCCTTGCCTCCACACCTGTTCCCAAGGACAATTAAGGGCCCTATTTAATCCCCTCACAGCCCAATATTCTCATGTTTCTCCACCACTGCATATGCATGCATCCTAGTAAGTGTTCTTTATCCACCAAATGTATTTATTTACTCTGTTAAGAATGCATGTATTGAATACTACAAGTTTACGCATTTGATTACACTAATGTGACTTTACTGAATTATCTGTTTGCCGACTGAATTAATTTGATTGAAATACATCTTTGTTACAGAGATAAAACCACACCATGTATACTAAAGAGAAAACCACCAATAAACCCTGAAACTGACCTCCTGCTTCCATCTTTTTTCATCTACGTGGTGTTCATACATACATCACCAGTCATTGATTTCCAGACTACATTTTACAGACATAAATTGCACACACAAGAACATAACCATATACAATTAAACACACATAAAATACATGAATATATATTTCATATTTTACTCTGATGCCCAGTGCCAGATTCCTTGCAGCTGGATTTTTTTTTGGCTCTGGTCCAGTGATTGGGAACCAATGTTATAGACCATTACAGTAACAACATTACCACAATAGTAGACATGTAAGGCTATATTGTATTTTTACTACCATCTTATACTGGTTTTCCCCCGAGTTATATCTACTGTTCATGTTTGAGTAATCCTGAATTGTCCTGCATTCTGGACTGACTTTTGCATAGACATTTTTCAAATTTAAATAATGCGGTGAAGACAATGTTAAATAATAAGCAATAGATTATCACAAATTACCAGAAAGCAAAATACATCTTCTCTAATGAGCTCAAACCTTTTAGGCTAAACTGCAACTGTGTGTCAATGCATCTGGAAAGAAACAGTTCTTGTTTTGAGTTCATTTAATTATTTAACTGTAATCAAATAGCACATTGAGGTTTATTTAAAGAGCAGTGAGTGAAAGTTCAATACAAGAATAATTTTTCATATTGAGCTCAAACCAGTCTTTTAATAAACCCCCCCCCCAAAAAATAAAAAAAAAATAAAATAAAAAAGGATAATGACGTTATTAACATTACTGAAACAGCACTGATTAAATTCTTGATTACACTCATTTAGAAAGGTTGCACATAAAGAGACCGCATGGGCCCTCAATCCTCCAAACTGTAATAGGAAATCAATGGAGGGTGGCAAACTATTTTTTGAGCCAAAAAACAAAACAAAAAACAAACAAAAAAAAAACCACCATCAAAGGCATTTGTATACAAATGCCTTTTTTTTAGTCTGTTAAAGCCATTTAGCAACAGCTTATATATTAACAACATTACACATAGTACAAAAAATACTGTAGCCTTTATACAAACCTTTTCTAGATCATAAAGTGGGACTGGGATTTGTAAGACTAAAGGAGAAAGTAAAGTGCGTGTTCTAGAGGAGTAAAAAGGAAGACTGAGAAGAAGGAGGGGCGGGTTCTGGTGGACTAAAGAGGAACGTGAAGGGGAAGGAGTCTGGAGGACTAAAGATGAGAGCGAGGGGGAAGGAAGGGCGGGTTCAGGAGGACTAAAAGGGAGAATGAGGAGAGAGATGGGGCTAGCTGGAGGGCTTAAGTGCAGTCAGTAAAGTTGATTTAAAGTTGATTTAGTGTTTTGTCACTTTTTAATAACAGAGAAGATGGTAAAAATTCTGATTCTGATTCTGAAAAGATGTATTGCTAAACTCTTCAGAAACCCTCCTCTTGATCTCATCTTACTAATTTCCTTTTGGTACCCATTCAAACCTCAGTAAGTTGCAAACTGCACAAAAGCAACCACTAAAAAGGCATCTTGATGGACGTGTGTCAATCTATGTTTAATGTAAATTTATAAAGAATATTATATGACTCAATTAGTGGCATTTTTAGAATTTATCATAACTATTGAGCATACATGTGTCCGGGTGCACCATGTAGTCGGTACACCATATGCAATATATAGTGAAATATTTTGAAATCACTCAAAGCTGTACTGTTATTAGCAACATAATGTTAACAGATTTAATTGTAGCATATACGTTATAAAGTTCAGTTCAAATACTGGCATGTGGTGTAACAATAGCACAGGTAGAAAAAGGCTTGGTTGTTAACAGAAGAGTAGGTAAGCTATTGCTGTAAGAGACTGGGTATAGATTATTACAAACAACACCCAAGATACAGTGAAAAAAGCTGAAAAAAGTTTAGTGGGAATGATATAAATAATACTTACTTAATCAGATTGAGGGTAAAGTTGAAACATGCATGTAACTCCTGCACTAGACTCCCCCATACAAAAGAAAGTATTTTATGCAGAGCTAAAGAGAGACAGGTGCAATACCTCTAGTGGTCAACTCTGTTCTGTCAGTTTTAATGAAGACACTTTGTTCGTCCCATCTGGAATTCCTGTAATACTGCATATACCAGAACCCCCCAAAACACACACGTACACCCTTCTCCATGATTTTTGGGAAGATTTATTTCCTGGAGACTGATCCTAACAGATACAGATTTTAGTCCCCATAATGTTATAAAGACATGTTCACATACATCAAGTTCATGTGTCTTATGGGGTATTGTCATTCCTTTGCCCACAGTGTTCCAAAGTACGGTGTTATATCTATCATTTATTAAATTACTGGTATTTCTATTAAGCAAAAACCTTAAATAACATACATTTTTACTGTGAATGTGGTCGTCTCTCCACAGATCCAACCTGTGGCTTGGTATGGTGGCGCCACGTGTCCTTCTCCATAGATATGTTTAATGCCACACTATGGGCCCACTGATCTGCTCTCCACCTCAATACTAAACTATAGACTCGTTATGTCACTTGCATTTCAACCTATCAACCATTTGAACAGATAGTTGCCACACACAACAAAATCATTCAATTGCACTATATAAAACTATAGACATGGACTTGGGTTAGGCCATGTGGCTGAGAGCAGAGCAGTGTACAGCTAAATAAAGAATTAAAAATAGCCTGGTGTGATAAATGAGGTGTCAGCAGGTCGCAGCGGAGATTTGTGTTTGGTTATGGAGCCATATACAGCCTTGTACAAGACGTGTGTGTGTGTACGTGTGTGTGTGTGTGTGTGTGTGTGTGTGTGTGTGTGTGTGTGTGTGTGTGTGTGTGTGTGTGTGTGTGTGTGTGTGTGTGTGTGTAGGTGTGTGTGTGTGTGTGTGTGTGTGTGTGTGTGTGCGTGCGTGTGTGTGTGTGTGTGTGTGTGGTTATCAAACAGAGAGGCTGCCAACATTGATCTAAGCAGAACTTTAATCAAACTGAGAGTGTAATTTAATAGAAGTCTGTTAAGTTCATTATGTTAATTAACTTTGAGTTGAGTGCTATAGGAGCATTCTGGGTTTCATCTGTGCGGTCACTGTGCACAATCATTCATCAGTTCATGTAACCAGTGTGAGTCCATATGTTAACTCAAATTATATAATATGGAGAAAAAATATGAAAGTCTGCCCAACAGATCGACTCAAAAATATCCGCAGAGTTTAACGGTAATCAGCTGCTCTGGATTCTAAACATTCAACATCGCCGATGAAAAAGGCACTACCTTGATGTAAGCACTCTACATCAAGAAAGCACTCACGCACTCACACACACATTCACACACAAGTGTACACAGACACGAGGCGGAGTGAATGTCATGTCCTAGGACACAGCAACAGCTTTCATCTGCAGGAGCTGGAATGGCACCACAAACCTGCTGATCAGACCAACTCTGATATTTAAATATTCATATTTTTACATAGTGCCAGTCTTTATATAGGACTCATTAGTGGCTTAACTGATTAGTTTTGACTATGTTATACCATGTGTTGTATATACTACGCATGCAATGTAAAAAAAAATAATTAAAAACTAAATGTGTTGATCTTACGCTGCCTTCCCCATTTTTGCCTCTAAATGAGACTAAATTGTACTTTAATCGTGGTGGCACTTCCGGTTAAGTGTGAATCCCGTTTATTTCAATGTAGAATTTGAGAAAAGCCTTGCCAGTAAATTATTATAAAATAAGTTAATTTGTATACACAAATGTTCCTGTGCACCAACATGTCAACAATGCACCGATTGTCTGGGAGACTTTAGAATGGCTCTGTACTCTGTATAGAACTCATCTGATGTAAGGATCGGCAGCCCACAGCAATTTCTGTTGGTTTCTGATGCCAGTGCATCTGCAATGGCCTGGTTTTATTGTTAAGTGCAAAGCACACACAAAACAGATTCCTTCACTAAAGGGCCCATTGAATTAATTTAGTTTAAGTTATTAATTTTATTGAATTTATTGGTTATTATTATGTTATTCTGTCTCTTGCTCACCCCATTTTCAGCATCTGCAGGTTGGCACAAAATTGAGTTTTCAACATCTGTGCAGAGTGCAGACTGGAGACCCCAAGGTCAAGATGGGCAACACCACCAAAGGTAGTTGAGAATTATCAAGCCGAGATCCTGTGGGATTTCCAAATACAGATTGTTAGAATGGTGATGGCAAACCAACCGGGCATTGTGGTGATGGAAAAACAACAGAGCAAAGTCAGTGTGGTGGACATTGCAATCCCAAGTGATAGGAACATTAGAAAAAAGGAACACGAGAAACTAAAGAAATACCAGGGGCTCAAAGAAGAGCTGGAGAAGGTCTGGAAGGTGAAGGCCTCAGCGGTGCCTGTGGTCATCGGAGCACTAGGGGCAGTGACCCCAAAACTAGAGGAGTGGCTACAGCAGATCCCAGGAAAAACATCAGACATCTTATGTGGATGTGTCCACCCGTGGAAGGTGAGTATGAAAGGTAGGTAGGTCACTCACTCACTCGATATTATTTATCATATACTCGTGCATCATAAAAAGTCCTTCTGGAACTATTGCAAACTGATTTTAGTTGTAGCATCTGGCAACCAAAAGAGTGGAGCTCATTCTGCTTTCTGACTGGATATTTGGCTTGAGACATACATACACATAGTATGGTGATACTATGTAAAAGAAAATAACTAAACATGACAGTGAAGTAAAAATCAATATTTGAGTATGTTTATTGGTAGTGTTTTCAATAATATACAAAACATCATACATATATCCAGAGTTGGCTTACCCGATCCTGCCTTCTCCTAAATACGAAGAAAACGATCTGTATGATCTTTTCCAAAAAAGTTATGAACATTAGTCGTTCTGATGTTTTTTTTTTGGAGATCATGAACTTCAACTAGGAACAGAATTTAAATATCTGGGTGTGCTGTTGGATTCCACACTGTCCTTTAAAAAACATGTTAAGATGATATCTCAAAGACTTAATTTTAACATCTCTAATTTTAATCAAATACGAAGATGATAGCTGATGAAGCTGCAATGATGTTTTTGCACTGTATGATCTTTTCCCATGTAAGCTATTGCATAACAAGCTGGTCACTTACATGTGTGACAATCCTAAAACCAATAGAAGCCTTATATAAAAAAAGCTTTGAAAATCCTAGACAAAAAACCTTTCACCTACCATCATTGTAATATCCTCTCAAAGTATAACTTGTTGAACTTTGAAAACTTTATTAAATTTAAAAATGCCCGTCTAATATACAAGAGCTTACATGGACTGGCCCCACCGCCTCTAAAAGAACACATTAAATACAAAACTGCATCACGAACTACCAGAGCCACAAGCAGGGGTGACTGTGAGGTTCCTGTGAGAAAAACTACTTTTGGTCAAAATGTTCTGTCATTCAAAGGTTGTGTACAGTGGAACAGTCTTCCTACTTTTGTAAGGGAGGCACCCACTTTTACTACATTTAAAAGGTATTTAAAGGAGTGGCTTAGATCAACACAAACATGTGAACACAATTGCTAAGTACTCAGTTTTAGCATTACATAAAATACTCGACCGATAGGACTTATACAATACACATAGCACTTTAGGTTATGTGCAATACACACCGCACTTTAGAACTTGTGCAATACACGTAGCACTTTAGTACTTATGCAATACACATAGCACTTTAGAACTTGTGCAATACACATAGCACTTTAGTACTTATGCAATACACTTAGCATTTTAGAACTCATGCAATACACTTAGCACTTTAGAAATGTGCGATACACACAGCACTTTAAAAGTAGTAGTAACCCTCCTGAGTTTATGTTTTTGACTTGGCTTCTGTCCTGCCCTGTGTGTATTTGGCTGTATTTTGTATTTTAAGTGTGACCATCAACCTGTCCAGGGACAACAGATGGAAATTAGCCTGTGGCTAAAATCTGGCGTATTTACATATGTATCTTATGTTCATCAGTATGCACTGTCCCTTTTCTAAATAAATAAATAAATAAATAAATAAGTACAGTTGTACAGGTTTTTGCACCCAATGTATATATCAAGTTTTTTTTGTTTTTTAGACTGCGTTGGTGTTGGAAGTTCAGAAGATTATGACGAAGTGTACCATTCTAATGCTGTGTTCACACCGGGGTGTCAAAAACGAGCTGGACTCCTCTATTTGGACGCCTGTGCATTTGAGGGCAGATGCCTTGGACGCACGTCTTGGACGCGCACGTCTAGAGCGTCAAGTGTTTTCCCGTTCTTTTTGTGTACAATGGCAGACCATGTTGAGAGAATAGCTTTGGTGTATTTACTATGTGTATTCACAAAAGTCATCAACGGAGGCGATCGGCTCAGCGGTAGCGTGTCTGGGTTCACGACATAATTCAGAGGCGTTCGGAGTTTAGCAAGTCCCATCACTTGCTCCAGGAGCTCCGTTTGGATGATCAGCGCTTTCAGCGGTATTTTCATGTGATCCAGGCCCAGTTCGATGACCTGCTGTCCCACATTGGTGCGTGGATAACGCCCTCCATTGTTCGTGTTTGTAACTGCAGCGCTTCAGAATGACGTCACTGTGTCACTGGAGCGTGGTCTCTGATTGGTTGACACTGTGTGTCGAACGCCAAAAAGTTCAGCTTGTTTGAACTTCTGGACGCCTGGATGCCTAGCTGCCTGGACACTCAAGACGCGCCACGCTGACGCCAGATTCGCACCACCTGGACGCTTGAAGACGCACCGCAAAAACGCAGTGTGGCCAAGTGTGTCCACCATAGACTTTGAATGTGATCTCGACGCCCCTAATGCCCCGAGGTGAACGCACCATAATGCGGATTTACCGAGTGACAAGGGGAATTATGCAAATGCTGGTCAAGAGGAGGTGGAAGATAAAGGCATTTATGCAAATTATTAAATATTATCATTTTTATTCATAATTGTACTTTAATGAGGATTAGTTACTACAATATTGTGTCATCATTAAAATCTAGCTTGGCATTGTGTTTTGCTGTTTCTTCCACATGTTTTAGTTTCTTTCACATGTTTTAGCCCTGTAGATATATTGTTTAAGCCGCTCTTGAGGTCAAAATAACTTCATTGCGTGCTGTCTGCATCTAATTAAACAGAATTGATAATCATGCTAGTTTTCATTAACTTTACTGTCACAGCAAAACTCCAATCTGGTTTTGCAAAGCACATACAAATTCAGTGAATAATTAGAATGCCAGGAATGCATAATGTAAGCAAGGAGTAACATTGGATCACTGCATACTGTTCAAAACTAGTTTGTTTTTTTTAAGACAGTAAAAATCAGGTACAGCGCCTTTAATTTCCACATGTCCGATTTCAGAACAGTTATTTTATACCACAAATTAAAACTAAGGTGGACCGCCAATGTACTGTCAGTCCTAATGCTTACGAATAGGTTTACCAAAGGTACTTTAATATTAAATAGAGACAGTGTGCAGTGGTCTGATTTGTCACAAAGTGTGGCTTTCACACTATACTCACAGGGGGAAAAAAATAATTGACTTATCTACATGAATATAGTCATGACACCTGTTTTCTATGTTAATAGGTGTAACATGTGCTCCCCTGGGGGAAACCATCAGCTGTCATATACTGGCACATATCATAGAGAGCCCTTCTGAGGTCTTTTGCATGCTGGTTTTAGTTGTAGGATCTGGCACCATGGCTGTGCACAACATTGAGATCTATGAGGTCCAACTTTGGTATTTTTTTATAAACTAACTTCTAGTAATATAGAGCCCAGCAAAGTATTATTATTACTAAGTAATTATGTTGTTTGTGCAAGTAGATAATTTTTATATGTACGTGATTCACAAGTGTTTCTAGGCTATGTGTGCGCACGTAGAGGAGCATGTGTGTGGAATAGGGATGGGACGGTATTAAAATTTAGAGTCACAATTATTGTATAATGTCTTCATATGTGGACACCAGGACTTGTAGAGAAAATTGTATTGTGCCTAAATAACCCCAAATGTGTTGTCCACATATGTGGATGCCAGGTCCTAGGAGGTTATAAGTATCAGATTAAGGTATTCAGGTATTCGAGTAGCGATAGCAAAGTCGACACAAACAGGGATTCATATAAATCCAAGCTAACACAAACTACATTCAATAGTTTATTTCACATGGTATGTAACTTATGACGGATTTTTGGCTCAAGTTTGTCAAACAGTGCAGTATAGCTGTCTTGCAAATGTGCTTTGTGTATTCCCTCGGAGCTGTATCTTTTTTTGGCAGCCTCTGCAGATTGGTGGCTCATCTTGCTGGTCTTGTTTTTCAAATACATAATAATTCAACACATCAGACTTCACCTTCTTGAGTGGAGGATATAATGTGTGTGCATCAGCCGGATTCAGATCCACTACCTGCCCACTACCAGCCATGACAGTGACTGAGGTGAAGAACCATCCCAATTCAGAATAGGCACAGACACTAACAAGTTTCATTGCTATGACAGAGGGCCCCCTTGTGGACAAACACCAGAATTAACATCTAAACATTGTATCGAAACCGGGAAACAAGGGGCAGTCTGGTGCCGTAAAGGTGATTATAATCGTGTGCGATGATCACGATTATTAAAGAAATGCCACAAACGATTAATCTTGGACCTTTTTTATCGCTATAAACAATATTAACGTATTTCGTCCCATCCCTAGTGTGGACAGGAGAAACACACTGCACACTGCCAGCATCAGCTGGAAAAGAAGAGGCCCCAAAAGACTTGCCCTTTCATTAACAGCAGAGTCTAGGAACATTTAGAGACCCACGAACATGTTCTACTCCCCACTAGCATTTAGTCACTTTTTTATTGTTTGACAGTCCACCTATTCACAGATTTATGAGCTAACAGCAGTGGAAATAATGTCTTGATTGAATCCGCGGCAAAATGCAATGCTTTTCTGTGAACATTTCTGTTGAGTTCTTATTAAAGCTAGATAAAAACATGCACAAAACATATGTCTTTGCAGAAATAGTTTAGGCTCTATAGTGTTGCCTCAGTGTCAGCTGAGTGTGCAGCTTACAGGGGTTGCTGAAGAGCAGGGGGCAGAGCATCAGGGGGGCAGCAGAGAGCTGGTGCCCCACTATAGTTTTATTTGATCAGAAGCATGACAGAAACAAGTTATTAAAGGCAACTTGAACTATAACAGCTAAGTGTAGTTGTTAAATAATAGCCTATTATGAATATTACAATTCATAATAATAAAGGTTATGCCCTTATAATTTTACTACATGTAAGTTAAAATTTAAGATTGTATTTCATAAATACCACCCAGACCCTCCTGTCTTCAACAGACGAGATCTACCTGTTACAAGTCAAGACCATCTCCGCTCTGAGTGTCAATGTCACAACTGACACTGCAGTCACAGCTGGACAGGGTGCAGGCTGAGTGAGGCAAGGCAAGTTTTATTTATTATAGCACAATTTGTACACAAAGTCATTCAAAGTGCTTACAGAACAAGAAAGACATTAAAATCACAATACAAATGAATCAAAACATAAATAATCATTATTAAACATTAAAACACTAAAAGAGAATAATTATTAGATGTAATACAGCACACATTGCACATATTTTGACCTCAGTAAGAGCCACTTACTGGGAGCTGTAATAGGCTAAATGGGGAGGAAAAATGGGAACAAGCATTGACTGGTCGAGTTTTTTTTTTTTTTTTTTTTTTTCCCAACATGTTTTGTCAACTTGGTTGGAACAATATTCTCTCTGTATTACATTACCTTTAGCATGCCTACTTTTAGCATATATAACCTATAATATGTTAATCCTTTATATGAAAACTAAATTATCTCCACTGCCCCTATGTCCTATCATACATTCTGTCGAAATGAGCATAAACTGGACGGACAGTGCACACTCTTCCATATGGTTGAGTGGACTTTGGCCTAGCACAGTCTGGATGTAGCATCTGAAAAAAATGACTAGTGTGTGTGACTGCAAGCTGGCACTTGTATTATGAGCTTTACGGTATGAGCCTTAATTGCACCACTGCCTTTTACCATCTGACATAATTATAGTGACTGTGCAGATATGCTAATGATGCTACTACGCTCATTGCTTCTCCCTTCCCCTGAAGTTGTTATCACACACCAGAGCAGCCTAATCCAAGAGCCAGTTGCATACGATGTCAAAGTAGTCAGTTACAATGCTCCGGGGGTATTGCTCAATGGCTATGTGTTTTTGTTTTTTTTTTTTGGTGTTTTTTTTTTTTCCTTTTTTAATCAGAAGCAAAGTTACTATTAAGCAAGAGTAGGCCACCAGTTCTGGTAGGGCCCCAAATAATTGCCCTTCAGGCTCACCAATGACCCAGGCTTCAGAGCCATTTGATTATTCTCTCAATATCAAAATAAATAAGGGTAATTTATTTTGAAACACCTTCAAATTAGTATGAGATTAGTCAAATACTTTTTATCTGTGAAACCATTTTCAGGTTAGAATGAAAAATGGGGCCTGCTGCCCCTGCCCTGCTGCAGTAGGTTCAAAGATGTTTACAAACATCACACACAAAAGTAGTCCCACAGAAAAAAATAAGTCTAGACTCAAAACATTGCTTAAGCTACTTTTATAATTAATTTCTGGGCTGTGTACTATTTGATATTTAATCTGCCCTACCACGTACCTTCAGCACTCAGACAGATTTAAGCTAATCCATGTAGAAGCACACACACGTGATCTCTTGTCATGGACTCCTCTGTCTTCAGCACAAGTGAGACTGAAAGAGGAAAGAATGGAGCAAACGGAAAAGCACATTTAAAAATGTGTAGTGTTTACAGTTTTTACATATTGATTTTCATATATTAGCCATGTGCATCTGCAAGCAAGTGTGCTCAGTATGAAAACTGCAGGGGAAAACTTAACAGTCATTGACTGAGAGTTTATTTCATAGGAGAAGAGAAGTCCTCGTAGCCTAGTGTTTTTCTTGTTTTGTCTCAGAAGTCCACATTCTAAAAAATAAATTGCCTGTAGCAAATCTGTCCTGGTTTTGACATCAGAATTTAAATAAGCCTGGATTAAAACATCTAAAACATGACAAGGTAGGGCTACATGTGTCCTTTGTCCATAGGGATTCCATCGAAAAGGTAATCAGGCATTTTAGAATTATGAATCTATTAATTTGGCTAAAATGATTTCTGTGAATAGACCTGTTACTGTAAGCTGTAATCGAAAAACTAAACTTGCAATTGTATCCTAAATCCAAAATAGAGATGTGCGTGTCAAGAAGAACAATGGGGAAAAACAGATGGTAATATTAGGAGCCTCAAACTCGCTGGGGCCCACACATTACTAACTCCTCCACTGTTTTAATAACCCATTGTGCTAAAAGTGTTACTATGTAACTTTTCAGGTAGTGTCTGCCACCTGCTTGTCTGCACCTGTTAATGCTTTCTCTGGAATATTCCGTAGTATTGTATAAATTTAACTATTAGCCTTAGCATTAGCATTTAGTGAGTGTTTATTGGAAAAAAAAAAAAAAAAACATTGAAAAACATGCATTCTCTCACAAATCTGACCTGTAACCTGACTTGACCCTGATGGTGTCAACAGCTTGTCTTTATGGAGATAGATGAGCAAATTTGAGACTAGCAGCTATTGTTTTCTTGCCTTATTTAGCCTAAAATGACGATATAATAAAATGCCAGCAGGCTGCAGTGGTCTAATTTGGTTCATCAGTCTGTTTTTAGGTAAGCTTGAATATTTGAATAATATGAACTTACCTAAGGCATGTGAAATGTGCTGCCCAAGGAAGTCATTACCTGACTGCCACTGGAATCAACACCACCTACTCCTACCTACCTATTGGTTAATACTGAGTCAAGCAATCTGAAAGAGCTATAAGTGCTGTTTTGTTTTTTGTTGTTGTGCTATTGACTTTTTCCATTCATTTTTACTGTCATGCCCTGTTGTCTTCTCAAACTTATATAATAGATCTTTCTCTAAAAGACTGCATAGACAGATGGCCATCCACTCCCACTCAAGGTTAACCGAATCCCTGGTAATAGTACTCTACGCTGGGCAGTGCTCTAAACCCAAGTCCTACTGCTATATGGACAACGCTCGCACAAGATCTGACTCAGCAAAAGCAATACCCCAAATGTACCAGGACAGTGCAGTATCCACATAGCTGGAGCCTCTCATTTCAAATGTTTAAATATAAACTGTTAGGCTTATGGAGATTTACTGTGAGAGAAAGCTAAAGACCAGTCCAGACTATTGTCCCTGTGACAAATCTGCAGTGTTCTGACAGATGAGGAGCCTCCAATTTGCAGCAAGAAAAAGACAAGAGAAAGATAATGTGTTTTATGAATTTGGAGTGAAACGTGGAATAGAATGAAAGTAGTCTGCTCTACAACATGTGCTTTACTCTTAGATGGGTTGTGCATAGACTGATAATGGTTGTATGTTTTATGGATAAAGGTTACAAGTAGTTACATTTTACTTAGTTACATTTAATTTGGTAACATTTTAAATAAATTTGTACTTTTCAGAGTGCTTTCTAAGGGCATATTTTACAACCTACTTGAGTGATTTTTTTACTGAAGTAGCAGTACTCTTACTTGAGTAAAAGTTTTGGTTACTCTTCCCATTGTGAGTAAGTCTACAAGTGACAAACGCTTTATGTTGACAATATAAAACATTTGCAGAGTATGATTAGAACATTTGTGTTTCTTGCACTGCTTCTACAGATATGATTTAGTTTTTCTCATTTCTTTCTTTTTTTTTTAATTACAGCTCAATTCTAATTTACTCTCATATATTCAGATGTTGCTAGGAATTAGCCACCATATACACACATATATGCTTTGACTTGAACAGACATGCGTATCCCTGATGGGCTAATCACACTCATCTGAACTGGAGGAGACTCCGGTGACCAGACTCACATCTTCAAAAAGTATTGGAGAAGTGTGTATTCAGGATCATAAGCAAATAAATAATTGCATTTAATCATAGTGAGCGGGTGTTTTTATTTATGGCAACATAAGTTGTGTAAAATAAATAAATAAAAATCTTCAATATATATATATAATCTATCTATCTATCTATCTATCTATCTATCTATATAGATGTTACATCTATGTTTTGACTCTTGTAATCAGACCTCCCCTGCTCCTGCAACCTTGAGTATCTCTCTTAGTTCTCATACAAAAGGTTTTGACTCAACCACTGCACACTCTGGTACACACAGCTACAACTCGACTACTTCAAATAGTTGTTGGTAATAAACAACCTCTTAACTTCTTTAAAAAGCAGAAGCATGCGTTTGAAGAGAAAAAAAGCGGTGTAGGGCAGGGGTCCTCACCCTTTTTGCACCACGACGTTAACTGCATAAAGAATCCAACTCACTATACAGCTGAATGGGGGGACATTGCTGTAGGGGCATTTCAAGGTCCTGTCGACTCCACGCGCGCCTCTTTGTGTGCTAAAGCCTTGAAGATGGAGAGTGCAGAGTGATTCTTCAAAACAATGACACTTCAAATACACACTGTAATTTTCATACACAAACTCCTGCTCAGGGAAAAGGGACTTTTTTGCTGCAGCATAATAGTGAAAATATTGTACTTTCTGTCAAGAAGTGTTAAATAAATACC
The DNA here is from genome assembly GCA_019594935.1 of Periophthalmus modestus. Classification (NCBI taxonomy): domain Eukaryota; kingdom Metazoa; phylum Chordata; class Actinopteri; order Gobiiformes; family Gobiidae; genus Periophthalmus; species Periophthalmus modestus. Next base: position 19,919,685 of record JAIEZT010000007.1, on the reverse strand, counting down.
TGAAGGAAGAAAGTGGCTCAGTGATTAGAGCAGTGGTCTCCCAGCCTTAAGTCCGAAGGATCGATTCCCACTCGGATCTGCTTCTGTCATTATGTCCTTAGGCAAGACACTTCATCCACATTGCCTAGTCTGAATGTTGTGTGTGACTGCTTGTTGGTGGTCAGAGAGTCCACCAGTCTGCCCTAGGGCAGCTATTGTTACAACAGTAGCTTGCCACCACCAAGTATAGAGTGAATGAAATAATGACCACAGCTTCACAGAGCTTGAGAGGCTTCAACAAGCCTGTAAAAGCACATTGCAAGTATAAGCATTGTTATCTTTATTATATTACCTGTTGCTCTCTTGTCTTCTTCTGTCAGGCTAAAGCTGGCACAATATCAGACTGCAGTAATGTAGAAGCATCTTGTGGTGATAAAGTGATAATGAAACAGCAGGGGCGGGCCTGGCCAGTCTAATTACATGTGTTGTTTTTTTTTTTGTTTGTTTGTTTTTTTCTATAGAAACAGATGTGCCTCCTGACATTAAGTTTCCAGTGTGATTACAACCTATCTATCTCTATGGAGATTGGGGAACAATCCAAAGTACTGGCTTTAAATGTATATTTCCATGAAATCATGACAGGTAACGTGCAACTTCTATTTAACTTAATTGGTCCTGAAATTATATGAGAGAAAGTACTGACAGTCCCCAGCACATGTAAATGTTAAAAAATAAATGTTCTTCCCCCTATAATTTTGAGAAGAAAATAGTATTTGTTAACATAGCCAACACACTTTGAAAGATAACTAGCAGCGGTCAAAGCAATCACTCAAACCATGGTATTTTACCGCAATAATATTTGTTGTTATCTTTTGCTGCTTGACCTGGAAGTTGCCAAACTGTATTTTTTTGTTTAGTTTTTTTGGGTTTTTACCCTGACAATAAAATTATTTTATTCTATTACTACACTAAGTTTTATGGTTTTAGAAGAATTTTGGTCAGGTGACATACCTTAAGAATTCCTGCTCTCATGAAATCTGGGAAGCTGGACAGTACTCTACAGTAACCCAACTTGCATTCAAATAAACACATAAATGAAGTATCACTCTTTGTATAGGTTGGTCAGTGCAGAGCTCCCTGGGGCCCTTATTTTTCCACATAAATTTAGACACATGTGAGACTAGTATAAACAAATGTAACCAGAGAGAATAGGGACTCTTCTTCAAAACAACAATTAACAACCGTTGCACTAGCATTGTCACTGTCAACCAGGAGGCCACATCAAAGACACACAAGCACTTATTTGTATTATCAAGCATGTGGCTGAGAGAGAAGGGGCAATGCAAACCAGGAACCAATTGAGTAGTCTAGAATCAGGTCAGAATCCAGAATCTGAAACCACATTGGCTCCTTCTTTTTTTATTTTTTATTATTTTTATTTTTTTTACTGTGCATCAGTTTGTCCTCAAAAAACACTGAAAAGAGTGTACATGAAATGTGGTCCTCAACACAACCTGCACATTTGAACCATGCAACATTAGATTCAATATTAATCATGACCTTATAAATTTTATAACTACCAAACAAACTAAAAACCACACTGTCAATTCTATAGACATGTAGCCGGGTCCTTTGCATGTTAATGTGAACCAGTCCTTTGCACAACATCTGTAATCCTCCTCATCAATAGAAGGGAAACGTATATAATGTGACAATAGGCGGTACATTAATAGGTGTACAATTGGACTAAATCCATACATAGCATGCTTTGTGGGGATCTTCAGTTCATTGATCGGCTGCATTCTGGGGACATGTCGGGAAGTGGTGGGCTGGACAGGATGAGCCCTCGCGATGTGATCAAATCTGTATGTCCGCTGTCACATACTACACTTTATTGCTCTGTGATTATCAAGGATTTTCAAGCGCGCACTCTGTATGCAATGTACTGGAATATTTAGCATCTCCTGTTTCCCTCATTGGCTGAAAAATGACAATTCAGCAAGCTCAGGATTAAGTGTGGCTGTGTGTTTGTATTGTGAACATATGAGTGGTTGTTCCCTTCACCACAAAATGGCTTCAAGAGAATAGCTTTTGAATGGGTTAAAAGAAGGCACATATACGCATTCTTGTAACTCTAGAGTTATCTTTAAATATGCTTGGCTTAACACTTTGGAACAAGTATGTCCACATGTTCTAACGCTCAAAAAATGACACGATCTTGGATACACACTATAGACCTAATCTCCAAATTTTAGGCATGGGAGCTCCCTAATGTGAGCAAACAGACAGTGAAAGAAAATAAAGTGCAGCCCTCCTGTTAATGCTTATGCTACTGTTGAGATGCTTGCTGTGGAACATAATTTGACAAAGAAAAAGTTCACTGATTGGCTGATGAGCTTAAAACGTATCATCGGAAAGGGGCAGAGTTTTAACCTATGGCCACAACAATGGGCAAAATGCAGACAGAGCATTTCGCGGCTTAGAGAGATACTTTGGATAGTGGATTATAAACCATATTTTTGATGAAGGACACCAAATAACATGGTCAATTTGCTCAAAAAAGACCATGGACCAAATAGTATCCGTTAAGGGCAATTGAGTAAATCTTCAGCTGGAGGGTGCTTGTCTCCAAGGTATTATTGTATTAGTCTAGACAAAGGGTGTACAC
>JAIEZT010000007.1:19902828-19916938 GCA_019594935.1 Periophthalmus modestus | reverse complement strand
AAAGACCAAAGGAAAACCAAACCAAGTCTACATAGCACTAAAACCAATGTTAAACTGGGATCATGCCTGGACAAGTGTGGACACAGCCTAAATGAATAAAAAACACTTAAGGGATTTTGTAGGCTAAGGATATAGTAATTTTGATATTAAAGTATTATCCACTTGAATTCATGACTAATATCTTCAAATAAAATCAACAGTAAGGGATTACAATAGTAAGCTTTTAACAATAAGAGGACATTATGAGAGGATTAGAATGCAAGTAAATATTAGCCTATATTCTGTGAAAGTCAGCAGTACAACAAAATTTTATGTGAGGAAAAAAACCACACACACACACACACACACACACACACACACACACACACACACACACACACACACACACACACATACACACACACACACACACAAATTGAGCTACTGTCTAACTTTTTACACAATTCAAGTGGTATCAGTAAAATCATTCTCTAAAAAAGGGAGAGGTGGTCACAATAGTTCAAGTGTAGGCGGCATAGTGTGGTCACAGTACTGAAACTTCAAACTCGGTTTTGATACAAAGGAATAGACGTGATACTCAATAAGCCTTCCAATACCATCATGCTAATTAAAAACACTTTTTTTGACAATAGAATTGATTTTCAACATTAAATAATAGTACATTATGTCATATTACCACGAGGTCTTATATCTGTGTAATCCCTCAGTTGTCCAGGTAGATTCCATAGGTATATGCTAGTCTGTGTGGTGTTATACTTGTTCTGATACAGCTCAAGATCATTTTAAGCTCTCCAGGAAAGGTTCACTTCTGTCCTATCAGTGTGACTTCTTTAGTATCGATACTTTCTCAGATGAGTATCTAGTTTCGATACAAGTTTTAATATAGATTAGTATCTGATTTTCAATACTTTTACAACCCTAAGGCCACATAGACCTTTGAATTGAATGCTAATGGACCTATTGCTCTGTGCTGTAAGTATCTGAAGAAAAGTTACTGAAACTTCTGTACACATAAGAGGAATAAAGCCAACATGATGATGGAGACAAGCCGCACCTTCAGATGATATGGAGTTTTACCTGTCCCACGCCTCATTATGTTTTATTAGGGTTTTTTTGTTTTTGTTTTTGTTTTTTTTAATGTTGTCTATGCATTCAGCCAATTACTGTTAACTCACTTTGTTGTGTTGCTGTCATCTTTTCTGCCCATCCTTTGTTTTAGTTACACTACCAGTCAAAAGTTTCATTCAGTGTTTTTTTGTTTTTTGTTTTTTTACTGTATGTTTACTATTTTCTACAGTTTTCGAGACATCGAAGTTATGGTGCAAGATATAGCAAAGGATAAATACTACATAGGATGTGGTATTACAAAGAAGTCTTGACAAATTAAGGCAAGATTATACAGGTGTGTAATCCTTTAATGAGTGTTCTTCCCTCGGGCAAGACCACAACTTTAACTCAAGTTTATAAGATAAGATAAGATATGCCTTTATTAGTCTCACAGTGGAAAATTCCAATATTGCAAGATAAATATAAAAAACAAGATAAAAGATAAATAGCTTGAAATAATTTAAGAAATAGACTTAGACTTCAAGTTATGTTTACTAAACATAACTTGAATGAGAAGTTGTGAACTTTTGACTGGTAGTTTAAGTTAGCCCTTATCAATTTTAAAAATACAATTTTTAAGCCTGAAATATAATACAGGTACAATTTAGATTTTCTTTATAAAGTAAATCTTATGTTTAGGTAATGTTAGTTGCTCATGTAGCAGAGCCCTCATCAAACCAACTATAAATACACCTGTAGTTCAATAGAACAAAGACTATACCATACTATGAAACATTCCTGATAAAACAACATTTTCATTAGACAAGCAGGTGATGGACTGTCTACCAGAAAAATTTACATAGTGCACCTTTATAACTGGCTATAACATACTAAAAGAAATATTAAAATATGTCAACTGGATAAAAAGTTGTAGGAATGAAGATGCTTAGCTGCCCATCCAAGCTGCTTCTTCAGTTCTGGTCAGATCACTGGTGGACATTGCCTAATCTAAAAAGGAGGCGATAACTACACTGAAGCTAACACACCTGTTGTATAGTATATAGATTCTATCTGTAGGGTAGGTCTAATGAGCTAAGTGTGAACTGTGCCTGAGTCCTGCTTAGTATAATCGGTAGCCAGTTTTTTGCTATTGATACATTTCAGTGACATCATGCTGGGGTGTTCCACATGTATCTCTATAGTGGAATGTTCAGTAGTTACTATGGTGAAACAATGCACAGATTAGTTTTAAGATGATCTGAAAACTCAAGACAAAAAATGCAGAAAGGATTAAAACAACACATTTTCAGGAGTCTGTGATGAATGAGTGTTCATGGTCCTGTGTAGGTGGTTGATTTTCAACAAAATTGTGATAACGACTAACTGAAAAACTGTTTACTAGTGCTAGCTAGCTTGTGACTGTAATTTTAGGAGATATGTTTAAGAGCACAAATTATCTCACCTCTTGTAGTTCCAACTAAGTAATTTCTTCCTGGTCAAATTAAAACTCAGATTAAAGTCTAATTTGAGTAACACACCTTCAGACAGATTAGAGTTTCCAGTTAGTTTCACACCTCCAGAGAATTTTGATGACATCAGCTGCAAAGTATGCATTATACTTTGGCATGAATTATCCAAAACGGAAATTCACAAATGTTAAACCTGATCATTTCTATTAGTGATTGGACGCTAGAAATCACTATGTTACTAAAAAGATGAGTGTATTTTAATACAGATTGATATTAGTCTGGTTCCCATGTCCTCCGTTGCCTCTTAAGCCTGGTCAGATCTGTTTTTTTGCAATGACACATGTACCTCAGATTTAGTGATTAGTGCCATTGCAAAAAACAGATCTGATTGTTACCGGAACTGAACTTACTGAACATTAAGTACTTTGCTCATTGATTTTGCAGAAATTTTAGATGTTTTTTTCCCTGATTGGCTAATCCACCTGTCAATCACGACTATTTGAGGTGATACACTCGTAAAGCATTAAAGTCTTTATTCTAAATCCCAAGCAACATTTTAACAGTATTAATTTTACCTGCCCCCCATCTGTAGCCTATTAAACAACCCAGCAATTACTTTTACTACTATTATCCCTTAAGCTCAAAATAAGCCTCTATTGTGGTTTGGATATAATAGCCAATGTTGAACACTCACCAACATAATTATTATTATTTCTACAAAGAACTTGGTGACTGTTATGTTTAGATAGTAAACCTATTCAAATGATGCCAAATTAACCAAATACACATGCCATAATGATGTGGTGAAATTCTGCTAAAGCTCAGAGAGGCGTGGGAAGATGATGTGTCAGTAATTTGTACCTTGTGTCCTTGTTCTTGTCAAGTAAAGCAAGGCAAGTGTATTTGTATAGAACAATTCATACACAAAGTAATTCAAAGTGCTTTATAGAATAAGAAAGACATTGAAATCAAACAAATCAAAACATAAATAATCACAAATAAATATCATAAAATTAACATTAAAACAGAAGAGAGAATAAAAACCTTTCAGTCACAGTTAAACAGAACTCTTTTGAGCCTGGGTTTAAACATTGTCAAAGTAGAGGCCTGTCTCACATCTTCAGGAAGATTGCTCCAGGTTTTAGTTGCCTAAAACTGAAACGCTGATTCCCCATCTGAGCACCAGCAAGATGGTTCATATGGCACTAACATGTCAGAGTTGGGTGTTAGGCCATGGAGAGATTTGTTCACAAACAGAGCTGCTTTAAAGTCTATTCTTTGAGCTACAGGAAGTCAGTGCAGAGACCTGAGCACAGGACTTATGTGCTTGTATGTGCTTATGTACTTATGTGCTTCTAGTCAGGACCCGAGCAGCAGCGTTCTGGATGTACTGCAGCTGTCTTAACTGTTGTTAGGAGAGGCCAGTGAGCAGGCCGTTACAGTAGTCTAACCTACTGGAGACAAATGCATGGCTAAGTCTCTCTAAATCTGGCTTTGACAGTATACCTTTGATTTTTGCAATGTTTTTAGGTGGTTAAAAAGCTACAGATGTTATTGATTTGATATTGATTTGAAGATCAAGTCTGAGTCCATTATTGCCCCTAGATTTCTAGCCTGATTTGAAGGTTTTAGACAAAGAGACTGGAGGTGACTGCTGACACTGTTTCTGTGGGTCAAAGATGATGATTTCAGTCTTTATTATTATTATTATTATTATTATTATTATTATTATTATCAGTAGTAGTAGTAGTAGTAGTAGAAGTAGTAGTAGTAGTAGTAGGGTCCGATGACGCAGATTGGCAGCATTGTTTCCATCAGTCTGCCCCAGGGCAGCTGAGGCAACAGTTGCTTCCCATCACTGATTATGAAGTGAAATAATTGTATTATTCTTTCATTATTTATCTCAAAATCTTTGTATTGCACTACATCTACAACAATATTACCCTTATCAATTTTACCACAACAGCCATCACTTTCTCTCACACAATATCTGAAAATTGATAAATAATAAATACAGAGACAAAGTACTATGGAACTATTCATTCTAAGATAAATGACTCAACTGAAAGTATCAGACATGTACAGTAGTACTTTTACCCCCTGGAGGCTTGGGTTTCCTGTGAGCTTTGGGGTGACGTCTTCAGGTCCTGGGTTAGACCGGTTCAGCTGGAATACTCTGCTTTAGATACAGTCAAAACAAAGAGCATCTCCAGCATGTACCAGAGAACTGAGAAGACTTAACCTGAAATGACTCAGACACACCTACGGTCAAAAAATCATAATGTTTTATTGTGTCACTTAATGAATGTTTAACTCAAATTTCCAATGAACCCTCCGCACCTTCCAACAGTCACGTCTCTGCCTGGTAAAGAACACTGCGTCTCAAAAAAAACCCCCCAAAAAATAAAACATTGCCAGGAAATAAATGTTTTGTTCTTATTCAACACTGGAGTATTCTCAACATTTTCCTGTTTATGATCAGGTATAGTCTAAGGATTTTTAAAGAGAATGTATCCACTTTTTGGGGCTTTCTACCATGTTAAATTATCTCATCAAAAACATGCCTGAAATGGTTTTATATATCATCCATGCATGTTTAAGTAATTTAGCAATCTCTCCGGTGCACTATTGGAACTGATTATGTGGTAGTAAAAAAAAAAGACTGTATCACATTTAGGCTCAGATAATAAGTTGTAATTAGAAACATAAATCTTATAGTTTGTTATTGTCAGCTGAAAGAATAAAACCTGCCATCACCTGTTTGTGGTTTAACGTTCCTCTCAGTATTAAAAAGATAGGACACGGGCCAGGTGGTGAAAAAATACCATATTAAAGGGAATACTGTAACCTTGTTGTTGCTAAACTGTGCCTATAAACAGTTCTTCTACATAACAGTAGATATATAAATGACCTAATGACACCAGTAATTGAATAAATGCAAGGGAAATTAGTGGTTATTAATTATTGGCATACTGTTGGACATTTTAGGCAAAGCAGTAAAATGGCAAGACGAAGTTCAAATCTGTCAACTGGACAAATCGTTGTAGGAGTGAAGACGTTTCGCTGCTCATCCAAGCCGCTTCTTCAGTTCTGATCAGATTGCTGGTGAACACTGCTTTATATCTATCTCCAGGGGCTAACTCTTTCTGTAGGGAGGGGCTAACTGCACTGAAACTGTAAACACCTATTGTCTCCAGTTTCAGCTGAAACTACCCTATTCAGCCCTTAACGACCCTGCTATTGTTCCCATTGTTCTGGGTCTAAGAATGGAGTTGTAGATGGGGGAGAGATTATGTCTCAAGCCTCCATTCCTGTTTAAAGAAGGATTCTCTTTCCTAACAAAAATAGCTTCTTTAACTCCCCTCTCAAACCATTTCTTTTCTCTGGCTAAGATCTGAACTTCACTATCTTCAAAGGAGTGGTTCGTGGCTTTCAGATGTAGATGCACGGCGGACTGGGGTCCAGAGGAACTCTCACGCCGATGTTGGTACATCCTCTTGTGGAGTAGCTGTTTAGTTTCTCCAATGTAACGCTCACTGCACTCTTCACTACACTGAATAGAATAGACTACATTACTTTGTTTGTGGCTCGGGATCTTGTCCTTAGGGTGAACCAGTTTTTGTCTTAACGTGTTTGTAGCTTTGAAAAAGACAGGAATCTCATGTTGTCTGAAGATCCTCTGAAGTTTTTCAGACACACCTGATGTGTAAGGAATGGTAACCCCTCTCCTTCTAGGTTCAGATTCCCTGTTGTCTTGTTTTTTAGCTCTCTTAGATTTATTGAAGGCCCATTTTGGATATCCACAAGCAGAGAGGGCTTTCTCCACGTGTTGCTCCTCCTTAAGAAAGAGCCTCCTCCCTACAGAAAGAGTTAGCCCCTGGAGATAGATATAAAGCAGTGTTCACCAGCAATCTGATCAGAACTGAAGAAGCGGCTTGGATGAGCAGCGAAACGTCTTCACTCCTACAACGATTTGTCCAGTTGACAGATTTGAACTTCGTCTTGCCATGGATCAGACCTGGACGACTGAGGGTTTACACAGAAAGCAGTAAAATCTTTATGGAGTTAAGCAGGTGGGTGATCCTGCACCAAAGAAAAATGGCATCTTTAAAATGTGCAAGATTGGCCTAGTTTAAAGAACAGATAAAGAACATGTTAAAAATGTCACCAGTATAAGGTAATGCAGGAAAAATTCTCATAAAACTCTTCTTAGCTCAATATTCATTTTTTCTGTCTATAAATAAAATCTATCTTAAAGAAGATTAATATTCACATTATTAAATATTTCAGAAGAGCCAATTATTTTTCATCAGCAGTGTGATCAGCTATACGTGGCTTACAAATTAAATATAGGTTAAATCAGGTTAAGCAAATACAGTTGAAACCAGAAGCTTACATATATTACATAAAAATATATATATTTTTTTCTCACTGTCTAAAATGCAATCAGACTAAACTTTTCCTGTTTTAGGTTAATTAGGATTACCAAAATTATTTCTATTTGCTAAATGCCAAAATAATGAAAGAAGAATTTTTTTTGGACAATTTTTCATGACTTTCTTCAAAGTCAAAAGTTTATATACAGTAAGATTACTATGTATTTAAACTTTTGGGGAAAACCCAGATGATGATGTCATGTCTTTGGACGTTTCTGACAACATTTGAGTTAATTAGAGACTCACCTGTGGATGTATTAGAAGGCACACCTGAAACACACTGCTTCTTTGTGTAACATCATAGAAAAGTCAAAAGAAATCAGCTGATATATCTATATATCTAGATTACAGTTTGCAAATGCACACAGGGACAAAAACCTTAATTTTTGGAGACATGTCCTGTGATCTGATGAAACTTAAATTGAATTGTTTCACCATAATGAGCATTGTTACATTTGGAATTAAAAGGGGGAAGCCTGCAAGCCTAAGAACACCATCCCAAGTGTGAAATACGTGGGTGGCAGCATCATGTTGTGGGGTTGTTTTGCTGCAGGTGGCACTGGTGCATTTCAAATGGATCTTCCAAATGGACAATGACCTGAAGCATACTGCCAAACTGGTTACAAAGTGGTTTAAGGATAACAAAGTCAATGTTTTGGAGTGGCCATCACAAAGCTCTAATCTCAATCCTATTGAAAATGTATTGGCAAACCTGAAGGCATGTGCGAGCAAGGCGAACTACAAACTTGGCTCAGTTACACCGATTCTGTCAGGAGGAATCGGCCAAAAATCCTGCCACCTGTTGCGAGAAGCTTGGGGAAGGATATCCAAAACACATGACCCAAGTCATACAGTTTAAAGGCAATGGTACCAAATACTGATGACATGTATGTAAACTTCTGACTTGGAAGAAAGTAATGAATAATTTTCTTTAAAAAATCCTTCTCTCATTATTCTGGCTTTTAGGAAATGGAAATAATTTTGTTCATTTTAATTTACCTAAAAGTTTAGTCTGATTTCATGTCAGAGTGAGAAAAAAAGTGTATGTGTCTTTTTATGTAGTGTCTGACCAATGTTTTGGCAATTAAGAATGAATCAGCTTTTGTTATCAGTAAATGCTATACTTGATTTGAACATGTCTAGCTCGTATCTGAGGATTCAGTTTGGTCATGTCTATGAAACTTAAAATCAAAATCTACTTTTTAAAAATCTTCTTTTTTAAATCAAGAAATCACATAAGTCATACAGAATTACACACTCCTTACCACCACCCTTACTGTTCTAACTGTCTCTACATCACATTAGAGGTAATGAGGAGGCCTTACTTGCTATGTCCCTGTTGGTTGGTTTGTCCCTGTCTCTGCAGCCTGTCCCAGTGTACAGGGCTGTCCTGGTTGTCCCAGTGTGCTTTTCTGAAACAGGAGTGCAGTAATGAAAGAGTGTGTAAGCTGAGAGGAGAGAGGTCAGGACAGACAAAGAACTCATTGTATAGACCCACAAACAAACACCCAACAAACTGCAAGTGGAGTTGAAAGCTGGAGAGTTTTGAGTAGGCTATCTAACTGCTTTCAAATTTGCATTGCTTTTTTCTGGTTTGATTCACATTTTGTCTTGATGTGGACTTAGTTTGATCCTGGATAGTCCAATTGACCAGTTAGTGACATCATCACAGTTTGTGTTGGGTCTAAATGCTAAACGAGTCACATAGGGCAGACACAGGGACTTTGTCTGAACCTCCTGATGACTTTAAGACAGATCAGGTAACAGAAACTCACACTAAAGAATATGGTTTTGTGGAATATGGGTTTAACTTGTTCAAAGAAAAGCTCTTTGTATTAGCATTTTTTATTTTGGGCCTACATTATAGTGAATAAATAATTTGATAAATTATGTTTAAATGAGGAAGACCAGACTTCCCTGACTGTGTCGCACAGTTTTATGTTTAAAACAGCTTTATTCGAAACCCTGGAGCAGGTTAAACTAATCAAAATACCATTATGATGATTGAGGCTGAAGTTCTGTTGGGCCTGGAAGTAGCCAAAGTCAGAGGGATAACATCATTACTGAGCAGTCCCAGGTTTAGTTTTGGATTTCTCAGTTTTGATGCTGTATATGTGAAATGTGAACACACCGTAAACATGTCAGATTTGAGTGACGTAAAGGAATGTGTTAGCTATAAAAGAAAAACAATCAATTCATAGCAACAGAAAAAACAGAACAAAAAAAATCATTCATTTTTTTGACTGAAAATGTTACAACTTTTTCTAAAGAATCTCTCCATGTGATGTAATTGCAACTTTGCTGGGTTTTTCAGTAAAGTATGAGTCAATAATAATGTCAAGAGTACAGCTCTAGTCTATAGGGACCTTGGCACGTAGACTTTACATGTAGAAACAACGTGTAAGAGTAAAACTATTCAAAATGAAGTCAGACCTTTCTGTGTGGAGTTTGTATGTTGTCTTCATGTCTGGGGGGTTTCCTCTGGGCTCTCGAGTCGAGGGGGGGGGGGGGGGGGGGGTTTGACCCTTTCATTGATAGAGACCCATAAAGATGTCCTACATCACTTAAGCTTTTAGTCACTTTTTAAAATTTTTTTTGACACTGTGCCTCATCACAGACTAATGAGCTTTTACACAGCAGTGGAAATAATAATGTCAGTATTCAATAGCGTGAGTTTTCGAGGCAAAGTAAGATGCTTTTCTCTCAACATGTCCGTTGAAGCCGTATATCTAGTGTCTAACAACAGCGATCTGGATGCACTGCAGCTGTCTTACCACTCTTTTGGAGATCACTGAGCAGGCTGTGACAATAGTCTAACCTGCTGGAGACAAATGCATGAAGTAGTCTCTCCAAGTCTGGTGTAGACAGTATACTTGTTAAAGAGCTGCAGATGTTATTGATTTTGATGTAGCTGTTAAAGTTCAAGTCTGAGTCCATTATTAACCCTAGATTTCTAGCCTGATTTGAAGGTTTTAGAGGTGACTGCTGACACTTTCTCTTTGTTTCTGTGGGCCTAAGACTATGACTTCAGTCTTGTGTGAGTTTAGAAAAACTTATTTTGCATTCACATAGTGAATTTTTGGATGCAGTGGCAGAGTGACTCCATTGGCCCATATTCTCCTGCTGCCAGTGAGACATACATCTGATCTGTCATATCCATAGTTGTGGTACTTGTGGTTATTGCTGTGTGTGGCCTAACAGCAGGATGGAGAGAAAAGTGGTATGAGGATTAATGACTCTGGCACCCCACAGGTCAGGGTCATGTGATGTGTGACACATTTTCCAATTTCAACAAAGTACTCCTTTAGTACTTTATTACAGTGCCAGTGATAGCCACCCAGTGCTCTTGTCTCTGTAAGAGAACCCCATGATCGACTGTGTCAAAAACAGCACTCAGGTACGTGAGTGCTCCAATTGGGGACAGCAGATTTCTAATAATAGTTTTCTATGATTTGCTTCTTGTATGAAGTCATTTTAGATGAATATTGCAATTTAAAATGTCCAATATGTCTTCTTTAAATGACAGAAATGTGATCTCTAATATGTGTTTATTTTGAGAGTTTTTAACACTTTTTAACACTTCAAAATCTTTTGACATATTTTTCAGTCTTTCTTCTTCACTGTCATTAGGTCCATGGTGTTAATAGTCTATACTTTGTCTGAGACAGTCAGATCACCTCCTGCGTGAGCAGCTATACCAGTGCCTCTGTGTTGTTTATAATTTGAGGTTGCTGCAGGGTGTGGAGGTGGAGAGCTCAAGAAAACCACTCGCTCCTACCACATTAATGGAATGCCATAAGCTATAATTACAGTATTAAATTGTAGCATTTAACATGATAGGTGTGCTTTTTCAGTCTATAAATATGGACTTCCTCATTTGTAGCTGACCACAGGAAAAAAAAAAAAAATCTCAAATGGTATACTTAAAGGGATTTTGCTACAAAATCATAGAAGTCTGCTGTGCTGCTGTGTACTATTTTCATTAAATTCTACTACTGCATACTAGTTTTGGTTAGCATTATTATGATGACAAAACTCTGCAGTGGCTGTCCAAGAGTTGTGGAAAGTCCTCAAAAACACATTACAGTAAATAATTAGGATTCCCAGAGATTTAGTGAAGAATAACTTTGGACCACTGCAAACTGTTTTAAATGAACTAATTCTGTTTTTTCATGTTTTTAAAGGCCCATTACCCAATTTAACATCTAGTTATAAAGTGTTGTATTGCCTTACAATCAGAAATGTATTGCTATTTGTTGTTAGCATTACTTTGACGGCAAAACGCTGCTCTGGTCTCTGAAAGTTGTGAAAAGTGCTTATAAAGTCATTGTGGTGAATAATTAGGATGCTTGGAATGCATAAGGTAAGTAAGGAATAACTTTGATCCACTGAAAACTGTTTTAAAATGAACTTTCCCCCCCCCCCCCACACATTTTAAGTACTAAAGTAAAAATCAGGTACAGTGCTTTTAATGTTTGATAATGGATATTTTCTCACAATGTTAACTCATCTTTTTTTCCTCACTCCTCTAGTTTCATGTCCTCTTTCACAGTATCCATAAATCTCTTCTTTGGTATTCCTGTAGGCTTCCTCTTTACCTCTTGTACATGTCTAAACTAGCTTAATATGGATACTTGGCTTCATTTCCTTAAGCACATAAATATTTTCAACCTTGTCTCCATGTAGATGTTATTGCTTTGAACATTTCTACATTGTTCCTAAACTTATCTATCTCCATGGAGACATTATCAGGCCATTCTGACAGATTTATGTTATGACATAACTGAATTAGAAAATAATACTAAAACTAAGGAAGTGAGCCCTATCTGTTCATGTTTTATTCAACAATGTATTTACACTTGTACATGTAAAATGAAATGTAATTTGAAATTACAATGCGCTATGTAAAAATAAAGTTAATGGCAATAAGCAGCAAGTCACGACAACGCAGCATTAATGTCTGTCTCACCGTGTTTATTCCAGTTACCTACTCTCCCCTACAAATATTAATTTTAAACTACTAGTGGTGGTTGTACCAGCCCAATACCTGCTACACATGCAAGATGGATTTAATGTTATACTGTAGAACTTTCCGTGAAAGCCTTAACAGTATTTGTCCCCATTTCACCTGGCTAATTAATGTGTAGATGTGAGCCCAAAAACTACTGAAAAGTGAAGAATGTCGGGTAATAAGCTACAAACAAGATTCTTCAGCTCTTCAGCTTCAACTTTTTTTCTTTCCCTCTCTTCCCCAAGCCAATTAAAATTCATCCAAAATCAAACCAACATTACCTGGTTCTTCCTCCCTCACATCTCCATGGAGATACTGTACTACTATGCAGCATATTTGTTTATTAAGTATTTGTACAGTGTTTGTACTTGTTCAAATGCAGCATGCGATTACACAAGCTGAATTCCTATGAAAAGACAGGCTGCTACATGAACAGTCCTGGTTTACATATACTGACAATCGTACACAGACTACATTATGTGAAATATAGAGCTGATCAATTTGTATAAGTAAAATCAGCAAATGCATAGGGGCACACACACACACACACACACACACACACACACACACACACACACACACACACACACACACACACACACACACACACACACAAACACACACGCACGCACACACACACTCACAAATTATGGTGGAACCAATTTTTCTTTCTGTTATAGATTATGCTGATACAGTGTATGTGCATGTTTCCTCCCCCACTCTGCAAAAAATAGACTCTGTATCATGCATGTGTCATTTATCACTCAAAGAGACTCCTTAACATCAGTTACCAGATTCATTTCTATCTATCTATCTATCTATCTATCTATCTATCTATCTATCTATCTATCTATCTATCTATCTATCTATCTATCTATCTATCTATCTATCTATCTATCTATCTATCTATCTATCTATCTATCTATCTATCTATCTATCTATCTATCTATCTATCTATCTATCTATCTATCTATCTATCTATCTATCTATCTCTATCTATCTATCTATCTATCTATCTATCTCTTACCTTCAGCCAGATGACTTCTCTTTTTTCCCAACTGCTGTATCACTTATGAACAAGCATTGGTGTAGGTTAAAGCATACAGACACTTTGACTGTAACCTAAAAGATGAAATATATATTTATAGGTTAAATGCTCTTGTTTTCAAATTGCTGTTAAACAATGAATTCACTTTTGTGGTGTCCTTGTATGTGGGCTTGGCTTTTGATACAATCGGTATGATGTATTGTTGACAATTGTAACTTATTCATATCCACGGCTGTTTTTTATTGAACTTTTTGTATTGTACAGTATGTTTTGATTTCTCTGACAGGAACTGCTGATTTGCACATATTTAACCTTATAGCAAATTTGGTATTAATTTAATGTATCTGTGTATTGTTTGGAGTGTTAGGCTGTGTGTGCAATTGTATGTCATAACGCAAGTAGCACTGTAGCCCAGAACAAATGATGATGATGATGATGATGATGATGATGGTGTTATGTCTTCACAGTTACTCTTTCAATTACTCTTACTTGAGTAGTAGTTTTCCCAAACACCTTTGCACTCTTACTTGAGTAATTTCTTGGACCACTATTATTTTATTTATTTATTATTTATTTTGCCCTCATATGACATATTTTAAAAAAAAGGACACAATATATAAAAAGCAGGCGCAGGAAGGCAAAAATACCCCAAAACAAATGGGGCTTATATTAAACCCTCCAACTTATGAATACATAAAAAGCCTTAGCTAAAAACATTATATTTACGCGCCTTATACAAAATGTCATCAAATTCATGGACTGAAATTCAATGAAACATCCAACAGTGGAATGATTATCAAATATTACCATAACATAGCAAACATTTCCTTAGACTCTTTTTTAATTACCTTTCTGATCTGCCATCATGAGCCAAATGTGAAAATTGGCTTCACACAAAACTGAGCTCTGGAACATGAAAGTCTTGATTTTGATGAATATTGTATATATAAATCTTTGTATAGTTTTTAAAGCAAAATGTGAAATGTTCAGGGATGGTAGTTTCTACTATAAAAAATATACACATACAAATACAAATTAGATAAATACTGATATCAGAAACATCAAGAATGTTAAGTTTGTAGAATACATTAGCAAAACA
>JAIEZT010000007.1:19777828-19897828 GCA_019594935.1 Periophthalmus modestus | reverse complement strand
TTATGAGTAGGAGAAGTCTGAAGTTGTGGCTGTGCAAACAGAGCATTTTCTCAGAATTTTCAAAAAATAAAGCAACTTTGGATTAAAGAAACAAGCTTTTTTTTTTTTTTTTTTTTTTTTAATCACAAATCATCTAAAACCCAGTCCAAGCTTAAAAACACAAGTTTAGCCCATTTAAGAGAGCTTTTCTTCCCTCATTCCAAAACTTGTTAATAAAAGCATAATTAAAACAGGTTGACAGAATCAATACTTGAAGTGGTCCCAAAAAGGGATTACAGCTTCTATTTGAGGGGTATAACTAGTAGGGTTGTCAAAAGTATCAAAAATCAGATACTAGAAACAAGAAACAGATACTAAAAAGTCCCATTCACTGGACAGAAATGAGCCTTTCCCGAATAGCTTTAGTATGATCTTGAGCTGCATCCAAACACTTATAAGACTATAGAGACTAGCATATGCCCATATTATGATTTAATGTTGAAAATTGTACTATTGTCTAAAGAAATAGACCACTGCGTAAAAGAGTCCCAAGTTTTTAGCCATCATGTTTGAGTTATCTCGGAGTACTGGAAGTGACTTTGAAAAACATGACACAAGACACTTGCAATTTTAGGAGTGATATCCCTATTGTAGATATACTGAGGAACAATAAAACCCATAAAACTTATATCATACTTTTGGTGCATGAGTAGTTTGGAAGTTCCCCCACAGTTCGCTCACATAAGTTAGGTGATTGACTACTTGCTGTTGGTTCAATCTGGAAGGGCCTGACTCAGGGCAAACAGCAGCATCCGTCACGCTCGTATTGATCCTGCCACAGCCCCAGTCTGTCTGTGCTGTCAGGGCGCCCCATAAGTTACACAGGGGAGGTAGGAACGTCGCCACCTGCTGATCAATCACGACTACTGTCGCTCACGTTACAGCATTCAGAGGCCAAATCAGAAATGCACACAGATTACTGTAAATGATATTACATGGAGGATTGTGATCAGAATTAATAATAAATAACAATAATAATAATAATGCCTTACACTTGTAATGTGCTCTATCAAAGCCTCTCAAAGCGCTACACTCAAGTCATTATTCATTCACTCCACACTTGGTGATTGTAAACTACTATTGTAGCCACAGCTGCCCTGGGGCACTGAGCCACTGTCGCCCCAACATTTTATAACAGAATTATAAATGTTCTATTGCTATTGTCTATGAACAAAATTAACTAGGGGTTGCTACATAAAAAAAAAAAAAAAAAGAATAATAATAGTAAGCTATAAACTATAAAAAATGTAAATAAAAGTATGCATTAAAACAAGGTAAATACAAATAGACTTTGATATACAAATACAAAATGTACAATATGGGCAGAACAACTGTCCAAAACTATCAGTGCAAGTAGGTTAACGACAGTTGTTTAAAGTGACAGTGACACATGTTAAAAAGTGACAGATGTTGTAGAGCATTCATGAGTCCAACAGCAGAGGAGAAGAAACTGTTTTCGTGGCAAGAGGTTTGTACATATCCAGGGTGAGAAGGGTCAACTGTGATCCGACCTGCTCGTCTCCTGAGTCCTGGAGATGTACAGGCAGTGGTGAAACATAACAAACAAGTAGTGAAGTACTGTATCTGTACTTTACTTTTTGCAGTGGGAACTTTTTACTTTTACTTTGCTACATTTGAGAGTAGATATCTGTACTTTCTACTCCACTACATTTTTGAACAGGACTGAAATCTAAAAGTATTTTTATTATTGTTTGAGACCTGTTGAAAAGTCTATGGGTTTTATTTTTAACATCTTCATAATTTGAGAAAATAAACATAAAAACACCTAGAAAAAAACTACTGTCAATAGTTTCTGTTGAACAAAATTCAACATAAATCTATCAAAATCACTACATTTGATTTTTTTATTAGTTCTCAAAATCTGTGCAAAGCATTTTTACTTTATAGTCTTTAAGTACAGGGGTACTTTAATCATTTTACTCGAGATGATTTTTTTCATGTGATACTTTTACTTTTACTTGAGTATTTATTTGCTCCGGTATCTGTACTTTTACTTAAGTGATTCCACTACTACATACAGGTCCTGGAGAGATGGGAGGCTGCAGCTGATCACCCTGTCAGCAGAGTGCACAATGCTCTGCAGTCTGTGTCTGTCCCTGGCAGTGGCCCTGGCTTACCACAGCATGATGCAGGAGGTGAGACTCAGTGTTATAATGTTGTTTCTTCATAAAAAAAAATAAAAAAATACCTGGAGTTGTGTTTTGTTTCATTCACACATTTAACTCACAAACCCTGCATATTTAAGCTGAGTTCTTCTCTCAAACAGAAAACATTCTGTTCTACCTTGTGATTTCCAAATTTCTAGGCACACACATCTCCAACAATCTCAAATGGAAAATACACTCAGATCACACCTACAAGAAAGCAAATCAAAGATTATTTTTCCTCAGGCAGCTCAAGAAATTCAAAGTCAGACCCAACCTTCTCACACAGTTTTACACCTCTATCATTGAAAGCATACTCACCTTCTCAATAATTGTATGGTATGGTAACTTGGACTCAAACTCACGCAAAAAACTACAGCGTATTGTCCATAAATCCTCTAAAATTATCGGTCACCCCCTTCCATCCATAGACACCTTATATCAGCGACGCATTACACAAAGACCTTTTCGGATCACCTCAGACCAATCCCACCCTCGACATCACTACTTCACCCTCCTGCCCTCAGGGAGGCGCTACAGATCTCTGTCATCTAAGTCAGCAAGATTCAATAACAGTTTTATTCCATCTGCCATAAGGACTCTCAATCACACTATGAACTGATCACCTCTCTGTCATGTATGTCCTGATGTTCCTGTTGTTGTCTTCTATGTGCTGTTGTTGTCCATGTGCTGTATGTCTGACACAGATGTGAGATGTGAGCTGTTGCAATGCTGTACCGGAAGCAAATTCCACCAATTTATTTGTGTGGCCATTAAAGATTCTGATTCTGATTCTGATTCTGATTCTGATTCTGATGTCATGTGGTAATATAGGAAGTGCTTCATTATGTTTTTAAACTCCATACACCTTCACTAGAATCATTTGGATGATTTCAGCCCTGGAATTGCCTATCTCTACTGAGCTAAAGGTAAAGGGTAGCTGTTAACTTGAAAACTACCACTTCATGGCATCACAAAATGGAACAGAGCATTTTGAGCTTTGCAGATACCGACAAACTAATAATAAAGGGTTATTCATGTAACTCCAGGTATGTTTTTTGAGGACTGGTAACAGTATTACAACATGGCTTAAAGCTCACAAGAGTCAATTTTGTGCAATATAGGACTTTTAAGATATCCACCAAGATAACCAGTTGTATGTGGTTGGATGTTGGTCTGGTTGGATGTGTGCATGTGGATGTGTGGACAACTATTTGTCACATTGTGGGGACTAAACTCTGGATTCTCATAAGATAAATTCATCATAGTTTAAAGTTAATGTGTGGGTTAAACGTACTTTTATTGCTTGTCAACCTGGTTAAGTAAGTGCCCAAAGCAGTCCTCAGATTGGCTAAGCTTAGGCGGCGGTCCACCCCAGGTTTAAGAGGTTCTCAAACAGTATACCTATTTATAATTAATGCATATAGATATGTCATGATCCACGTTTGCTCCTGCCTCCTGTGTCTCCTCTCTCTCCCTCCCTCACCTGCCTGACTCCGGAGCTGGGCGGAGCCCTGGCTCCTCCCACACACACCTGCAGCCCATCAGGGCAATCAAGACAGCTGCAGGTGTGTTAAAAGGAGCCAGGACCAGCTCTCCTGGCCAGGTCGTCTGATCGTCACCCTGCTGATCGTCACCCTGCTGATTCCCACCGTGTGTCTGCGTGCTGCTCATATCTCTGTCCTCGTGTCTCTGCTGTGCTTCCTGTCCGTGTCCTGCCTGGTGTCCTGCCGTGTCCTGCCTGTGTCCTGCCTGTGTCCTGCCTGTGTTCTCCGACCCCGTCTCCCGGTACCGGCTGTGTTTCTTGTCTCGTCGTTCCCTACACCTGGACCCTGACTGGCACCCCTGCACCCAGCTCCTCGTATGTTCTCCCGTCACCTGTTGTGTCTTGTGTCTGTCAAATAAACACCCTTAAACTTGCCCCGAGTCCCGCATCTTTGGTCCGCCTCACACCCCACATCACGACAGAACGACCTGGCCACTTTGGACCAAGCAGACTCGGGGCCGACAGAACATGGACTCACCCACCCTCCCGCTTTCCTGCCCTGTGTATCTGCCTGTCTACCCTGTGCACCTGCCTGTTCTCCGCTCCCCGCCTGGTTCCGTCCTGACCTGTCCGCTCCGGCCCTGGACCCTTGCGGCTCCGCTGGACATCGTCTTCCGTCCAGGGACCCTCATCGCGTCGTCTCCCCTCATGGACTGTTGTGGCTCGCTGGACATTGTGCTCCGTCCAGGGACCTCCACATGTCCCTTGTTTTTATCCGGGGCCGATGTAGCTCCGCTGGACACTGAACTCCGCCAGGGACCTCATCGTGCCTTCTGGCTCCTCGTCCTGATTCTCGTCCTGATCCTTGCCCTGTACCTCGCCGTGAGCGGACCCTGTTTCTGGACATTTTTTTTTTTTTTTTTTTCCACCAGGCCCCCTCCACCCATCCCGATTTGGTCAAGCTCTTTGGGACGTCTGGGAGCCGTCCCTAAGGGGGGGGGTACTGTCATGATCCACGTTTGCTCCTGCCTCCTGTGTCTCCTCTCCCCCTCCCTCACCTGCCTGACTCCGGAGCTGGGCGGAGCCCTGGCTCCTCCCCACACACACCTGCAGCCCATCAGGGCAATCAAGACAGCTGCAGGTTGTTAAAAGGAGCCAGGACCCAGCTCTCCTGGCCAGGTCGTCTGATCGTCACCCTGCTGATCGTCACCCTGCTGATCGTCACCCTGCTGATTCCCACCGTGTGTCTGCGTGCTGCTCATATCTCTGTCCTCGTGTCTCTGCTGTGCTTCCTGCCCGTGTCCTGCCTGGTGTCCTGCCCGTGTCCTGCCTGGTGTCCTGCCCGTGTCCTGCCTGTGTCCTGCCTGTGTTCTCTGACCCCGTCTCCCGGTACCGGCTGTGTTTCTTGTCTCGTCGTTTCCCTACACCTCTGGACCCTGACTGGCACCCCTGCACCCCACCCGTCTCCTCCTCGTATGTTCTCCCGTCACCTGTTGTGTCTTGTGTCTGTCAATAAACACCCTTAAACTTGCCCCGAGTCCCGCATCTTTGGTCCGCCTCACACCCCCACATCACGACAAGACAGGATTGGACAAGAGGATTTGTGAGAGCAAGGGACAAGTAAGACAGATTTAATTACCTACTTCTTTCTGTATGAAAATCTGGTACTGAAGTTTTGAGGTTAGGCAAATTTTTAGCAGTCTCCCTTTGTTCCCCATGTTAAATCGCTCTTCCTTCAGAATGCTATCATAACACAATCAGAGTGCATCTTACTTATGAAACTACATTGCATCAGGTTTGTCAAGTTGTAGTATATTGTTTTGCTGTATTTGTGTTTTACTTTTGTAAATTTATGAAAAATTGCCTTTCAGGAGAATAGGCTTGTGGGCTGAGGCTTGGACAAAATCGTACACTGTAAAGTGGGTTTGAGTAGAGTGCAAGAGAGATTGCTAGATTACTCAAACATTCATGGATGACATATAAAATCTCCTCAGGCGTGTTTTTGATGAAGGAACAATATTCATATCATTCATATCATTTTGATTATCGATTATATTTATTATTTTGCATAATACCCCCTCTTTAAGGTTAGGGTCAGTCAAATGAATGTAAGTCAATGTTATGTCCTCAAACAGCATGGAATATCTGGATCTGGTGTGTGGGCTCTGGTTGGATGTATGCTAATGTGCTGTCAGGACAGAGGCCGTGGGGATTCAGAGCCTGCAGTCTAAACCTCCGGGACCTGGTCAATCACTTTATAAAGCGACGATATGACAGGTCACATGACACATTCACAGAGCTGACAGCCATGTTATATTACCGCGCAGTGGATGGAGATGGAGACAGGACTGAATATGTTTACAAAGGGCGAAGGGGAAAACATATGGAATTTTACACTGTAAAACATATCTACATGAGTTATACAATTATTTGTATAGAGAATATTATGTAATCTTGTTTTTTGAATAGATGTGGCTAGTCAAGTTTATTTACTTGACTATTTACTACATTACTTTACTTCTGGTTTCAGCAGCTTCAGCACCATGCCTATGTAACTATTAAAGGTGCACTTATTTCATTGTGGTGCTTGGTCCATAGGGATGCTGTTGTTTGATCTGGAATGTTTTCACGGTATGGAATTAAACATATTTACCTTCATAAGGCAAGCAGGTGACACCACCATCAGGCCAAATAATTGGTTAGATCTGATCTATGGATTAGTGACCTCACTTAAAACACTTGAAATGGAATATGATACCAAGTTTAAAAAGGGGGTATTATGCATACTGTTTGTAGGTTTCTACCATGTTATAATGTTGTTCCCTCATCAAAAAAACATGTCTGAAGAGGATTTATCTCCTCCCTACCTTCCCTGCATGTTTGAGTAATTTAGTGATCCCTCCCAGGCCCTATTCGAACCCTACTTATGGTAAAAACAGTAGCTCAGCGTATAAGCTTCCATCACCCATGCTTCTGCACGGCACTTTTCCAGAAACATACAAAAGCATGATAGAAAACAATATACTGCAGCAATGTGCAGTGCTTCCATTATTGAAATGCACACTGTCAAAAACAAAAATAAAACTTATTAACTGATACCGGTAAAAAAGTTGAACAGATTAACTAATAGTCCTACATAAAAATGTCCTTAGAGCAGATTTTTGCTGTTTGCAGTTTAAACAACTTAGACGCTTCTGACACACAAATGCCTCTATCACCAAGATTCAAAAGCATGATCAATCCTAATATCTGTGTGAGCATGTGTACGCGCTAGCCTCAGCACTTTTCTGCCATAACCATATGTCACTGCTGTCCGTAAAATTGAGTGAATCCCTCCCGCGGCCTCAAGCGTGAGCCTTATCACACCTCCTCAGACACTGCGTAATTCCTTGTTAGATTAGAGAAACACAGAGGCGGCGAAGTTGTAAATGTAAACTGCTTTTGCAAGCTGGGTTACTTGAGTATGGTGTGGGCAATTTGATGGTGAAATATACATATATCCAAATGTTTATAAATTAATGGGTTTTGTGATTTTGCTGTTAAGTAAAAGTTTTTCACAATGCATTTTTTTCTTCAGGGTCTTTTTGGTTTTTTTTTTTCTTTTCAGCTTTTTTCCGTTTACAGCATACTACAGCGTACTAGCTAATGCTGTTAGAAGCAGTGGGTGACCGCAGTGATGTGCCCAGGGACCCATCTCCAAGGTTGACAGGGAGATTATGCAAACTCCACACAGAAAGGCTCCATGAGAGTCAAACCAGGGACCTCTTGCTGCGACACATATAAGAACACTTTGAGATAAATTTAATTAATTGCTTGCATATTTGCTTGCCCAATTCATCAACTTTGAGATCAAAAGTGTATGTTACAAATTGTATGTTTTGTATGTTTTTTGTTGTTTTTTTCTTCTTTCTTATTGACTTTTTGAGGTATGGCTATGCAAATGTGGATGTAAATATGACATGGGCTTCATTGGCTTTTTTGTTCAGAATTTCATAAACTCTGTCTGTACCAAATTTCAGTTGTCTAAGACATACACATTTTTTCAGCGCCATTTTAACTTTGCAGGGGGTGCTAAGAGACATTGTTAAAGATGCAACTTTAATTCTTAAATCATTATGTCCAGTTCATCAAAATATACAAACGCCACATTGGGTTCATCTAGATCCGACAATTTTTGCAAGCGTTATAGGGATTTTTAAGCTTTCAAAATGGCTTCTTTGTCAATGAACACACCCTGAGACTTATGTTTAAAAACTTTTGACCCCAGATATGTCCTGATGATGCTGTCTCAGTTTGGAGTCCCTCGGATCAAAACCCTAGGACAAGTTTATTTAAGTATGAGATCTAGATTTTGGATGTTTCAAGTTTGACCCAAGATGGCCGACGTCCTGTGTGGTTTAGGGCAGGGCCATAATATACTTCTTGTTCTCAGATGTCAAGATGCTCTATGTACCTGCCAGGTTTTATGTGCCCACAATGAAAAAATAGGCTCCGCCCCCTTCTATCTCATAATGTATTTTAATTTTCAAGAGGGCTCCACTGAGCCATTCTGCAACATAGATTCATGTTTCATTGGGATTCAATTCAATTCAGCATCACTTGTGAGAAATACGTACATTTATATGCTTTTCAAAATTCCCACTGATTTACCTAAACAATAATTTTTAATTGCACATGAAAAACTGTTTTGATTTTTTTAAACAAAATCCAACTTCCTGTTAGGTTAAGGGTGGGGTATATATAGTAATATATTTTTTATACTTGTCATGCCATGGGCTATTGTCATGCAAAGTTTCATCTTGCTATGTTTAAAAATATTTTCACTCTTCTTCCATTGGAGTATGGATCTTGACTTTTCAAGGGGGCGCCATGGTCGCATTTTTAATGTTTTGTTTTTGTCCTTTTTGATTAGTCCTTCTTTTGGGAAACTTGAATTTTAGGTCATAGTTGGATTAGTGTAGCGCATCTGTTTAGTCTACAACAAAGTCCAGTACTCTGAACCACATGTATTTCAATGTCTTATGTTACCATGTTAATATGGTTGCAGATAGAAGTCTGTCCTCATTGGCTTTTTGATCAGTATGTCAAGCAGGATATATGTGCCAAATTTCAATCGTCTATGAGAAACTTCAAGTCAACTACTTTCAAAAAACAATTTTTTTTGCCAAACTTGAATTTTGGGTCCAATAAAATTGACTTTTCGTTTATGTTTTTCCCCACCCATTATTTTTCACCTAAATGTGACTTTCTTACATTGTGCCCCAGCACAAATAAGGAACCTGTGATTTTTTTCACAAGTCCATGATTGTCATACATTAATTTTTGAACATGAAATTTGAATTCACTATGACTACACCCAAAGTCATATTCAAAATGTAATTGATAATCTTTAATCACACATCAGTTTAATGTGTTTTGGGCAAATTTGAAGTGTTTGCAATGAAAACTGTGCAAGGAGATGTTCTAAATGCGAGGGTGTGCTCTTTTGTCATTCCCGGGTTGGATCCAATATGGCCAACTTCCTGTACGTTTTAGGGTGGCCATAATATAATTTTTGTCATGTCCTGACATGTTCTATTTTTTGATGCGAGTTTCAGATTTTCCCAGTAGCCCAATGAAAATCATCTGCTACCCAGTAGTCTTTAATTATTTTTTCTCGGGGTCTTCAAGCTCGTCAAGTTCTAATTTTTGATACCTGTCACTAGCATGTCGGATCGTGTTTAGTACTTGATTTTTGCCATTTTCCGGGCTCCGGACGGGGTTTCAATGAGTCCCTCGCCGGGACGTTGTCCCAGGCTTGGGCCTAATTAAAACTGCAAGCAGTAATAAAAGGTCCTCACAACCCTTTTAACAACTTTTGACCCTTGTTATGTCCTGATGATGCTAGGACAAGTTTGTTAAAGTACGAGGCAGATTTTGGACATCTGCATATTTTCATTCAAAATGGCAGCCTTCACGTAGGAGATCAGGTGTGGTCCCCATGGAATTTTTTGTTCAGGGTCACATAAAGAATGAGTGCACCAATGTGGATGTAGATATGGCGTGGTCTTCATTTTGTTTTTGTTTTTTTTGTTCAGAATCTCATGAAAGGTGTCTGTACCAAATTTCATTTGTCTATGACATACAAAATTTTTGGCCCTATTTTAACTTTGTAGGTATAGTTTCAGCATAGTTTCATGGCTTTGCAGTATAGCCTGCAGGCAGGCTCTACCACTTGGGTGCAGTCTAACTATTGGTTAGTGGCGACATCAGTTAACCCATAAGAGCGTTCCCTTTCCCTTCTCGCTTTGACTTTGACTTCACACTCTTACTTCCAGTGTCCTGTTATGTCTTCTTTACCATTCTCAGGTACTATTCAATATTTAATGATAAGTACAAGATTCAGTAGCAGTTGTGGTGCTGATTCACTCTTTTTGTGCTCAGCCAACACATGTTGGAGTTCATCCAGATGAACGAGAGGGTTGCCTCCCTGCACCTTTGGGTCAGGGACAGGTCTCTCACTGTTGTGTTGGCCTATGGACAAATGGTCACATCTTCCGTGTAGGAAGCATAGACTGACTGTGAGTCCATCTCCCTGGCTGAAGTCACTGAGGTGGTTAGTAAGCTCCCTAGTGGCAAGGCTCTAGGGGTGGATGTGAGCCGTCCTGAGTATCTTAAGTTTCTGGATGTTGTAGCTGTCTTGGCTGATACACTTCTGTAAGATCATGTGGCGGTCAGGGAGAGTACCTCTGGATTGAAAGATCAGGGTAGAGATCCTTCTGTTTAAGATGGGGAACTTGAAATTGTGTTCCAACTACAAAGAATCACACTCCTAAGCCTTCTCGGTAAGGTCTATTACAGGGCACTGGAGAGGAGAATTCAGAACCTCAGATTCAGTAGAAGCAGTGTGGTTTTCGTCCCGGTTAACCGAACACTGGACCCGCTCTATACTCCCCATCAGGTGCTTGAGGGTTCACGTGAGTTTGCTCAAGCAGTCCACATTGCTTTATGGATCTGGAGAAGGCATTCGACCCCGTCCCTTGTGGTGATATTTCGGTGAAAGCTCCGGGAGTGATTTGTTGCATTGTGATTTTATTGTCTTTCGTATTCTGCAAAGTACTTTGAATTACTTTGTGTATGAATTGTGCTATACCTTGCTTTGAGGAGTATGGGAACCCTTTGCCTGTGGTAAAAACGGCAAAATACATATAACTTCTAACCCAATTTTATTTTTTTATTTTTTTTTTAATGGTCATATTATATCTTTACTAGGTTAGTTGTTTCAGTATTAACAAAAATTCCAAAGTCCGTGAATCCCTCCCCTTGAATCTGGATAAACCTTAACGTAAGTGCACCTTCATCCCAGCAGTCACTTCTTTCTCTCTAAATCCTTTAAATCAGGCTAGAAATCTAGGCTAATAATATGGACTCAGACTTGAACTTAAAAAGCCACATCAAATAACATCTGCTTTTTACCATCTAAAAAAAAACCATTGCAAAATCAAAGTTATACTGTCTAAACTAGACTTAGAGAGACCTATCCATGTTTTTGTCACCAGTAGGTTAGACTACTGTAACGGCCACTCACTGGCCTCTCCAAACAAGCAGTAAGATAGCTGCAGTACATCCAGAACGCTGCTGCTTGGGACTAGAACCAGGAAGTACGAGCACATAGGTCCTGCACTTAAGTCTCTGCACTGGCTCCCTGTTGTTCAGATAATAGACTTTAAAGCAGCTCTGCTTGTGTACAAGTCTCCACATGGCCTAACATTAAAGTACATCTCCGACATGTTAGTGCCATATGAACCATCTTGCGAGGACCTCAGAACAGTCTTCCTGAAGATGTGATACAGGCATCTACTCTGACAATGTGTAAATCCAAGCTCAAAACAGTTCTGTTTAACTGTGCATATTATTGAATCTATATTTATTTTTGAATTCTGCACTCTTCTCATTTAATGTAAATTGTATGATGATTATTTATGTTTTGATTTGTATTGCGATTTTAATGTCTTTCTTATTCTGTAAAGCACTTTGAATTACTTTGTGTATAAATTGCGCTATACAGATAAACTTGCCTTGCCTCCACACCTGTTCCCAAGGACAATTAAGGGCCCTATTTAATCCCCTCACAGCCCAATATTCTCATGTTTCTCCACCAGTGCATATGCATGCATCCTAGTAAGTGTTCTTTATCCACCAAATGTATTTATTTACTCTGTTAAGAATGCATGTATTGGATACTACAAGTTTACGCATTTTATTACACTAACGTGACTTTACTGAATTATCTGTTTGCCGACTGAATTAATTTGATTGAAATACATCTTTGTTAAAGAGATAAAACCACACCATGTATACTATACCCTGAAACTGACCTCCTGCTTCCATCTTTTTTCATCTACGTGGTGTTTAATACATCACCAGTCATTGATTTCCAGACTACATTTTACAGACATAAATTGCACACACAAGACCATAACCATATACAATAAACACACATAAAATACATGAATATATATTTCATATTTTACTCTGATGCCCAGTGCCAGATTCCTTGCAGCTGGGTTTTTTTTTGGCTCTGGTCCAGTGATTGGGAACCAATGTTATAGACCATTACAGTAACAACATTACCGCAACAGTAGACATGTAAGGCTATATTGTATTTTTACTACCATCTTATACTGGTTTCCCCCCGAGTTATATTCTACTGTTCATGTTTGAGTAATCCTGAATTGTCCTGCATTCTGGACTGACTTTTGCATAGACATTTTTCAAATTTAAATAATGCGGTGAAGACAATGTTAAATAATAAGCAATAGATTATCACAAATTACCAGAAAGCAAAATACATCTTCTCTAATGAGCTCAAACCTTTTAGGCTAAACTGCAACTGTGTGTCAATGCATCTGGAAAGAAACAGTTCTTGTTTTGAGTTCATTTAATTATTTAACTGTAATCAAATAGCACATTGAGGTTTATTTAAAGAGCAGTGAGTGAAAGATCAATACAAGAATAATTGTTCATATTGAGTTCAAACCAGTCTTATAAACCCCCCCCCCAAAAAAAAAAAAAAAAATAAATAAAAAAGGATAATGACGTTATTAACATTACTGAAACAGCACTGATTAAATTCTTGATTACACTCATTTAGAAAGGTTGCACATAAAGAGACCGCATGGGCCCTCAATCCTCCAAACTGTAATAGGAAATCAATGGAGGGTGGCAAACTATTTTTTGAGCCAAAAAACAAACAAAAAAAAAAACACCATCAAAGGCATTTGTATACAAATGCCTTTTTTTTAGTCTGTTAAAGCCATTTAGCAACAGCTTATATATTAACAACATTACACATAGTACAAAAAATACTGTAGCCTTTATACAAAACTTTTCTATATCATAAAGTGGGACTGGGATTTGGAAGACTAAAGGAGAAAGTAAAAGTGCGTGTTCTAGAGGAGTAAAAAGGAAGACTGAGAAGAAGGAGGGGGCGGGTTCTGGTGGACTAAAGAGGAACGTGAAGGGGAAGGAGTCTGGAGGACTAAAGATGAGAGCGAGGGGGAAGGAAGGGCGGGTTCAGGAGGACTAAAAGGGAGAATGAGGAGAGAGATGGGGCTAGCTGGAGGGCTTAAGTGCAGTCAGTAAAGTTGATTTAAAGTTGATTTAGTGTTTTGTCACTTTTTAATAACAGAGAAGATGGTAAAATTCTGATTCTGATTCTGAAAAGATGTATTGCTAAACTCTTCAGAAACCCTCCTCTTGATCTCATCTTACTAATTTCCTTTTGGTAACAAACCTCAGTAAGTTGCAAACTGCACAAAAGCAACCACTAAAAAGGCATCTTGATGGACGTGTGTCAATCTATGTTTAATGTAAATTTATAAAGAAATTATATGACTCAATTAATGGCATTTTTAGAATTTATCATAACTATTGAGCATACATGTGTCAGGTGCACCATGTAGTCGGTACACCATATGCAATATATAGTGAAATATTTTGAAATCACTCAAAGCTGTACTGTTATTAGCAACATAATGTTAACAGATTTAATTGTAGCATATACGTTATAAAGTTCAGTTCAAATACTGCCATGTGGTGTAACCATAGCACAGGTAGAAAAAGGCTTGGTTGTTAACAGAAGAGTAGGTAAGCTATTGCTGTAAGAGACTGGGTATAGATTATTACAAACAACACACAAGATACAGTGAAAAAAGCTGAAAAAAGTTTAGTGGGAATGATATAAATAATACTTACTTAATCAGATTGAGTGTAAAGTTGAAACATGCATGTAACTCCTGCACTAGACTCCCCCATACAAAAGAAAGTATTTTATGCAGAGCTAAAGAGAGACAGGTGCAATACCTCTAGTGGTCAACTCTGTTCTGTCAGTTTTAATGAAGACACTTTGTTCATCCCATCTGGAATCCCTATAATACCGCATATACCAGAACCCCCCCAAAACACACACGTACACCCTTCTCCATGATTTTTGGGAAGATTTATTTCCTGGAGACTGATCCTAACAGATACAGATTTTAGTCCCCATAATGTTATAAAGACATGTTCACATATATCAAGTTCATGTGTCTTATGGGGTATTGTCATTCCTTTGCCCACAGTGTTCCAAAGTACGGTGTTATATCTATCATTTATTAAATTACTGGTATTTCTATTAAGCAAAAACCTTAAATAACATACATTTTTACTGTGAATGTGGTCGTCTCTCCACAGATCCAACCTGTAGCTTGGTATGGTGGCGCCACGTGTCCTTCTCCATAGATATGTTTAATGCCACACTATGGGCCCACTGATCTGCTCTCCACCTCAATACTAAACTACAGACTCGTTATGTCACTTGCACTTCAACCTATCAACCATTTGAACAGATAGTTGCCACACACACAACAAAATCATTCAAT
This sequence comes from Periophthalmus modestus, assembly GCA_019594935.1. Classification (NCBI taxonomy): domain Eukaryota; kingdom Metazoa; phylum Chordata; class Actinopteri; order Gobiiformes; family Gobiidae; genus Periophthalmus; species Periophthalmus modestus. Next base: position 19,883,237 of record JAIEZT010000007.1, on the reverse strand, counting down.
TGCACTATATAAAACTATAGACATGGACTTGGGTTAGGCCATGTGGCTGAGAGCAGAGCAGTGTACAGCTAAATAAAGAATTAAAAATAGCCTGGTGTGATAAATGAGGTGTCAGCAGGTCGCAGCGGAGATTTGTGTTTGGTTATGGAGCCATATACAGCCTTGTACAAGACGTGTGTGTGTGTGTGTGTGTGTGTGTGTGTGTACGTGTGTGTGTGTGTGTGTGTGTGTGTGTGAGTGTGTGTGGTTATCAAACAGAGAGGCTGCCAACATTGATCTAAGCAGAACTTTAATCAAACTGAGAGTGTAATTTAATAGAAGTCTGTTAAGTTCATTATGTTAATAACTTTGAGTTGAGTGCTATAGGAGCATTCTGGGTTTCATCTGTGCGGTCACTGTGCACAATCATTCATCAGTTCATGTAACCAGTGTGAGTCCATATGTCAACTCAAATTATATAATTTGGAGAAAAAATATGAAAGTCTGCCCAACAGATCGACTCAAAAATATCTGCAGAGTTTAACCGTAATCAGCTGCTCTGGATTCTAAACATTCAACATCGACGATGAAAAAGGCACTACCTTGATGTAAGCACTCTACATCAAGAAAGCACTCACGCACTCACACACCATTCACACACAAGTGTACACAGACACGAGGCGGAGTGAATGTCATGTCCTAGGACACAGCAACAGCTTTCATCTGCAGGAGCTGGAATGGCACCACAAACCTGCTGATCAGACCAACTCTGATATTTAAATATTCATATTTTTACATAGTGCCAGTCTTTACATAGGACTCATTAGTGGCTTAACTGATTAGTTTTGACTATGTTATACCATGTGTTGTATATACTATGCATGCAATGTAAAAAAAAAAATAATAAAAAACTAAATGTGTTGATCTTGTGCTGCTTCCCCATTTTTGCCTCTAAATGAGACTAAATTGTACTTTAATCGTGGTGGCACTCCGGTTAAGTGTGAATCCCGTTTATTTCAATGTAGAATTTGAGAAAAGCCTTGCCAGTAAATTATATATAAAATAAGTTAATTTGTATACACAAATGTTCCTGTGCACCAACATGTCAACAATGCACCGATTGTCTGGGAGACTTTAAAATGGCTCTGTACTCTGTATAGAACTCATCTGATGTAAGGATCGACAGCCCACAGCAATTTCTGTTGGTTTCTGATGCCAGTGCATCTGCAATGGCCTGGTTTTATTGTTAAGTGCAAAGAACACACACAAAACAGATTCCTTCACTAAAGGGCCCATTTAGTTTAAGTTATTAATTTTATTGAATTTATTGGTTATTATTATGTTATTCTGTCTCTTGCTCACCCCATTTTCAGCATCTGCAGGTTGGCACAAAATTGAGTTTTCAACATCTGTGCAGAGTGCAGACTGGAGACCCCAAGGTCAAGATGGCAACACCACCAAAGGTAGTTGAGAATTATCAAGCCGAGATCCTGTGGGATTTCCAAATACAGATTGTTAGAATGGTGATGGCAAACCAACCGGGCATTGTGGTGATGGAAAAACAACAGAGCAAAGTCAGTGTGGTGGACATTGCAATCCCAAGTGATGGGAACATTAGAAAAAAGGAACACGAGAAACTAGAGAATACCAGGGGCTCAAAGAAGAGCTGGAGAAGGTCTGGAAGGTGAAGGCCTCAGCGGTGCCTGTGGTCATCGGAGCACTCGGGGCAGTGACCCCAAAACTAGAGGAGTGGCTACAGCAGATCCCAGGAAAAACATCAGACATCTTATGTGGATGTGTCCACCCGTGGAAGGTGAGTATGAAAGGTAGGTAGGTCACTCACTCACTCGATATTATTTATCATATACTCGTGCATCATAAAAGTCCTTCTGGAACTATTGCAAACTGATTTTAGTTGTAGCATCTGGCAACCAAAAGAGTGGAGCTCATTCTGCTTTCTGATTTGGCTGGATATTTGGCTTGAGAAAATAACTAAACATACATACACATAGTTTATGGTAGGTGATACTATGTAAAAGTCCATGAAACCTCTGTAACTATTTAACATGACAGTGAAGTAAAAATAAATTTATGGTTTTGGAGTATGCATTTTATTGGTAGGGTGCTCCTTTTTCGGTGATCTATACAACAAAACACTCTCATACACTATATCCAGAGTTGGCTTACCCGATCCTGCCTTCTCCTAAATACGAAGAAAACGATCTGTATGATCTTTTCCAAAAAAGTTATGAACATTAGTCGTTCTGATGTTTTTTTTTTGGAGATCATGAACTTCAACTAGGAACAGAATTTAAATATCTGGGTGTGCTGTTGGATTCCACACTGTCCTTTTAAAAAAAACATGTTAAGATGATATCTCAAAGACTTAATTTTAACATCTCTAATTTTAATCAAATAAGAAGAGCTAGCTGATGAAGCTGCAATGATGTTTTTGCACTGTATGATCTTTTCCCATGTGAGCTATTGCATAACAAGCGGTCACTTACAGGTGTGACAATCCTAAAACCAATAGAAGCCTTATATAAAAAAGCTTTGAAAATCCTAGACAAAAAACCTTTCACCTACCATCATTGTAATATCCTCTCAAAGTATAACTTGTTGAACTTTGAAAACTTTATTAAATTTAAAAATGCCCGTCTAATATACAAGAGCTTACATGGACTGGCCCCACCGCCTCTAAAAGAACACATTAAATACAAAACTGCATCACGAACTAACCAGAGCCACAAGCAGGGTGACTGTGAGGTTCCTGTGAGAAAAACTACTTTTGGTCAAAATGTTCTGTCATTCAAAGGTTGTGTACAGTGGAACAGTCTTCCTACTTTTGTAAGGGAGGCACCCACTTTTACTACATTTAAAAGGTATTTAAAGGAGTGGCTTAGATCAACACAAACATGTGTGAACACAATTCCTAAGTACTCAGTTTTAGCATTACATAAAATACTCGACCAATAGGACTTATACAATACACACAGCACTTTAGGTTATGTGCAATACACACCGCACTTTAGAACTTGTGCAATACACGTAGCACTTTAGTACTTATGCAATACACATAGCACTTTAGAACTTGTGCAATACACATAGCACTTTAGTACTTATGCAATACACTTAGCATTTTAGAACTCATGCAATACACTTAGCACTTTAGAAATGTGCGATACACACAGCACTTTAAAAGTAGTAGTAACCCCTCCTGAGTTTATGTTTTTGACTTGGCTTCTGTCCTGCCCTGTGTGTATTTGGCTGTATTTTGTATTTTAAGTGTGACCATCAACCTGTCCAGGGACAAACAGATGGAAATTAGCCTGTGGCTAAAATCTGGCGTATTTACATATGTATCTTATGTTCATCAGTATGCACTGTCCCTTTTCTAAAATAAATAAAACTAAATAAATAAAATAAATAAGTAAACAATTGTACATAAATTTTGCACCCAATGTAAATATATAAATAAATTTTTTTAAATAAAATAAATTTTTTAGACTGCGTTGGTGTTGGAAGTTCAAAAGATTATGACGAAGTTTTTGTACCATTCTAATGCTGTGTTTTTTTTCACACCGGGGTGTCAGAAAAAACGAGCTGGACTCCTCTATGCTTGGACGCCTGTGCAAATTTGAGGGCATTTGGACGCCTGTGGCATTTCACGCACGTCTTGGACGCGCACGTCTAGAGCGTCAAGTGTTTTCCCATTCTTTTTGTGTACAATGGCAGACCATGTTGAGAGAATAGCTTTGGTGTATTTACTATGTGTATTCACAAAAGTCATCAACGGAGGCGATCGGCTCAGCGGTAGCGTGTCTGGGTTCACGACATAATTCAGAGGCGTTCGGAGTTTAGCAAGTTCCATCACTTGCTCCAGGAGCTCCGTTGGATGATCAGCGCTTTCAGCGGTATTTTCATGTGATCCAGGCCCAGTTCGATGACCTGCTGTCCCACATTGGTGCGTGGATAACGCCCTCCATTGTTCGTGTTTGTAACTGAGAACTGAGAAACTTCAGAATGACGTCACTGTGTCACTGGAGCGTGGTCTCTGATTGGTTGACACTGTGTGTCGAACGCCAAAAAGTTCAGCTTGTTTGAACTTCTGGACGCCTGGATGCCTAGCTGCCTGGACAGCTAGGCAGCTAGGCGCCACGCTGACGCCAGATTCGCACCACCTGGACGCTTGAAGACGCACCGCAAAAACGCAGTGTGGCCAAGTGTGTCCACCATAGACTTTGAATGTGATCTCGACGCCCCTAACGCCCCGGGGTGAACGCACCATAATGCGGATTTACCGAGTGACAAGGGGAATTATGCAAATGCTGGTCAAGAGGAGGTGGAAGATAAAGGCATTTATGCAAATTATTAAATATTATCATTTTTATTCATAATTGTACTTTAATGAGGATTAGTTACTGCAATATTGTGTCATCATTAAAATCTAGCTTGGCATTGTGTTTTGCTGTTTCTTTCACATGTTTTAGTTTTGGGTTGTTTTTTTTTTTGTTCTTTTTTTGAGGCCCTGTATTTGATTTTATTTGATTTTTTTTTTTTTTTCATTGCCCCTGTAGATATATTGTTTACTTCATTGCGTGCTGTCTGCATCTAATTAAACAGAATTGATAATCATGCTAGTTTTCATTAACTTTACTGTCACAGCAAAACTCCAATCTGGTTTTGCAAAGCACATACAAATTCAGTGAATAATTAGAATGCCAGGAATGCATAATGTAAGCAAGGAGTAACATTGGATCACTGCATATTGTTCAAAACTAGTTTTTTTTTTTTTTTAAGACAGTAAAAATCAGGTACAGCGTCTTTAATTTACACATGTCCGATTTCAGAACAGTTATTTTATACCACAAATTAAAACTAAGGTGGACCGCCAATGTACTGTCAGTCCTAATGCTTATGAATAGGTTTACCAAAGGTACTTTAATATTAAATAGAGACAGTGTGCAGTGGTCTGATTTTGTCACAAAGTGTGGCTTTCACACTATACTCACAGGGGGAAAAAAATAATTGACTTATCTACATGAATATAGTCATGACACCTGTTTCTATGTTAATAGGTGTAACATGTGCTCCCACTGGGGAAACCATCAGCTGTCATATACTGGCACATATCATAGAGAGCCCTTCTGAGGTCTTTTGCATGCTGGTTTTAGTTGTAGGATCTGGCACCATGGCTGTGCACAACATTGAGATCTATGAGGTCCAGACTTTGGTATTTTTTATAAACTAACTTCTAGTAATATAGAGCCCAGCAAAGTATTATTATTACTAAGTAATTATGTTTGTTTGTGCAAGTAGATAATTTTTATATGTACGTGATTCACAAGTGTTTCTAGGCTATGTGTGCGCACGTAGAGGAGCATGTGTGTGGAATAGGGATGGGACGGTATTAAAATTTAGAGTCACAATTATTGTATAATGTCTTCATATGTGGACACCAGGACTTTGTAGAGAAAATTGTATTGTGGCCTAAATAACCCAAAATGTGTTGTCCACATATGTGGATGCCAGGTCCGAGGAGGTTATAAGTATTCAGATTAAGGTATTCAGGTATTCGAGTAGCGATAGCAAAGTCGACACAAACAGGGATTCATATAAATCCAAGCTAACACAAACTACATTCAATAGTTTATTTCACATGGTATGTAACTTATGACGGATTTTTGGCTCAAGTTTGTCAAACAGTGCAGTATAGCTGTCTTGCAAATGTGCTTGTGTATTCCCTCGGAGCTGTATCTTTTTTTGGCAGCCTCTGCAGATTGGTGGCTCATCTTGCTGGTCTTGTTTTTCAAATACATAATAATTCAACACATCAGACTTCACCTTCTTGAGTGGAGGATATAAATGTGTGGCATCAGCCGGATTCAGATCCACTACCTGCCCACTACCAGCCATGACAGTGACTGAGGTGAAGAACCATCCCCAATTCAGAATAGGCACAGACACTAACAAGTTTCATTGCTATGACAGAGGGCCCCCTTGTGGACAAACACCAGAATTAACATCTAAACATTGTATCGAAACCGGAAACATGGGGCAGTCTGGTGCCGTAAAGGCGATTATAATCGTGTGCGATGATCACGATTATTAAAGAAATGCCACAAACGATTAATCTTGGACCTTTTTTATCGCTATAAACAATATTAACGTATTTCGTCCCATCCCTAGTGTGGACAGGAGAACACACTGCACACAGCCAGCACCAGTTGGAAAGAAGAGGCCCAAAAAGACTTGCCCTTTCATTAACAGCAGAGTCTAGGAACATTTAGAGACCCACGAACATGTTCTACTCCCCACTAGCATTTAGTCACTTTTTTATTGTTTGACAGTCCACCTATTCACAGATTTATGAGCTAACAGCAGTGGAAATAATGTCTTGATTGAATCCACGGCAAAATGCTATGCGTTTCTGTGAACATTTCTGTTGAGTTCTTATTAAAGCTAGATAAAACATGCACAAAACATATGTCTTTGCAGAAATAGTTTTAGGCTCTATAGTGTTGCCTCAGTGTCAGCTGAGTGTGCAGCTTACAGGGGTTGCTGAAGAGCAGGGGCAGAGCACAGGGGGGCAGCAGAGAGCTGGTGCCCCACTATAGTTTTATTTGATCAGAAGCATGACAGAAACAAGTTATTAAAGGCAACTTGAACTTAACAGCTAAGTGTAGTTGTTAAATAATAGCCTATTATGAATATTACAATTCATAATAATAAAGGTTATGCCCTTATAATTTTACTACATGTAAGTTAAAATTTAAGATTGTATTCATAAATACCACCAGACCCTCCTGTCTTCAACAGAAGATCTACCTGTTACAAGTCAAGACCATCTCCGCTCTGAGTGTGAATGTCACACTCTGACACTGCAGTCACAGCTGGACAGGGTGCAGGCTGAGTGAGGCAAGGCAAGTTTATTTATATAGCACAATTTGTACACAAAGTCATTCAAAGTGCTTTTCAGAACAAGAAAGACATTAAAATCACAATACAAATGAATCAAAACATAAATAATCATTATAAACATTAAAACACTAAAAAAGAATAATTATTAGATGTATACAGCACACATTGCACATATTTTGACCTCAGTAAGAGCCACTTACTGGGGAGCTGTAATAGGCTAAATGGGGAGAAAAATGGGAACAAGCATTGACTGGTCGAGCTTTTTTTTTTTTTCCCCAACACGTTTGTCAAACTTGGTTGGAACAATATTCTCTCTGTATTACATTACCTTTAGCATGCCTACTTTTTAGCATATATAACCTATAATATGTTAATCCTTTATATGAAAACTAAATTATCTCCAATGCCCTATGTCCTATTATACATTTCTTGTCGAAATGAGCATAAACTGGACGGATAGTGCACACTCTTCCCATATGGTTGAGTGGACTTTGGCCCTAACACAGTCTGGATGTAGCATCTGAAAAAAATGACTAGTGTGTGTGACTGCAAGCTGCACTTGTATTATGAGCTTTACGGTAATGAGCCTTAATTGCACCACTGCCTTTTACCATCTGACATAATTATAGTGACTGTGCAGATATGCTAATGATGCTAATACGCTCATTGCTTCTCCCTTCCCCTGAAGTTGTTATCACACCAGAGCAGCCTAATCCAAGAGCCAGTTGCATACGATGTCAAAGTAGTCAGTTACAATGCTCCGGGGTTATTGCTCAGTGGCTATGTGTTTTGTTTTTGTTTTTTTTGTTTTTTTTTCCTTTTTTAATCAGAAGCGAAGTTACTATTAAGCAAGAGTAGGAGGCCACCAGTTCTGGTAGGGCCCCAAATGAATTGCCCTTCAGGCTCACCAATGACCCAGGCTTCAGAGCCATTTGATATTCTCTCAATATCAAAATAAATAAGGGTAATTTATTTTGAAACACCTTCAAATTAGTATGAGATTAGTCAAATACTTTTTATCTGTGAAACCATTTTCAGGTTAGAATGAAAAATGGGGCCTGCTGCCCCTGCCCTGCTGCAGTAGGTTCAAAGATGTTTACAAACATCACACACAAAAGTAGTCCCACAGAAAAAAATAAGTCTAGACTCAAAACATTGCTTAAGCTACTTTATATAATTAATTTCTGGCTGTGTACTATTTGATATTTAATCTGCCCTACCACGTACCTTCAGCACTCAGACAGATTTAAGCTAATCCATGTAGAAGCACACACACGTGATCTCTTGTCAGACTCCTCTGTCTTCAGCACAAGTGAGACTGAAAGAGGAAAGAATGGAGCAAACGGAAAAGCACATTTAAAATGTGTAGTGTTTACAGTTTTTACATATATTGATTTACATATATTAGCCATGTGCATCTGCAAGCAAGTGTGCTCAGTATGAAAACTGCAGGGTGAAAACTTAACAGTCATTGACTGAGAGTTTATTTCAGAGGAGAAGAGAAGTCCTCGTAGCCTAGTGTTTCTTGTTTTGTCTCAGAAGTCCACATTCTAAAAAATAAATTGCCTGTAGCAAATCTGTCCTGGTTTTGACATCAGAATTTAAATAAGCCTGGATTAAAACATCTAAACATGACAAGGTAGGGCTACATGTGTCCTTTGTCCATAGGGATTCCATCGAAAAGGTAATCAGGCATTTTAGAATTATGAATCTATTAATTTGGCTAAACTGATTTCTGTGAATAGACCTGTTACTGTAAGCTGTAATCGAGAAAACTAAACTTGCAATTGTATCCTAAATCCAAAATAGAGATGTGCGTGTCAGAAGAACAATGGGGAAAAACAGATGGTAATATTAGGAGCCTCAAACTCGCCTGGGGCCCACACATTACTAACTCCTCCACTGTTTTTAATAACCCATTGTGCTAAAAGTGTACTATGTAACTTTTCAGGTAGTGTCTGCCACCTGCTTGTCTGCCACCTGTTAATGCTTTCTCTGGAATATTCCGTAGTATTGTATAAATTTAACTATTTAGCCTTAGCATTAGCATTTAGTGAGTGTTTTATTGGAAAAAAAAAAAAAAAAAAAAAACATTGAAAAACATGCATTCTCCACAAATCTGACCTGTAACCTGACTTGACCTGATGGTGTCAACAGCTTGTCTTTATGGAGATAGATGAGCAAATTTGAGACTAGCAGCTATTGTTTTCTTGCCTTATTTAGCCTAAAATGACGATATAATAAAAATGCCAGCAGGCTGCAGTGGTCTAATTTGGTTCATCAGTCTGTTTTTAGGTAAGCTTGAATATTTGAATAATATGAACTTACCTAAGGCATGTGAAATGTGCTGCCCAAGGAAGACATTACCTGACTGCCACTGGAATCAAACCACCTACTCCTACCTACCTATTGGTTAATACTGAGTCAAGCAATCTGAAAGAGCTATAAGTGCTGTTTTGTTTTTTGTTGATGTGCTATTGACTTTTTTCCATTCATTTTTACTGTCATGCCCTGTTGTCTTCTCAAACTTATATAATAGATCTTTCTCTAAAAGACTGCATAGACAGATGGCCATCCACTCCCACTCAAGGTTAACCGAATCCCCTGGTAATAGTACTCTACGCTGGGCATTGCTCTAAACCCAAGCCCTACTGCTATATGGACAACGGTCGCACAAGATCTGACTCAGCAAAAGCAATACCCCAAATGTACCAGGACAGTGCAGTATCCACATAAGCTGGAGCCTCTCATTTTAAATGTTTAAATGTAAACTGTTAGGCTTATGGAGATTTACTGTGAGAGAAAGCTAAAGACCAGTCCAGACTATTGTCCCTGTGACAAATCTGCAGTGTTCTGACAGATGAGAAGAGAAAGATAATGTGTTTTATGAATTTGGAGTGAAACGTGGAATAGAATGAAAGTAGTCTGCTCTACAACATGTGCTTTACTCTTAGATGGGTTGTGCATAGACTGATAATGGTTGTATGTTTTATGGATAAAGGTTACAGTAGTTACATTTACTTAGTTACATTTACTTTGGTAACATTTTAAATAAATTGTACTTTTCAGAGTGCTTTTCTAAGGGCATACTTTTACACCTACTTGAGTGATTTTTTTACTGAAGTAGCAGTACTCTTATTTGAGTAAAAGTTTTGGTTACTCTTCCCATTGTGAGTAAGTCTACAAGTGACAAAAGCTTTATGTTGACAATATAAGACATTTGCAGAGTATGATTAGAACATTTGTGTTTCTTGCACTGCTTCTACAGATATGATTCAGTTTTTCTAATTTCTTTCTTTTCTTTTTATTACAGCTCAATTCTAATTTACTCTCATATATTCAGATGTTGCTAGGAATTAGCCACATATACACACATATATGCTTTGACTTGAACAGACCATGCGTATCCCTGATGGGCTAATCACACTCATCTGAACTGGAGGAGATTCACCGGTGACCAGACTCACATCTTCAAAAAGTATTGGAGAAGTGTGTATTCAGGATCACAAGCAAATAAATAATTGTATTTAATTATAGTGAGCGGGTGTTTTTATTTATGGTAACATAAGTTGTGTAAAATAAATAAATAAAAATCTTCATATATATATATATCTATCTATATATATCTATCTATCTATCTATCTATCTATATCTATCTATATATCTATCTACATCTATATTTTGACATCTATGTTTTGACTCTTGTAATCAGACCTCCCCTGCTCCTGCAACCTTGAGTATCTCTTTAGTTCTCATACAATAGGTTTTGACTCAACCACTGCACACTCTGTACACAGCTACAACTTCGACTACTTCAAATAGTTGTTGGTAATAAACAACTCTTAACTTCTTTAAAAAGCAGTAGCATGCATTTGAAGAGAAAAAGCGGTGTAGGGCAGGGGTCCTCAACCTTTTTTGCACCACGAAGTTAACTGCATAAAGAATACAACTCACTATATCGCTGAATTGGGGATCACTGCTGTAGGGCATTTCAAGGTCCTGTCGACTCCACTCGCGCCTCTTTGTGTGCTAAAAGCCTTGAAGATGGAGAGTGCAGAGTGATTCTTCAAACAATGACACTTCAAATACACACTGTAATTTTCATACACAAACTCCTGCTCAGGAAAAGGGACTTTTTTGCTGCAGAATAATAGTGAAAATATTGTACTTTCTGTCAAGAAGTGTTAAATAAATACCTGAAGGAAGAAAGTGGCTCAGTGATTAGAGCAGTGGTCTCCCAGCCTTAAGTCCGAAGGATCGATTCCCACTCGGATCTGCTTCTGTCATTATGTCCTTAGGCAAGACACTTCATCCACATTGCCTAGTCTGAATGTTGTGTGTGACTGCTTGTTGGTGGTCAGAGAGTCCACCAGTCTGCCCTAGGGCAGCTATTGTTACAACAGTAGCTTGCCACCACCAAGTATAGAGTGAATGAATAATGACCACAGCTTCACAGAGCTTGAGAGGCTTCAACAAGCCTGTAAAGCACATTGCAAGTATAAGCATTGTTATATTATTATTATTACCTGTGCTCTCTGGTCTTCTTCTGTCAGGCTAAAGCTGGCACAATATCAGACTGCAGTAATGTAGATAGCATCTTGTGGTGATAAGTGAGAATACAGCAGGGGCGGGTCGGCCAGTCTAATTACATGTTGTTGGGTTTTTTTTTTTTTTTGTTTGTTTGTTTTTTTTATAGAAAAAGATGTGCCCTGACCATAATTTTCCAGTGTGATAAACCTATCTATCTCTATGGAGATTGGGGAACAATCCAAAGTATGGCTTTAAATGTATATTTCCATGAAATCATGCAGGTAAAGTGCCAGTTCTATTTAACTTTAATTGGTCCTGAAAATATATTAGAGAAAGTTACTTGACAGTCCCAGCACATGTAAATGTTAAAATAATTGTTCTTCCACCTTATAATTTTGAGAAGAAATAGTATTTGTTAACATAGCCAACACACTTGAAAGATAACTAGCAGCTGTCAAAGCAATCACTCAAACCATGGTATTTACCCCAATAATATTTGTTGTTATCTTTTGCTGCTTGACCTGGAAGTTGCAAAACTGTATTTTTTTGTTTTTTTTTTTTGTTTTTTACCCTGACAATAAATTATTTTATTCTATTACTACCACTAAGTTTTATGGTTTTAGAAGAATTTTGGTCAGGTGACATACCTCAAGAATTCCTGCTCTCATGTAATCTGGGAAGCTGTACAGTACTCTACAGTAACCCCCTGCATTCAAATAAACCACATAAATGAAGTATCACTCTTTGTATAGGTGTCAGTGCAGAGCTCCCTGGGGCCCTTATTTTTCCACATAAATTAGACACATGTGAGACTAGTATAAACAAATGTACCAGAGAGAATAGGACTCTTCTTCAAAACAACAATTAACAACCGTGCACTATCATGTCACTGTCAACAGGATGCCACATCAAAGACACACAAGCACTTATGATTATTATCAATGCATGTGGCTGAGAGAGAAGGGGCAATGCAAACCAGGACAATTGAGTCAGGTCTAGAATCAGGTCAGAATCCAGAATCTGAAACCCACATTGGCTTTTTTTATTTTTTATTTATTTATTTTTTTTACTGTGCATCAGTTTGTCCTCAAAAACACTGAAAGATGTACATGAAATGTGTTCCTCAACACAACCATGCACATTTGAACCATGAACATTAGATTCAATATTATCATGACCTTATAAATTTTATAATACAATACACTGTTCTATAGATAGCCGGTTCCTTTGCATGTTATGTGAACCAGTCTTTGCACAACATCTGTAATCTCCTCATCAATAGAAGGAAACGTGATATAATGTGACAATAGGCGGTACATTAATAGTGTACAATGACTAAATCCATACATAATGCATGTGGGGGATCTCAGTATTGATCGGCTGCATTCTGGGACATGTCGGAAGTGGTGGGCTGACAGGATGAGCCCTCGCGATGTGATCAAATATGTATGTCCGCTGTCACATACACACTTTATTCTCTGTTATTATCAAGATTCAAGGCGCACTCTGTATGCAATGACTGGAATATATTAGCATCTCCTGTTTCCCTCATTGGCTGAAAATGACAATTCATGCAGCTCAGTTTAAGTGTGGCTTTGTGTGTTTGTATTGGACATATGAGTGGTTGATTCCCTTCACCACAAAATGGCTTTACAAGAGAATTAGCTTTTGAATGTGTTAAAGAACACATATTATGCATTCTTGTAACTCTAGTTCTCTTTTAAATATGCTTTGGTTTAATCACTTTGGAACAAGTATGTCACATTTTCTCACGCTCACAAATAATGACTACATTTGGATAACACACTTTATAAACTATATCTCCACATTTTAGGCATTGGAGCTCCCTCCACTGTGAGCAACAGACAGTGAAAGAAAATAAATGAAGCCCCTTCCCCTGTTAATGCTATGCTAATGATGAGATGCTTTTGCTGTGAACATAATTTGACAACAGAACAAGTTCACTGATGGCTGATGAGCTTAAAAAGTACATCGGAAAGGTGCAGATTTTTACCTATGGCACAACAATCTGGGCAAAATGCAAACAGAGCATTTTTGAGGCTTAGAGAAGATGACTTTGGATTAGTGGATTAATGAAACAATATTTTTGATGAAGTGACAACAATATAACATGGGTCAATGCTCAAAAAAGACAATTATCCATAATATATTCCGTTAAAGGTGCACTATGTAACTCTTCAGCTGGAGGGTGCTTTGTCTCCAAGGATATGTTATTAGTCTAGAACAAGGGTGTCACACTCAAATTCATACAGGGCCAAAATTAAAAACTGGGACTAAGTTGTGGACTGAGCTAAGCAGATAGTAATAAGTATCAACAGAAATGGTGGGGACCGGCGCCAACACATTTGCAAAGCCTTCTGACTCATAGTATTAGAGATGCATGCACTATACTGGTGCGACGGCCGGCGGGCCAGCTCTAATACATTTTTGATATGATCTTGCGGGGCAAATATATCTATATCAAGGGCCAAATTTGGCCCGTGGGCCTGAGTTTGACATGTGTGGTCTAAAATGTATAACTATTTAGCATTTATTCAATTACAAGTTTTTATTGCTCAAAAATGCCTTAAAACAGCAGAGGTTGCCTTGCCATAAATCTGACTTGTAACTTTAGGAAATAGTCAAGTCAAATTTATTTATAAAGCATAAAGCACATTTAAAACAACCACTGCAGCCCAAAGTGCTGTACAAAGGCAATACCAACACAATAGAAAAATACAAATACATACTACTATATATATATATATATATATATATATATATATATATATATATATATATATATATATATATATATATATATATATTATATATATATATATATATATATACACACACACTCACCTTAAGGATTATTAGGAACACCTAATTTCTCCTTAATGCAATTATCTAATCAACCAATCACATGGCAGTTGCTTCAATGCAGTTAGAGGTGTGGTCCTGGTCAAGACAATCTCCTGAACTCCAAACTGAATGTCAGAATGGGAAAGAAAGGTGATTTATGCAATTTTGAGTGTGGCATGGTTGTTGGTGCCAGACGGGCCGGTCTGAGTATTTCACAATCTGCTCAGTTACTGGGATTTTCACGCACAAACATTTCTAGGGTTTACAAAGAATGGTGTGAAAAGGGAAAAACATCCAGTATGCAGCAGTCCTGTGGGCGAAAATACCTTTTTGATGCTAGAGGTCAGAGGAGAATGGGCCGAGTGATTCAAGCTGATAGAAGAGCAACGTTGACTGAAATAACCACTCGTTACAACCGAGGAATGCAGCAAAGCATTTGTGGAGCCACAACACACACAACCTTAAGGTGGATGGGCTGCAACAGCAGAAGACCCCACCGGCTACCACTCATCTAGACTACAAATAGGAAAAAGAGGCTACAATTTGCAGGAGCTCACCAAAATTGGACAGCTGAAGACTGGAAAAATGTTGCCTGGTCTGATGAGTCTCGATTTCTGTTGAGACATTCAAATGGTAGAGTCAGAATTTGGGGTATAAACAGAATGAGAACATGGATCCATCATGCCTCGTTACCACTGTGCAGGCTGCTGGTGGTGGTGTAATGGTGTGGGGGATGTTTTCTTGGCACACTTTAGGTCCCTTAGTGCCAATTGGGCATCGTTTAAATGCCACGGGCTACCTGAACATTGTTTCTGACCATGTCCATCCCTTCATGACTACCATGTACCCATACTCTGATGGCAGGATAAGGCACCATGTCATAAAGCTCGAATCATTTCAAATTGGTTTCTTGAACATGACAATGAGTTCACTGTACTACAATGGCCCCTACAGTCACCAGATCTCAACCCGATAGAGCATCTTTGGGATGTGGTGGAACGGGAGCTTCGTGCCCTGGATGTGCATCCCACAAATCTCCATCAACTGCAAGATGCTCCTATCAATATGGGCCAACATTTCTAAAGAATACTTTCAGCACCTTGTTGAATCAATGCCACAAGGAATTAAGGCAGTTCTGAAGGCAAAAGGTGGTCAAACAGCGTATTAGTATGGTGTTCCTAATAATCCTTCAGGTGAGTGTATATACACACACACATATACATACATATACTTTTTATATCAATCTCTAATATTGCACCCACAGAAATATATACAAAATATTTTTAGTATTGATTCAGTTTAAAGGTGCACTATAACTTTTCTAGCTCCATAGATAAATTTAATCCCAT
This sequence comes from Periophthalmus modestus, assembly GCA_019594935.1. Lineage (NCBI taxonomy): Eukaryota > Metazoa > Chordata > Actinopteri > Gobiiformes > Gobiidae > Periophthalmus > Periophthalmus modestus. Next base: position 19,867,593 of record JAIEZT010000007.1, on the reverse strand, counting down.
ATGCGGCAAGTTGGGGTATTTGCCACTTCTCCTTACGGGCACGCCTATATAAGGTCCCTATATACACTTGTCCACCTGCTTACCTGAACACCCAGCTCCTGGCGTGACACACCAGACCATGATGTCAGATCTCCTGGAACTCGCCGCATTAAGGCATCAAGCGTGGTGGCCAAGTATCAAACAACATTTTTGTGGGCAGCGTGGCTAAGTTTGGTGATCATTTCTCAAAGGAGAAACAAAGGTGTTATGTGATTCTAAGGGGTGGTGATTGACCTTAGTGAACTGGTGAGCGACATGAGACTCCTCCCTGGTGGGCGCGTGGCCTGTGAGAAGCATGGTGGTGTGCGTGTGATGGCCAACTTTACTCCTGTAATGTCTGCTCTGTGTTTTTTGACAGTGCCCTTACAAATGGAGACTGTTTTTTAATTGCCAGGACCCATGTCCATGCAAGCCTCCTCCTTTCTTATGAACACATGATAAATTGTTGGACAAATGATGCCGTAAGTGCGCTCCGTGTATGAGGAGAACCATGTGGGTAATGCCCTGTCATATGACTTCTCCACTGTTGGCTGTATTTCTATTCAAGAAAATTTGAAAATATGCATATCAAATTAATTAATTGCTAAATTTACTCAATGTCTCTGACATATCAGTCTTACGAACCTGTTTTTGCATTTTTTGTTTTCCTGTCATTATACACAGGTGGCATTGTTGGTTTAAGACTAAAAAAATATAACTATCATCAGTTTAATTAGTCATCAGACATACAGAGGAACAGTCCCAACAAAGCAATCTCAATGGAAGTAAACATGCAGTAGTATTCCCTACCTGAAAAGTTGCACAGGTCACCTTTAAGTGACAGTATCTGCTCTTGAACTCCAATACAATAGAGCAGAGGGACATAAAATGCCAGTAGATTCACGCTTGTTAGATTCATCTCCTTGGCCATACTTCTAGCTCCAGTCATAGTATATTCTAACACAGTTTTCTTGTTTTTTGTTGGTGGTCAGACCTAGGGCAACTGTGGCTATACATAACTCACCACCATAAAGCAAGAATGAATAGTGCAATAATGTCACTTTGATTGTCTAGAATTATAGCACTCCAAGCTATACAAGCTTGGCATACAACAGAACAAGACTGTTGGTAAGGTCCTTGAAGCAGTGTAATGGGATCCTGTTAGAAGCTATTGGATGAGTGGTGAAATGTTGTCATTAAAAAAAAACAAAAAAACCCTTTAGTTAATTTGACAGCATTAAACCTTAAATGACATACAAAAATGTATTTATTTGAGCTTTTAACCATGGAATAACTGTGTTCCCTCATCTAAAAGATACTTGGAGCTGGTGCTGGTTTCAGTAATCCTCTGTGAAAAGTCCATTGCCTCTAAGATTGAGAAAATACACAATGGTAATTCCGTCTGCTGCCATCGAGCTGTACCAGTTCACAGAATAGGGAGCTCTGAAGTTGGGAAATAATGTGGTTCTTTAATTAGCCATAATTCTAATATAAGTTCTAAAACATTAAATGTTTTAGAATTGCTCAATAGCTGGTTTAATGTCAATAATAATACAAATAATGCATAATAGTCACTCTTTAATAATTGTTTGACTACATCCTGACTAATATTAATAAGCAAAAATGTCTTATAAAAATATGATTGGTGCCAGTCAATCACAGATGTTATTTATGGATCAAAACATTATTAATACCACACAACCACATGGCAATAATCTCCCAACACCTAATTCTGAAGCTTTGTAATTACGTTAATGCACTTGTTAATTCATTGCACATTTGACCCTGGTATAGCGCTCCTCCCACTGGTGTGTATGCAACTGTTGCTTCAGTCTGTACTTCTCCCTGTATTTGCATGCAGCGCGGTTAGCATGTGTGTCGCCAGAGCCACTTGGACAAATGAGAAGTGGGCCTATTGATCGCAGGTGTTAGCAGTGGGCTATCAGTCAGCTCATTACCCTGCATATCCCAGCATGCAACTGGGTGGCATAATCCCTCATCCACGCAAACACAGAAATCAATCCAACAAATGGAAGAACTATAGATTGGACCTTGACACTAGCTGAAGAATTGTACTCTGTGAAGATATAGGAAGTTGTGTATTAGTTTGTGCATTACCATAAAAGCTAAAACTTCATGCATTTACAGTTATATCATGTGAACTTTAGGAAAAATAATATACAGTACCGTACAGTATAGTGTAGTGTAGTATAGTACTGAACAGAAATATATGACATTCATGTGGTAAAGGTTTTGGAAAGGTTTAGGTATGTACATGTGTGGTACATATGTACCATGCATGCAGTAATTTGCATGGTACTTCAGCTTACTCAAAATTCAATCACTGAGTTACAACCCAGTCTCCTGGTTAATTTTATAATACACCTAACTGTGTAAAAAAGAGTGCTCTGCATTTGACCCATTCTTCATTGCCGTCTGGGCAACCTGTCAGGAGCAGTGAGTGCCAGTGGATGCCATGGAGCATGAATTTCTTGTATTTCTCACTGTTTTGTTATAAACTCTTTGTTGTTCTATGTACATTTTCTTGTTAATTGTTATTACATTTTTCCTCAGTTTTCTTTCTGCTTCTCTGCAGTTTCTCTTTAGTTGTTTTAGTTCTGCATTTCTCCAGGGTATGGGTTTAGCAGAAGTCTTTATTCATTTCAGCAACCTGGTCATATTAAAGGAACATTGGGGGATAAAAAATATTACACGTTTTTGGAGATCTGTAAATGGTCATGCATAATATTGAACGCTTACTAAAAACAATAACATATATGTTAGTAAGTACTTGAGTAATTATCAGATAAAATAGGTTTGGTAGCAAGAGTATTTGTACAGGTAGAAGCAGTATCACTCCTTGTGGAAAATGCAGAATTAAAATGCAGAATTAAAACATGCATATTAGGATTAGCCTAGACATCTAAATTTGACTGGCCTATGCGACTAGCATTAGGGATTAGCTGTTAAAACTTAAACTTGTATGACATTTTAAACAAATATAAAGCCCACTAAGAATCATGATCAGACTGAAATTGTGGCGTGCACTCTGAAAAATAATATGTTTTTTGCCATTTGCCTAAGTTCACTGATGTTCTCAAAGTAGCGTTAATAATAGAAGAGCACAAGAAGAGAAACGGGCAATTCAAGAATGACTTTAATTTGAAGTTTCTTTGTGAAACCTGTACAATGAAAAAGATAAATGATGAACAGAAAAATTACTTACTTACTTATACTTAACTTACGTTACTGTGACAGCAATATTATGAAACACACACATTTTTTTTTTTTTTTTTTTTTAACCATCCAACAACAGGGGGCTTGTTAAAGTGCCATGGTTATGGTCAACTACTGTATGTCAAACGCCCATTATAAAAAAAAAAAAATGTGTGTTTCATAATATTGCTGTCACAGTAACGCTAACAACAACTAGCATGCTAACTGCACACTTCTGAATCAGTGACATTAAAATCTTTTATTGTCACTGAATTAATAAAGCAGAAAACACACAGTGGACTTTTTTGACCTCAAGCGCAGCTTACACAATCGTTCTGTTCCTGGGCAAGGCAAATTTTGCTTTTTTAAATAATGATCTACTCAAGATGATCATCCAATTATAAAGCCTGATGAGCTCCTTACTTGTAAAGTTGCCAGATCTTAAAAAAAAAAAAAAAAAAAAAAAAAAAAAAGCTGAATATTTACCTAAACTCCAGTGCCAATGCATTAGTAAAAAAACAAAATAAACCAAAAATCTGTAGCTTTGTCAAATGAGGAACCTAAGGTAAGATATGCCTTTATTAGGCCCACAGTGGGAAAATTCCAATGTTGCCCTGCACAGTTAGAGAACAGAAGGAAAATTGTACATATAAAACAAGATAATAGATAAATAGCTAGAAAAAAATTAAGAAATAGACTTAAAAATAAACTCTAATATTCACATATATATACCTCTCCGTAAAGTGACATGAGTATTGCACAGATGTATGGTTGAATGACACATGTTGAGTGTTAACAGTGTTCATTATACAGTCTGACAGCAGCAGGAAGGAAAGACCTGCGGAACCTCTCCTTCACACAGCGAGGGTGAATCAGTCTGTCACTGAAGCTGCTCTCCAGGGCAGACAGAGCGTCCTGCAGGGGGTGAGACTCATGGTCCAGCATAGAGATGACCTTAGCCAGGACCCTCCTGTCCCCCACCTCCTGCACTGAGTCCAGAGGACAGCCCAGGACGGAGCTGGACATCTTGATGACCTTGTCCAGCTTCTTCCTCTCCCTCTCTGTGATGCTGCTGTTCCAGCAGACCACACCGTACAGGATGGCTCATGCCATCATAGAGTCATAGAAGGTCTTCAGGAGAGGCCCTCTCACTCCATAAGACTCAGGTCTTTTGGAGTGAGAGGACCACTCCTGAAGAGTGGTACAATTAGAAGTACAATTGTTCCAAAAAGTTTGAATGTGTAAATGTTGATTTGTATACTGACAAATAAAAAAAAGTAGTTTTTACACTTACAAATGTATTTATTTTTTTACTTACAAATATCATTTTATGCTTACAAAATTGCAAATTTACAAGTACAAATCTGGAAATTACGCTTTCACGAGTTTTGTGCTGAGTTTGTCTTAAAATGATTTGTAAGCGCTACGGCTGGTTTGAACCTGAAGGGAGCACGGGGCGAGGCTAAAAGGAAACGGGGATGCTGTGGCAATAGCTAAACTGGTTCATATACATTAAAGGAGTAGCTAACCCAAATTCAGGCAGTACGTCACTGTATGTGATAGTACGATGTGCATTATTAACCTTTTTAATAAGTTGTATCCCAAGGTAAACTGCATAGATAACACTTTTGTAGCCACACTGGCTTTAAACAGTTTTTCAGAAAGCGAGATGTTACCATTTTTTAGCGCCTACTGCTAGTAGACCCTTTACCTGGCTTTTTCCTGCTAATAAGGCTAGTGTGACATTAATAACTGCCTTTAGGAAATCTTTATCCAGGTCTGGAGTGGTGTTGTTGCTAAAAATTCAACATCTAATATTTGTAACAATTCATAATGCCACACTAGCCTTATTAGTAAGAAAAAGTCAGGGAGATAACGTCGTTTTCTGAAAAACTTGTTAATACTTTTGTAGCCACACTGGCTTTACCAGTGTAATTTTCCTTGGTATATAACTTATTATTATAATTACAAATTATTTTTACGGATTTATACTTTGTTGATTCCATGCCTAAACTGAAAAATACTAGTTTACTGTACAATTTTCTCGCACCTTTTCTCACATGATTCACGGTAAGCCCTGCCCTTTGTCTTGTGAGAGTCATGTGATTCACACTGAGCCCCTCCCCTTTTCTCTGCTACAGTGGTGCGATTCATGGTAAGCCCTGCCCCTTTTCTCTGTGACAGTTGTTCGATTCACACTAGACCTCGCCTCTTTTCTCATTTGATTCACAGTAAGCCCCTGACCCTTATCTAAGTGACAGTTGTGTGATTCACGCTGAGCCCTGCCCCTTTTCTCATATAAGTCATGCTATGCGCTGCCTTTTTTTTGTGTGACAGTGGTACGACTTACGCTAAGCCCCTCCCTTTTTCTCTGCGACAATTGTGCGATTCACACTAAGCCCCGCCCCTTTTCTAAGCAATAGTTGTGGGATTCAGACTAAGCCCCTTTCTTGTATCATTCACATTAAGCCCTGCCCATTTACTCTGTGATTCACACAGTCTTTCCCATGTTTTCCTCTGTGACAGTCATGTGATTTTCGGTAAGCCCAGCCCCTTTTCTCTATGACTCCATGTGTGATTCATGCTAGGCCCCGACACTTTTCTATACTAAGCATTGCCTTTTTCTCTGCAACAGTCACGCAATTCATGCTAGGCCCCGACGCTTTTCGAAGCTAAGCATTGCTTTTTTCTCTGCCACAGTCGTATGATTCACGGTAAGCCCTGCCCCTTTTCTCTGTGATAGTTGTGCAATTCACATTAGGCCCTGCCTCTTTTCTCATTTGATTCAACGGTAAGCCCTGCCCCTTTTCTAAGCGGCAGTTGTGTTATTCACAGTAGGTCCGCCCCTTTTTTCTGTAATTCATGGTAAGCCCCGCCCTTTTTCTTTTGACAGTGATGTGATTTATTAAATTTTTTTTATTTCTCTGTGACAGTGGTGCGAATTATGTTACGCCCCGCCCTTTTTCTCAACGACAGTCGTGTAATTCTCGTTAGACCCTGCCCCTTTTTTGGTGACAATTTTGTGATTCACACTAGGTCTCGCCCCTTTTCTCATGATTCACGCTAGGCCCTGCCCTTTTTCTTTGAGACTGTGGTGCAGTTCACGCTAGGGCCTGTCCCTTTTCTCTGTGACAGTCGTGTGATTCACCCTGAGCCCTGCCTCTTTTTTCTGTGTCAGGGGTGTGATTCATACTAGGTCCCGCCTCTTTTCTCATTTCATTCACTGTAAGCCCCGCCCATTTTCTTGTCACAGTCTTGATTCTCAGTAAGTCCCGACCCTTTTCTCTGTGACAGCTGTGTGATTCATGCTAAGCCACGCCTTTTTTCTTTGCCCCTCCCCTTTTCTCTGTTACAGTCGTGTGTTTCATGCTAGGCCCTAGCATCCTATCTCCTATGATTCACGCTAAGCCTCACCTTTTTTAGTTTGTGACAGTTGTGTGAGATACATGCTAAGACCTGCCCCTTTTCTCTGTGACAGTGATTTGATTAACAGTAAGCCCTGCCTTTTTTCTTTGCAACAGTCATGCTATTCATGCTAAGCCCTTTTCTCTGCAACTGTGATGCGATTCTCACTAGGTCCCGCCTCTTTTCTCATTTGATTCACGATAAGCCCCGCCCCCTTTCTCAGCGACAGTTGTGTGATTCTCACTCTGCCCCGCCCCTTTTCTCGTATGATCCACGCTAAGCTAAGCATCGTCTCTTTTCTCAGCGACAGCTGTGTGATTCTTATTAGGCCCTGCCCCTTTTCTCGTATGACCCACGCTAATATAAGCCCTGCCTCTTTTCTCTGTGACAGTTGTTTAATTCATGCTAAGCCCCTCCTTTTTTCTTTGCCCCTCCTTTTTTTCTGTGACAGTTGTGTGATTCACGCTGAGCCCTGCCCCTTTCTTCTGTGACAATGATGTGATTGATGCTAAGCCCCGCCCCTTTTTTCTGTGCCAGTTGTGTGATTCACGCTAGGCCCCGCACCCTTTCTCCTATGATTCATGCTAAGCCTCACCTTTTTTCTTTGCGACAGTTGTGTGATGCGTGCTAAGCCCCACCCCTTTTCTCAGCAACAGTTGTGCAATTCTCACTAAGCCCCGCCCCTTTTCTCATATGATTCACAATAAGCTAAGCACCGCCCCTTTTCTCTGACAGTTGTGTGATTCACACTAAGCCCCGCCTTTTTCCTTTGCCTCTCTCCTTTTTTCTCTGACAGTCATGTGATTCACACTAAGCCCCGCCCCTTTTCACTATGACAGTGATTTGATTCACGCTAAGCCCCGCTTTTTTTCTTTGCGACAGTCATGCTATTCATGCTAAGCCCGCCCCTTTTCTCTGCAACTGTGATGCAATTCCCACTAGGTCCCGCCTCTTTTCTCATTTGATTCACGATAAGCCCTGTCCCTTTTCTCAGCGACAGTTGTGTGATTCTCACAATGCCCCGTCCCTGTTCTTGTTTGATCCACGCTAAGCTAAGCCCCTCCCTTTTTCATGTGGCAGTTGTGCGATTCACGCTGAGCCCTGCCCCTTTTTTCTGTGACAGTGATATGATTCATGCTAAGCCCTGCCCCTTTTCTCTGCGACTGTGGTGCGATTCACACTAGCTCCGCCTCTTTTCTCATTTGATTCACGGTAAGCCCCAGGTTAGCTACTCCTTTACTGTATATAAACCAGTTGCCACAGCAACCCCGGTTCCCTCTAGCCCTGCTGCTGTCTTCACATTCAAATCATCCGTTGCGCTTATAAATCGTTTTGAGACAAACTCGTTGGAACAAATGTCTCGAAAGTCTGTAATTTTCAGATTTGTACTTGTTTTCAGTGTATCTGTGCAAAATTTCTCTTACCCCAGTACATATATAGGCTAGTGTATAAGCAGCTTTTGAGGTCAAAATATTTTCGCTGTGTACTGTATGCATCTAATTCGAAAGCCTTTTATTGTCTGAAATCAGGAAGTGCGCTGGTTAGCAGGCCAGTTATTGTTAGCTCTGCCATGACTACAAAACTCTGCTTTGGTCTGAGAGTGTTAAAAAGCACTCATCATGGTGAATAATTAGGACACTCTGAATTCATAAGGTAAATGAGGATTAACTTCGGACCACTGCAAACCATTTGAACTAGTTTTAAGACAGTAAAAATCAGGTACAGTGCCTTTAAAGCACTGGCAAGCTGGAACAAGTAGCAATTGTAGTAAGTTTTTTAAACCAAGAGCATAGCCTTCTACATTTTAAATACAAAGTTATAACCTAAAATTATTACAACATTTTGTCGTGGCTTGTATAATCATTTTCATGTCTGTTTTTCTTCCTGTACCTGTGACAGTGACTCCACGCTCCTCTCTTTGTACTGTCCCCCGCTGTGCCTGCTAACAGGGACCTCCCAGCAGGCGCGACACTTCTCTCTTCATCATCTTCAAACTTCTAACATATTTAAAATTAAAATCTGAAGCTCGGGTCTGGACAGGAATACCCGTGCTCTTGATAAATAAGTCACATGTACGCTCTTCAAGATTTAGAAAAAACAGAACACGGGGCTGACACATTAAAGATGCAAATATACTTTGAAATGACAGTAATCTACAGCCTCATTTTTCGCATAATTATGCATGCTGTTATGGCTGTTACTTCACAGGTTTTGCAAGATAAACAGGGAATATGCAGTAGTGTGCTACAGCCTGAGGTTAAGTAAAAGATATGTATAACTGTACAGAAAAAGAACTGTATGGATACATGAATATGAAAAAGCACAGAAAGAAAACCTGGTTTAGTCTGAGTGATGACACTATGTAACTTTTATTGTGGAAGGAATGTCATCTGCTTGTCTCCATGGAGATGCTATTTCTTTGTCTACAGATTCTTTGTAGTTTTTGTTATTGCTTGGCCCAAAATGTTTCACAATATGGCATTAAATCGCCATGGAGACAAGCGGAGACTCCACTCCCAGCAAGAAAGCATGTTTTTCAAGGTATTTTTGAACTAACATAATTATGTGACATATAGATTTAAATCCATAGTATGGCACATTCCAGACAAAGCATGAAGATAACTCCATGAAGACAAATTACATAGTGTCTCTTTAAGGCACAGTGATTTTAAGTGTTGCTTCGCTAAAACAGAACTAGTTAATTTTAAACAGTTTGCAGTGGTCCAAAGTTATTCCACACTTTCCTGACACATTCCTAGCATCCAAATTATTCCCTTCATTGAGTTTGCAAAGACTCTTTACAACTTTCAGAGGCCAGGAGTCTTGTTTTCATGGTAATCGCACCAGCATCACTTCCTGGTTCACGAACTATAAAAAAAACGCCTTATTATTAGTTGCAGATATATATATGTATATATATATATATATATATATATATATATATATATATACATATATATATATATATATATATATATATATATATATATATATATATATATATATATATATATATATATATATATATATATATATATATATATATATATATATATATATATATATATATATATATATATATATATATTATATATATATATATATATATATATATATATATATATATACACATTTTATATACATCCTGTTTCCCACATCCTGTTCATGTAACCCCTCTGACTAGGGTCACTTTTGCTGCAACCGAGAGATGTTTTTTTGTGGGAGCTGGAGTTTATGGAGTGTTTTTTGTGGGAGACCAAAGAGAAGAGAATTGCTGTAGTCCAGGCGGGAAGTGACGAGGCTATGTACAAGTACGGCTGTGGACTGTGGTGTGAGGTAGGGCCGGAGAGAGAAAATAGGCGGAGCGGGTGATGTTATTAATGTGAGAAGTGAAGGAAAGTGTGCTATTGAGGATGACACCCAGACTCTTAACCTGAGGGGAAGGAGAGATGGAGGAGCCGTCAAATGGGTATGGAGAAATTGTTGATTTTGTTTGGGGAGGATTTGGTGCCGACAAGGAGAAGTTCCGTTTTATTGCTATTAAGTTTGAGAAAATTAGAGGTGAACTAGGATTTGACTTCATTGGTACAGATAAGAAGGGTTGATGGTGGGGGGGTAGAGGTAGAGGTAGAGCTGGGTGTCATCCGCATAGCAGTGGAAGTGGATGTGGTATTTCTGGGAAATGTGACCAAGGGGGAGGAGATAGATGATGAATAGGAGGGGACCGAGGACAGAAACCTGGGGAACACCTGTGGAGATAGAGACTGGATGAGAAGTAAAGGATTTGAGCTGATTAAACTGAGTGCGGTCAGAAAGATAGGAGTGAAACCAGGTGAGGGCTGTGCCAGTGATGCCAATAGAAGAGAGCCTGTTCAGGAGGATGGAATGAGAAATGGTGTCAAAGGCCGAGTCAGCGGAGAGAAGAAGGTCATTCGTGATTTTGAGGAGAGCTGTTTCAGTGCTGTGGCGAGGACGGAAACCAGATTGGAATTGTTCGTGCAGGTTACTGGAGGACAGGTGAGAGTGAAGTTGAGCAGAAATTGTTTTTTCAAGGTTTTTTTAAAAATCTTCAAACCTTATTATCTGTTGTACTTTAAAGGTTTCTGTGTAGACTGCACACCTGACTGGGCGACAGGTGCATTGGAGGAGAGTCACTTAGATGAATAGTAATTCTAGTACTATAAAAGTGAACCAAGAGTGAGACAGTGTGCCGGAGTCTTCTTAAAAATGTATTACTTTAAAGAACATGCATGTTAGTATTGTTAATGGCCTTTGACCTGAACAAGTTTGTGGATGATTTATTGACTTAAAAACTGTGCAGGGTTTTTACCACTGAAGCAACAATTCTGGAAAAATTCAGGTTCAGTCTCAGAGGCAAAGGACTTTTTTTTTTTTTTTTTTTTTTTTTTTTACAGAGGATTACTGAAACCAGCACGAATTAAGCTAAATACAACTATAGGTATGTTTTTTGATGAAGATGAACAATGTTTTGCTTTTTTTTTTTTTTTTTTTTTGCAAAAACACATGCCATACTGTGTGACATTCCAGGCATAGCAATAACATCTTCATCAAGACAAGCGGGTAGCAAACCCTCAGAGGTACCATTTTTAGCATTTAGCATTTAAAGAAACTGTACTTTTCAGAGTACTTTTCTAGCAGCATGCTTGTACTCCTACTTTAGTAATACATTTAACAGTGTAATAGTACTCTCACTTGCATAAAAGTTTGTATTACTATTCCCACTGTTAGTAATTTTAGTGATAGTGATAAAAGCTTTATGTTGGCAATAATAAATGATTTAAACACTTGTGTTTCTTGCTCCACTGCTTCAGATATAATGGAATTTGTGTCTATTCTTTGAGCATTATTTAAGGTTTTGTCCTTCCAATTACATGAACTTCTAATTATGAAGCAACTGTTACATCCCAACACTCACACTAATTTGAGTAGTAGTTTTCCCATACTTTCTTACTTGAATAATTTCTTGTGCTCCTTCACTGGGGCTATCCTTATAACCTCGGGTTTGGGCTGCCGCCCCGTGTTGTGTTACAGCGTGTCTCTTTTTGTGTGGGCTGATGGAGCGCGTTGTAAACAAGTGAACCTAATGAAATCTGTTATCAGTGCAGCTCAGCGCCTCGTGGGACTCCTGTTGTCTCCTGCACCAATTAATTCCACAAATGACTTATGAGTGCACTAGGCGGGGCAATACAGCCTATTACAGGGGAGCTGATTGCATTATGGTGCCGATATAATTGAGATGCCAAAACCACTGTGGAGAGGCTGAGGCAGGAGCCAGAGCTGCACCAGCATCCATCCAGGAATTTTTTGCAATTTAGAGCATCTGATCAAATGCTTTTGGTCTCTTATCAAGATTATTATTATTGTTTGCAGTAATTGATTGGATTTGGATCTAGTAGTTGAGTTTCAAAACTCATTTGAGGAAGCATCAATACTAAAACAGTCACATTCACAGGACAGAAATGAACCTTTTCTGAATAGCTTAAGAATAACCTTGAGCTGTACAAGAACAAGTGTAAGACCACATAGAGCAGTATGCACCCATGCACCACTATGGAACCTTCCTGGACAACGGGATGAGGGATACACAGATAAAAGACCTCATGATAATATAAAGAAAGTGCTGTAGTGTAATGTTGAAAATGGCATCTATTGTCTAAATATTATTATTATCATTGTAGTATCAGAATTAGGGATTTTTGGCTCATTTGTGAGATCCAAATCTTTTGGATCTGATCATTTCAAAGAGACACTCAAAAGGCTCTTATTTTAATTTATTTATATGACAGAAGAATGAATGTGAATGTGAGAACTAATTTTAACAAAAATAATCACACAGAGAAACAATCAAGGCTCAAATTTGTTTACAATGTTTCAAATTGAGAGTGTGAGTGTGTTTACTCTTTGACTTGACGCTTTGAAATCTGTGTCTTGCAAATGTACCATGCCAGAGAATCAAGTGTCTGGGATAGTGTCAAGCAGTTGGTTTCCCATGATTCCTAGTAACAATGTCCCTGATTGGACAATAAAAGGTGGGCCTGTCATGAAAAAATGCTATTTAAAATGACAAGATTATATTTTACAATTTTGATCATACAATGTATAATGTAAAGCACATTAATCTGGACAAGAATACAAAAAATCATGCACAAGCCCTTTAAGGTATAAGGTGCCTGCTTGTCTCCATGGGGATGCTATTACTTACCCTGAAATATTTCATAGTATGGCATTGACTTGTTTATCTATAACTGATTCATTTAGAGATGTATTTATTGATCAAAAGTGGGGTCACCTTTCCACACATAAGATCAATAACTTGGTCTCATGGTGTCTGGTTGTCTTCGTGGGAATAGATAAGTTTAAATCCATACTCGCTAAGATCCATATTATAATGGTGTCTCCTAATTACAAACAGCCTTACTATTCTTGACAAAGTTCCTTAAATTTTATAGAGCAATGATCTTTACAACTGATTATTTCTGTACTCAAATGGCCTGTCTTAATCACCGTAAGAGTATAGAATGAGCAAACTTTGTTTTTCAGGAGGTTACAGCCACACGTAAATAGCATTTGCAGCGATTGCGCCATCTGTTGGTGCTTTTTATGACTACTTTTCAAAATTGGTTATGGCCAGATGTATTTCCTCAGCACTTCAGGGTTGTACCAAAGGAAAATACCCTGGTGTACAGTAAGTAAAAGCAAGTCCCAAAAATGCATAATGCATTTACTAAATCAAAAAGGCTAGTTGTTTAAAATTGTTAATAGCGGTCTGAAACACATTCATAACATCCTAATGATTCACCGCAATGACTTTATGAGCCCTTTAACTTTAAGAGGCCAGATGAGAGTTTTGCCGCCATGGTAATGCTAACAAAAACTAACATTTAACCACGTACTTCATGAATATATGACAGTAATTTTGTGATCTTTATGATTAGACAGTACACAGTGGGCTCGACTTGACCAAGATGATGCTAAGAACATCTAGTATAGTGCTGAAGACTTATGATAAAATAGGTACAATTCTGTTTCACAAAAAAATGTTAAACAGTACTGATTTTTATGTTTACAAACCAGTATTTTTCTGGCAGTTAAAATCTTAATCAATTCTCTCCAAAAAGCTGAACAAATTAGTCCTATGAGTGCAGTTAAACAACACTTATAAATGTAATAAGTCAGGACACTGGAGCGCAGGGCTTTTCTTTTTTTTTTTTTTTTTATTAAATCTGGGTCTCAGTGGAACAGCATATGATAAGTGAGAATTGAAACAGTCCCTAAGGACCAGAGCCGGAAGGAGCATTCTGTTAAATTAGGCCTGGAGTGCTTTAAAAATGTGGTCTTTGCAAGTGCATAATAGTTTGGAGGGTTGTAAAAAGTAGCATACTCTACATTCCCAACAATTGGTGGATGTCTCTTCCTGTTCTTTTCTTGCTTTCAAAATGAAATGTATCCCGTCTGATAAAGAGTGCCAAAGGTGATATCTGTCATTTACAAATGTCCAATAAGATACGTTATATTGTACATTCATATAATTTAAGCTTTCTGTTAGTGCTGTTTTATGAGCTTGTACCTGTTGTACCTACAAATGACATAGGGTTATGTTTTACATAAGGGTGCTGTTGTACAGTTGTATAGAGTTGTATACCTATGTCACGATCCACGTGTTCCTTGTCTTGTTTTGTCTGTTCCTGTGCTCCTGTGTGTGTCCTGTGCTCTCCTCCCCCCTCCCTCGCCTGCCTGACTCCAGAGCTGGGCGGAGCCCCTGGCTCCTCCCACGCGCACCTGCGGCCCATCAACCTGATCACCACCACCTGCCGGGGATAAAGGAGATGAGCTCCAGACATTCGGGGCAAGACCGTCCGCATGTCTCCTACTCCTGCTTCCTGCGCACTCAGCTCCTTGCCTCCGCTCCGCCCTGGACCCTGCTCTCGGCTCTGGTATTGTACCCTCGGTTCTCCTGATTACTCCGTGTCACTGGATCCTGGCTTTCACCCAGCTTGCTACTCTACAAGAGAGACTCTACCTTCACGATTGCACTTTGTACTTTTTCACTACTCTGTAAATAAACACTGTAAACCTGCCCCGAGTCTGGCGTGTTGGTCCGTTCCCCGGCCTTTACGACAACCTATGACCTAAGGGTGAATTGTTGTACATTTGTATGGAGTAAGGTTATCTATGACATAAGGCACCTTGTCTCATTGTATTGCTGAGTGACATGGCAAAAAAAAAACGTGTGTAACAATTATTTTTCTCATGGTGATTGATCTTGGTGTTTTATTTGATTTTATTTAGTCTTTTAAAAAGCAAAATTAAAACGACTTTTAGTGTTGATTTCATGAACATAAACAGTACAGAAGTGTAATTTATCCCAAAATTATTATATTTTTTCCCTCCAGAGTTTGTACTCTGATCCAAACCACATGCTTTTACTGACAGAGGATTGGCTGTAGACCCCTCAATTAAAAAATCACAACCATATCATTTATGATTAGACATGACTGATTCACAATCTCTCAATCTTGTATTATGGTATTTATTGAGTATGCTGGGCATTGGTAGAGTCAGTCAGCTGGTAGAATATTTGTCCAATGATCCAAAGGTGGCGGTGCAAATCTTGCTCTCGACCTAAGAGGGGGTAGAGGAGTCAGATCCACTGACCCACAGGTTGGTGGTGTGATTCCAGCTCTTGCAGATAAATCCTGTTGTTGCATCCTTTGGTAAGACACTTAATCCCTCACCCCTAGTGTCTGTGTACATTTGTGTATGAGTGTGTTACATTTACATTTTACTAACTGTCCTTCACATCAATTTAAAAAGGAGGTATTACACTTCTATAGAGTTTTAATTCTCAATACATTGTATATTTATGAATGTTTGTCATGTGAGAGCACGGGTTACAAAGGCTTCTTAAAAAATTACAATGTTATAACATCACTTGAACGCAAACTATACTTCTCATGTAACTTCACTTTAAAATGATCCATGTAAGACCTACGTTACATCTATATTTATTTGTTTGATTAGCAGCATAAAGAGCTGTTTATTTGCTTTGTCTCCCAGTTTAAGTCCAAATCTGCATTGGTTTGCGTGCATATCGTCTGGGTGTGCCCTGAGCCTTGGAACAAAGCGTAAACCTGATTTATTGCAATGTCAAGCACAAGTAATCTCTTTAATCAGTGCGATCTTATGGGCTGATGAGGAAATCATTTATCCAACGGCCTCTATGTGTGTTTGTGTGTGTGAGAGAGAGGGAGAAAAAACAGAAGTAAGAAGGGAGAGAAAGGGGTAGGGAGGAATAAAGAGCGAGGGAGTAGAGAAGAGGAAGACGTAGGGCTGGGTGGAGAGAAACGTAGAGGCTGGAGAAAGAGAAGAGAGAGAGGGATAGGGAGGGAGAATGGCAAAAGGAGGAGAAAGAGAAGAGTGGGAGAGAGAGCAGTGTGGGGGGGGCGGAAGAAGAAAAGCAGAGAGAAGGAAACAAGTGAGAGATGGAGAGAGGGGGAGAGAGAAGAGAGATGGGTGATCAATGGAGTGAGAAATGAAAAGGGGAAGAGAGAAGGAAAAAAGAAAAGTGAAGGATGAGAGAGAAGGGAGAGGAGGGAGAGAGAGAAGAAAGGGAGGACTGAGAGAGAGGTAGGGATAGGACAGAAGAAAGTCAGAGGGGAAGAGAAAAGGAAAAAAGAAAGGGAGGGATAGAAAGGGGAGAGAGATGGAAGAGAGGAGGCAAATAGTGAGAGGTGAAGAGAGAAGGGAGAGAGAGGGATAGGAAAGAAAAAAAAGGGAGGAGGAGGAGGAGAAAAAGGGGTGGAAAGGGAGGAGTTGATAAGGAGAGAGAAAAAAAACAGGGATGAGGAGTAGTGGCAAAAAGAGAAAGCATGAAGAAAAAAGTAAAAGTTAGGGGGATATGGAGAGGGAACGGGAGAGTGAGAGAAGGGAGAGAGGGATGGAAAAGAGAGGGATGAGTAGAAAGGGAGTCTTTTATGCCCAATTGGACACCTTTAAAAGGCGACTGGCAAAACATTATTGCCACACACACTCTAAACTTCTCCGCTCATCGGCTTGAGATCCACTTGGAGTTTGCTGATTAATCAACAAGAAACAGAAGCAGAGGGAATGCAAATAAAAGCAAGTGAAAGCAAGACTACATCAAGGAGGAGAGAGAGGAAAAAGAGGGAGGGAGATAGAAAGAGAAGGGAATATTGGAAGAGAGAGAGAGAGCAGCAGTGAAATTGAATTGGGAATAGTGCTGTATAATAAAGCTGATTACAATGCACAGTATAAAGTGGTTAGATGTTGACATTATTACAGTACCTGCTGCTAATGAATGAGTGCCCAGGGAGAAAGTGCATAGTGGGAGGCAAATAGACTTAATATAGTCTAATCATTCACACACTCACACGCACACACGCACACACACACACACACACACACACACACACGCACTATTAGACGTATTTCATTTAATTTGTCAATATGGACATTATTACTATGAGATTACATATTTGGATGTTCATTTAAAGGCACTGTGTTTTTGCTGTGTTTTGTTGTGACAGTAAATCTAACAACAACTTGCATGCTAACACATACTTCCTACTTATCCAGACAATCAAATGCTTTCGAATTAGATAGACAGTACTCATAAGTACTCATAAGTACGCAGACTTATTACACAATATACCTCTACTGAAGTAAGACCAATTTTGCACAACATGCGTGTTCCAGAACTTTAAGACTATTTTGTTCATGTTTTAGTTTCTATTCCTGGTGCAAGCCTGGATTGGACCTGCAGTTACCTTACAATTTATTACTTTTATTTATTTATTTATTTCAGGGACAGTGCATATTAATCGACATTTCTGTACATACGTCAGAGTTAGCTAAAGGCTATTTTTCGTCTGTAGTCCCTTGACAGTGGATACTGTCCACCACAAGAGTAAAATTACAATACAATAACTACATAAAACACAGTTGAGAAATATATGCACTATTACAAATAGAATAGAATAGACCCTATTTAGACCTGGCATAGTCCTGGAGGTACTCGCAGAAGGTACCGCATTGCAAATATAAGCAGATGTTTGTAGTTAGTTAAAGGTTTACTATGTAAGTTTTCAGTTTGTCTGAATTGAGATGTTATTGCATTGCCTTCACCACTTCAGTGCCACATATTCATTTTTGACAACATTAAGACATCACCACAACCACTTCTAAAAAACTGAAAATTCTAGAGGCTCACAACAGCAATAACCACAAGTATAACAGTATAAAAACATCTAAGTAAGGGGGATCTGCTAGTGATATTACGGTCTGAAGTGTGTGCCCAGTAATCAGTAAAAATTCAGGCGTGTCGTTTGGAGCGTGGTTTGATAACGTGGGCGATGACGTTCAAACCTTCCTGAAGCACCGTACCACGTGACTGATTCAGGAAATGGTTTGCTGGTTTGGCGCGTGAACCGCGTGTCATTTAAAATATAACGGACAGCAGAATGCAATGGAGTCGACCCGCACATCTTGTGTTTGGTGTTTGGTTTTTATCTGCGAGTGTTTAAAAGATGGGATCAGCGAAAAAAAATAAAGTTTTCCCCTGTTTGGGAGTACTTTGACTTGGTCACTCCCAACAAGGTTTGTCTTATATAGTAATTATAAAATCACACAATGTCAGGGGTCACAAAGTATAAACCATTTTGTGCGTTATGCGTGTGTGTGTTTGCCAGCGGAACCACCTTAGGCCTGACTCTTTAGAGAAACTACTTTTTTGGAATAAAAACCAATGAAAAATATTGGGTGCATTCCGATTTCCAATAATGTGTTTCACTGTGGTCCTATCACTGGTTTTGTAGTACATTTGTTCAGCTGATGGCACTGAGGTGGAAACTAGATTGTAGTACATTTTATTGACCTCTTGATGGCGCTACAAAGTAAATGCCCTATGCCCTTTGAAGTGTCGGGACATGTGCCGGCACAGTATATATGTTATTTTTTGTATTATTTTATCTATTTATTTATTTTCACAATGCAATGCATGATGTGAAGAGCACTTATCTTTACAAGAATAAATTAAAATAATCTACAGGACCTTTAGCAATAACATCTAGAAAAGTTAGTTATTTAGTGCAGTGTATTTCAACTTTTTTTCAGCCAAGGCACTTTTTTTCATTGAAAAAATCACGAGGTACAACATCAGCAGAAAATGTTATGAAACTCTGTAGCCTATATTTACCAATATAAAGTCATTCTCATCAATGTGTTTTGATTAGGAATCAAATAAACACAAAGAAAAAGCATTTTATAATAAAATAAAATATTTCTATTCACTCAGTGTGAAACCTGGGCCTGTTTGGATAAACACAGAGCTGACATTGCTTGGTGAGTGTAAACATTTCCAGATTGCCCCTTTCTACATGTTGTTGCCAGAGTTTTACTTTTGAACGGACTCCATTTATTTTATCTGTACTTGTAAGCAGGTTTTCATTTCGGCCTTGCATTCGTGTATTCAGTTCATTCAGATGATGAAAAATATCTGTCAGGTATGCCAGTCTTGCACGCCACTCATCACTTGCCAGCAACTTTGTGTAATCGGACTTCTCACTTGTCAGAAACACTTTAAGTTCTTCCCACAGCTCATACACACGAGCCAAGACCTTGCCGCGCGACGACCACCGGACCTCCGTATGAAACAGCAAGGCTTTATGCTCCGCTCCCATTTCCTCACACAAAGACGCAAATATGCGACTTTTCACTGGTCGAGACTTTACAAAGTTTACCATGCGCACATCATTCAACACAGGAACTAGGTCTGCTGTGTTGAATGAGTCTGCAGTTTCCCCACTTAAGTCCTCCTTGTTCAAGATATTCTGATGTGACCCGAAAAATTTAACCTCCTGTTGTTTTTTTCTTGTAATGCCTTGCGATCTGATTGCGTCTCCATCCACAAACGCACATTGGCTAAGAGTTGAGCTGCCCACGGCACAGTGGTTGAAAAACACTGATTTAGTGAACCTTTAAATCATGAATGGGTGAACTGATGTTTATTCACACTCGAAGAAGCAAGCCAAGTAGCACTTTAAAAATTGTTGAAAGTATAACTTTATGAATAGCTGTGCACATTGTAGAATTGTTCTTATTTTAGGCGTGAACTGACCACAGTAATAATATATTGTATACTGCATCAAAATCAATAAGCAATGTGAGACCCTACAGAACACTGCCTCAGCATTCTGTATTATTACTATTGCAAATAGACTGTCCCTTTGTTGAAATTGAACCAGCAAATATACAGAAATACCTCAAATCTCATATGGGCAGTTGCTACAAATCCTAACACAATTTCCTTGTCTATTGACCAGGCCTTGAATCAATAATTTAGTTTAGAGTTAAGTAATTGAGAGAAAAAGCTGCATTTCCCATATGAATTTGGAGCAACCTACCTACAGTTCAAGTGCAAATGTTTTCATGTTTTTCTACTCATGACTTATTTGATGAAATAGTGATGAGTTAAAAAATGGAACAGCTCTACCTATGTCATCATCACCAAAAACCCCATCCAAAATACAAGGACAATTTGCGCACAGGGAAGGCTTTTTTCTGGCAGTTTAAAATTTAATTTAACAAAAATGTCGCTCATTACTATTTTTATTTGCCAAATGTCCACTATTGTCTAAGTTAGATGAGCTTTACTATGTTATATCTGCTGCCTGGTTCCAAGTGGGAACCAAAATTGTTGAAATAGTGAAAACTAGGCACAATTACTATCATTGTCATGGTAATTACATTTTAATGTAAACTGTGGTCTAACCTGTCATATGCACTTTACACCATTTGTCCCCCTATGGACATTTACCATATCTGACCCTTCCCATCCTTGTATGGGGCAACCTGTCAGACAACCAGACAACCATAGTGCAGCACCCAGGTACCCATGAACTATTTATCCATGGGTTTCAGAATCATGAAAAAATAGGACTGCTGCCGTAGCAAAACAAAATATTATATCTTTTGAATGGTGAAATGTCACCAAAATGTTACATCTAAAACCTCTGAATCCAGATTCAGGGGTTTTAGATCCACCTGGAGTACGTAGCTTAAGTATTGTCCATGTTTAAACTTGAACTTTACCCTCAGAATACCCACCGAGACAAAGAGAGAACATGCAAACTCCACAAAGCAAATCCGTAAATGGTCCCAGAATTAAACCCCAAATCATCTTGCTACTCACTGTTTCTTGCAATCTAAGTAAACTAAAATGATAATAAAAGATTAGTGTACTCAGTGACAAGTTTTTTCTATATAGAGGTGGATATGGCATATTGGAAAAGATACAACATTTTATTTAGTTTTGAAGGTGTCAGCATTTTAAAATCCAGTAGTATAAAATTGCACAAAGTTGCACAAAGATTTTAAACAAAAAAATTGTAGCGTCATCCTTTCATACAAAGGCATGACATGATATTCTTCTTATGCTTAGTTTTTCTGTATATTTTATGTAATACTTGAATATGTCTTTTCTGGTATTTAGTATTAGTATTACTATAAAATTGCCTGGCAAATCCAGAATGATATCTCTGTATTTTAATACAGAGGGATGTCAGTCTGGTTGCCACACCCTCCATTGCATCCACAGCCAGAATCAAACATTGTGCAATCAGATTGGTTTATTTCAGTGACATAGGGGAAACAAAGGTCACCCATCATTTACAAACAAAATCACATTTCTCTCAGCTCAGACTAAGAGAGTTAAATGCTATACTGATGGATTCTGCAGAAGTCTATGATGTTTATCAGTCTCAGTCTCCATTTTTTTTTTTTTTTTTTTTTTTTTTTTTTTTTTTTCATAAGTGGCCACATTTTTTTTGATATGGACATACTATGCATGTCCCTGATTGGCTAATCCACCTGTCAATCATTCTCATCTGAATTCGGGAAGATTCACAGAACAGAACAGACTCACATCTTTGTTAAGTATTTAAAAAATGTGCATTTTGGATCCCATGCAAATTGTAAACTGAAATATTGATCTAAAACAGCTTAATAATAGAAACAGGTCCACTGACTTCTTGCAGAAATGGTAAACCTAATTCATTTATTTGTTGTTAGTGTTGACAATTTTTTAATCCTACATGCATTACCCATAGTTAAAATACAACTTTAAGTAAGTTAATGATGTAGGAACACTGTTATAACATTGTTTAAAGCATATCAAAAGTTCACATATTATCTAATTTTTAAAGACATATTGTGCTTTTGTCTGCTAAATATTTATAATCGATGACACCCGTGGATCATGATGTTGTATTTTGGACAATCGCAATATTTATTGTTAACTTAATAAAAGAATCAAGTCCGCTGACTTCCAAAATGGAAACTTATGGTGCCCAATGAGGTATTAGGAGCTGATTTTCACCTACCACTTTACTGCACGTTGCCATAAACATCATCACAACAAAGTACCACTTGCCAACCCTGCTGAATAATAACAGATGAAGCGAGCAAGCTGCATTTTTTTTTTCCCATTTGTTTCAAAAAGACTACGAGATGCTGCCAAAGAAAATAAAGTTGGAGAATAAAGCAGGTACAGAGCAGTGAGCATATACAGGTGGCGGTGAAAATGGGGGAAGATCAGAGCAAGGACATCCTGAGTACAGGAGAAGAAACATGCATGAATCACTCAACTAAATACAACATTGAGTGGGTATAACAGAAATGAAAACAATTATAAGATGGTTAAATGCTCTGAAAAGTGGATTTTGCACAATATATCCCATTTAAGGCACATTTTAGGTTGCAAAATATGATCTGCTTCCCATAATAAGGGGAATCCAAATATAGATTATCACTTTTTTCACCCTTTCATGTTGAGTACTTTTTTTGCTGACTGCTCCTCTCCCTCTCATCAGTATTCTCTCACTCTGCACCTGATCACAGGCTGATTGCTTTGGACAACATGATACATTTTGCATGGCCCAGCTGCGTCTGAGGCAGGCTTAATGTGCTATTCTTTTATCTTCACCACTTTGCAGTTCACTCACTCTCCTGCATTATTCACACCACCAGAGCAGTAATGGTGAAATCTCAAGCTGCTGGGATATCTGCTGAGGACGTGAGAGTAGTTTAAGAAATTGAGTAGGATTTCTAAATGCACATCTCAAATATATAAAGAAATAAGTGCAACAGGTTGAAAATGCACAGTGTAACTTGTCTTGTCTTCATGGAGATGCTATTGCTTTGCCAGGAATGTTACACAGTATGGCATTAAACTTATCAAGAGGATTGCATTCATTAAATTACAGTTATTACTTTGAACAGACTTGCCTGTCCACAGATCTGACCTGTCATAACGACACTTGCATTGAAGTACATTTAAGGCTATAACAGTACAGTTCTACAAAATACAAGATAATTTTGTAAAATCTTGTGCAAATGATTTAATAATTACACATATTTTTTTAAAATATATTTTCTAAATTCATAATGTTTGTATTTATAAATCCTTTAAGCAAGAAAGGAAGAGAAAGTAATCATATCAAAGTGAAAATACAATGTTTTGCTTAAAATCTACAACAACAAAAAATAAAGACCAAAGAGCATCAGTGCAGTGTTTTTGCATATCAAATGAACCACTGTAAATCTATAGATCATGCAGATTTGCCTTGTCTTGACAATAATAATAATAATAATCATCGTCATCATTATGGTTGGCGCAGACAGGAGGTTGGCATCAGCTGATTGGAGAGCACAGTTGGATGTGTGGTGGTGGAGGTCAGAGAGGTAGGTGGGAGCCAGGTAATTGAAAACTGAAAGGATAGAAATAGTTCTAATAATTGAGCAGATATTTTTTTTCTTCACATTAATAAACTAAGAACCAGGCTGGTGTTTTGTCACTTGACTATAAAAATGCTTACAACACATTTTAAATACATTCTAACTGTGCAAAATGTCTCTTGTATCCCATGGCACAATGTCCACTGATTGTACAATGAGAGAACCACAGTATTTACTTGAGTTTACAAAACACAGCACTCGCTTTCACGGCCAACCACAGTCCAACGTGTAGCAGCTGTGTGAACCTGGTTTGGACCCTGTGCAGCGCTGTCATGTTTTCATCCTTTACACTATAAAACGTCAAAATCCCTGCTTCATAGTCTAGGTAGACCCCTATTTTGGACTCCACCGGCCCTGTCCCCTGCACACTTTTTCCGTCATGCCAAAAGTTATAACTATTCTGCCGACAAAACAGTGCCCATGATTCCTTATTCCCACCAAATCCACAGTCTTTGGTGTCGCCATGACGTTGGATACTTTGGTACGCCATGGCTACGTAGATCCACGGACCGCTCCACTCCACTTCAAAGTATGATCGCCCGGCTAAAGTATCAACACTCAAAATTTGCCAGAAGAAAGTAAACCTATCCGGGTAGTCCAGATAACCTTGTGATCGACCGATATTCGTAACTCTGGTGTTCCTTTCGGATAGCGCCAAACCTTTATACGCCGTGTTGTGATCTAGTGTGATTTCATGTGAGTATTGAAGGAATTCCTCCCTTGATTTAAAATCCGGTTGTATCGATTCAGTTTCTTTTTCAATGGGCTGAGAATTTCGGTAGACTTGGCTGGACACCCTTCGCGACCCAGGTCTAGACCTTTGTAGTTCTAGCTCTTCAAAGTTAAAGTTAAAATGGGCAGCTCGATATTGTTCTTGAATCTCCTGCATATCTCTCGGTTCAAGCTGGGTACCGATTAGCCACTCCACTTCAGACTGAGGGTAGCTTTCTCTGAGTTTTTGCTGGTCCAAGTAGGTTTTGATGCAGAAGACACAGTAGCCATGTCCACAAGAGCAAGAAACGGATTCCAGATGTCCATGTCCGCGCCGCGCCATTTTTGTAAAGTTTAGTGTGTGTTTTTTGACAGATGTTAAACTGAAGTGGTTACATGGCAGCACAGCGAAAAGTCTGAAGAGTGTGTGTGTGTGTTTTGCAGTGAACTGTCAGGCCCCGCCCCCCAGCTCTGAGGGCACATGATAGGAATGTTGTCCCACACACCCTGTTTCCACTTGAAGTGAATCAGGTATTGTTTTGACTGGTTCAGAATTAAAACAGTATCATACATATATTCATGGGTTTTAGCTTCCTGTATATATAAGAAACTTTAAGGACTTTTCCATTCAGAGGATGTATTGTTTTGTTTTAAACTGTTAATTGCTTTGGCAACAGTGCTAGGCAGACGTTGTACCATTTTAACCATTTCCCAACATTTCCAACACTCTTTTAATGTTGTATGTTATTATTTTGACCTAGAGTACATGTTTGAACAGTTAAAGAAATTTCCCCTGCAATGTATGTACATTTCCCAGACTCCCTGTGACATACTGCCAGTGTTACTCCAATAAAAAATCATGAAATATAGTTGGCAAACTCTTAATGTAGAGTCACAGTATATAAATGTTTATTTACTTCATAGAAAAATTACATTTCTGCTCTGCCAGTCCCACACTGCCAGCTTGGCCTTTGTTATCTTGGCCTACAATCATCAGAAGATATAACACCCCCTACAACAGAAGCATAGTCAGACTGGACTGTACTAGATTAGAACGGACAGCACTATTGCAATGTCTTGAGGGTTCATGGGTCTTGTATTGTTGGTAAATAAACTTCTACTTTAGAACTCCGGCCTCATATTTCTTCTTACAATTCTTGACTACTTCATTTTATTCTACAACAATACTGTAGTTGGAAATAAATTAGATAACAGCCACCTGAACTAGTCAAACAGGAAAAGTAGCAATCACACTGAGCTGCCACATACTGAGGACACATCATACCATACCAAGCTCTTTCAGTCATTCTACTTATTATCTACTTATTTAGTGGAGGTTTGCCTTGAAAAGTAGAACAAAAAAGAATCTTTTACATCATACTTAATTGTGAAAGTAAGATTTTTGAGATGTTTTTATTCCTGTTTTGGTAATTAAAAAAATGTAAAAAAAAAATGAAATTAAATTTTTAAAAAATGAATGCACAGTGTTAAAATTGTTATATAATTCTTTTATTAATATGAGTGGATAAATAGCATTTTTGCTATTACTATTATTTTGTTATTGTCCATAAGCTCCTACAACAAAATACAGTAGGGGTTGTCTCATAGGGGGATTTGTCCTTTGCATTTGACCTATTCTTCAATTCTTAGTTAGGACTACCTTAGCTGGAGTATTTATTGTGCATATTTGGGATGATTGGGGAAACTGAAGTGTGCAGAGGAAACCCACCCAGAGGGGAGAAAGCAAAGCCTGGGAGTTGAACCATATATTGACTGGTTAGCTCAACTGGTAAGTCTTATGACTTTCACATGGGGGACCCGGTTCGAATCCCCCCCCCCCCCCCCCCCCCCCCCCAAGCGCAATGAGCAATTACCAACAACCAGTCTCAGTCCTTAGGCAAGACCCTTCAAGCTACTGCCTACCTCATACAATGATGAGAGAGAATGAAACTTACGAGATGCCGGCTCAGACGTCGGCTGGCCAAACAAGGTCTGCGTCAGGTGTTGGGGAACCAGAGCACCTTGACGATAAGTGGGCTACTGGAACAAGGCGGAGATGGGTGAGATGCGAGAACAAGGCTCTGTTGGAATGCTACTACTCCAGTGACCCTAGTCAGAGGGGTTACATGGACAGGTTGTGGGAAAAATGGATACTTCGAAACCCGCAGTCCAAGCTTACGGCTAAGCAACTAATAGCTCAGTGTTCCAACATCCGCAATGGCAAGCCAAGCACAAGTGAGCCAAATCATCAATAACATCCAAGATCCACAAGTTCATCCAAGACAAGGCCCCAACAGATGACGTGCTCAGCGAATGTCTCAGACAGTGGAGTGCAGAGGAAGAGGAGCTGGAGGAACCATCATGAAGGACAAGCCCCTGCATGGGATGTACCACCGGAACATAACTGAAGTGGCTGATATCAAGAAATCCTATCAATGGCTTGAGAAAGCTGGACTGAAGAACAGCACAGAGGCACTCATTCTGGCTGCACAGGAGCAGGCCTTGAACACTAGAGCAATAGAGGCCCAGATCTACCACAAGACCCAAGGTGTAGGCTGTGCAAAGAGGCCCCTGAGACAATCCAGCACATAACTGCAGGGTGTAAGATGCTGGCAGGGAAAGCATACATGGAGCGGCATAACCAAGTGGCGGGCATAGTGTACAGAAACATCTGTACAGAGTACGGACTGGAAACCCCAGGTCTAGGTGGGAAACACCTCCAAAGGTAGTGGAGAATGATCGAGCCAAGATCCTGTGGGACTTCCAGATACAGACTGACAGAATGGTGATAGCGAACCAACCGGACATAGTGGTGGTGGATAAACAACAGAGTGGACATCGCAGTACCAAACAATGGGAACATCAGGAAAAAGGAGCATGAGAAACTAGAGAAATACCAGGGGCTCAAAGAAGAGCTGGAGAAGGCCTGGAAGGTGAAGGCCTCAGTGGTGCCCGTGGTCATCAGAGCACTCGGGCTACAGCAGATCCCAGGAAAAACATCAGACATCTCAGTCCAGAAAAGTGCAGTACTAGGAACAGCAAAGATACTGCGCAGAACCCTCAAGCTCCCAGGCCTCTGGTAGAGGTCCCGAGCGTGGAAAGACCACACCCACGGAGGGTGAGGAGGAGATTTTATATATATATATATATATATATATATATATATATATATATATATATATGTGTGTGTGTGTGTGTGTATAGTTCAAACAGAAAACACTCTTTTCCAGCTTGTGACGTCATGTACTAATACAGGAAGTGCAGCACTGTATTTTTAAAGTCCATGCACTTTGTTACACTTTCATTTGGATGATTTAAGCCCATCTTTACTGAACAAAAGGTAAAAGATAGTTGTTAACTTGAAAACTACCACTGCATAACATCACAAGGTGGAACAGAGCATTTTGAGCTTTGGAGATATAGACAGACTAATAATAAAGGATTACTCAGATGTGTGAAAAAACAAAAAAAAAACACAACCCCAGGAATGTTTTAGATGAGGTAACGTTATAACATAGCTTAACGCTCCCAAGAGTCAAGTTTGCGTAATATAGGACCTTTAAAATATTGAAACTCACATCAACATTTCTCCCTGTTCCTTTCATTCGTTCTTTCATTTTTTTTTTTATATTATTTTTTTAACAGAACCTTCAATATCCCGTAATGACCGCAGTGATGGTCAGACTTGGGTCAGTCTGACCTCATTCCACCTTCTGGGGCTCTCTGGGTCCATTATGTCCCTCCTGAGAGCTCTGGTGTGCTGGTGAATGGGCCAAACGCAGACCTGGCTCTTTCTCATCAGCCCGTCATTGTACAGTCTGGATTAACCGTGACAGAGGCCTGACCAGAGCGCACGCTAATGCACACGGCACCTGCAGTTTATCAGGCAGCATGCGGACAACACTTGTGCATGTGATGTAGCGTGAAGGCTAGAGAGTGTCAGGAGCCAGATTTTCCATCAAGGAGAGAGTGCTGGAGCCATTAATGTAGTGGTGCTACTGTGGAGGAGGACACCTTCACCTGGTATGGCTTTTAGATAAAGTTAATTGATCCATAAGGGAAATTACTTGGATATATTAGCTTAATAGTTCAATACAACAAACAAACATAATTTGTGTTCTTTACAAATTTGTGTAAAAGAACACAAATTATGTAAAATGTACTTTTATTTCACTTTTAAGCATGTTGTACTGTTGTCCCCTCAAAAACACACCCAGAGTTGTATTTTGCTTATTTTCTACTAATTATGTCGTTTTTAACACTCAAAAATGCTCAGTTTGCATTTTGCCCAAATTGTTGTTTCACATGTAAAAATCCAAACTTCTCCTATGCAGTTTTAAGCCCATAAACCATCAATGTGTGTTTAAAACAAACAGATGGCTCTACTAGCCACATGGCATAAGGACCTCATTTGTTTATTTCACAGTTGTTCATTCCCATTGCTGACAGCAGAGTTAGCTCCAACGCCTAAATGCCCCACTTGAAACAGAGGTGAAGTTTATATTGCATTTTATTGTTAAAAATACCTTGATATATACACAAAGTTGTAGGGGTGAAGAAGTTTCGCCGCTCATCCAAGCGCTTCTTCAGTTCTGATCAGATTGTGGTGGACACTG
The DNA here is from genome assembly GCA_019594935.1 of Periophthalmus modestus. Lineage (NCBI taxonomy): Eukaryota > Metazoa > Chordata > Actinopteri > Gobiiformes > Gobiidae > Periophthalmus > Periophthalmus modestus. The sequence goes on along the minus strand of JAIEZT010000007.1, from coordinate 19,838,794 downwards.
CCTTATATCTATGTGAAGGGAGGCGCTAACTACACTGAAACTGAAAGCAGCTTGTTTACAGTTTTTGTATGTAGGCTTAAGACCCATTAAGAGCTGAATAAATAAGTATTACTCCAGCACCTTACACACTCAGTGTAGCTCAGCAGACCTAGCCTACATAGAGAACTATAAACAATAGCTTTTTTCAATTTAAGTGTAGTTAGCTCCTCCCTTCAGAGGCAGTGAACTGAAGAAGTGGCTTGGATAAGCCGCAAAACGTCTTCAACCCTATAACTTTGTGTCCAGTTGACAGATTTTACTTTTGGCTTTTACTATGGATCAGACCTGGACGACTGAGGGATTACACCGACATCTTTGAGACCTTACCTTTTCGTTGAGTGATGTGACCTGTTGCTTAACCTGGTAGCATTGCCTGTTTGTTTCCATGGAGATCTATGTTTAATACTGTTGAGGATTTTGCATCCCCTGCATAGTCTTAGCAAGGACTGCAGTTAATTTTTTGACATTTCTCTATGGTTAGCTATGGCGTCCAACTATGATTGAATTTGTCCTTCTTTAGCATTATCACAGTCCTTGGTCAACTCGTTTCACAGTAGCAGCATGCCATCCACTTCTCATTTTATCTTGGCGAGTTTGTCTCCAGTCTGTCCTTTTTAGCTGCTATTTAAACTGCCTCATGTGGAAGCACGGTCAGGATTGAATAGCCAGTACTAACATGCAGTGTTGGACTCGTTAGGAGAACACTTTTTTTGCCTAACAAATACTGTGGAACCTTCCAGACAAAGCAATAACATTTCAGTGTAAACGAGAGGGCTGTGAGCTCTTCATCAGAAAAGTTACATGGCACACCTTTAAGAATGTTTTACTGTAAAACATGTACACGGCCTATAACAAACAAACAACCAAACAGAGACACTCTACTGCTGAATTACAATTATTTCTGCTTTCAACCCAAGAAGTTGTACACAGTTACTTTCCTAGTGCTTTTTTGATAGCTTTAATAGGTTTAACGGCATGATCATTTACAAAGAGCACATGAAAACAGCATTATCTTCAGCAAACCGCTAATCTATTTAAACGTTGTGATGAGATTTAGCATGTAGCATGGTTTAGGTGCTACTGTCTCCGTGCACCTTGATGCCTATGACTAATGCGCTCTCTGCCTCACCAGATGGCCCTTATTTATTCAGCCCAAACACGGTTGTTGTTTTCTTCCTCTAATTGTTAAAACCTGAATTTTTTTGGTGGCCCAGATGTTGTTATGATTTCCCATGACTTTACACTGCAAATGAAACAGGTGGATGTGGTGGGGTCTGCACAGACACAAGATAAATGTGTTTTTGATCAACTAAAACTAACTATAATGCTCAAAATGTTGTAAATGTTGTTTCATCTTAGTTTTTTTCAGATGATTGTGTTGGTTTATCAGTTAAATCAGCAAATTGAGTGGTTTTGTGCAGTATCTTTGCTGTTCCTAGTACTGCACTTTTCTGGACTGAGATGTCTGATGTTTTTCCTGGGATCTGCTGTAGCCACTCCTCCAGTTTAGGGTTACTGTCCCTAGTGCTCTGATTACCACAGGCATCACCAATGTCTTCACCTTCCAGGCCTTCTTCAGCTCTTCTTTGGTATTTCTGGTATTTCCCCTGGTATTTTTCTAGTTTCTCATGTTCCTTTTTCCTGATGTTCCCATCGCTTGGTGCTGCGATGTCCAGCACAACGGCTTTGCGCTGTTGTTTATCCACCACCACCACAATATCTGGTTGGTTCACCATCACCATTCTGTCAGTCTGTATCTGGAAGTCCTACAGGATTTTGGCTCAATCATTCTCCTCTACCTTTGGAGGTGCACAGATGTACACTATGCCCGCCACTTGGTTATGCCACTACATGTATGATATTCCTGCCAGCATCTTACACCCTGTAGTTATGTACTGGATTGTCTCAGGGACCTCTTTGCACAGCCTACACCTTGGTATGGTAGGTCTGGGCCTCTATTGCTCTAGGGCTTATTTGCCTAGTTAGATTCAATCCAATAGCCCAAATTACTGCAGGCCATATTTGAGCGTGACATATCTCTCACAATACTGAAGTTGGATTAAAGGACACATACGTGAGGCCAGGTGTTAAGTTATGGACTTGAGTGTTGTCTCGACTTGCAAGTGTCTGTCCACAGTTCAGACCTGTCCAGAGCCGGTCCAGAGGCTGCAGGATCAGTCGCCGAGCAGCAGAGGGCTGTGTCTCACCTGGGAAACAAAGATAAGATTTATGCAAATGACACACAAACAGGTTAAGCAAGTTAGGCTAGCACTTATACAAGTAAAAATCTATCTGTGAGTTTGACTGACTCTTGAATGTGAAGTGAGCCTAAATAATTTGCCCAAGATAATAGTGTCATGGAGGAACTAACGCTTTATAGAGGTGCACTTGTGTTTCCCAACCAGGAGGGTGGCCATTATTTGGGCAAATTAAAGTAAAGATCCCCCCAAAATGATTGTAAAATGGGTGTGGGAGCATAAACACCAAAATAGCTGTTTTGTTTTTTTTGGTATTAAATAAATGCTTATATGTATATATCTATCTATCTAGCTATCTATCACTCTCTCTCTCTCTCTCTCTCTCTCTCTACTCTATATATATATATATATATATATATATATATATATATATATATATATATATATATATATATATATATATATATATATATATATATATGTGTGTGTATATATATATATATATATATATATATATATATATATATACACACACACACACACACACACACGCACACACACACACATATATATATATATATATATTTGATTGGGAACAACTGCACTACATCAAAACAAAAGGTGGGAATAACTCAAGGGAGCCTGTGCCTTCGTATAGCTGAATGTCTAGTGATGTCTTCGTACATGTGAACTAAAAAATAATGCATTTGAACACTAGAAATGCCAAAGGTTTTGTGATAGGCTAGCTGTAGGAACAAATTATGGACACGTTTATGCCAATCTTCACCTTTCATAGTTTGGCTTGAAATATATAGAGGAGCTCCTGATCAAAAAATGGGGATGAAAATGATAATCACTGAAACACACCTTTTCAAGTGCTGTTCTGTTTTTCTTCATTAAGGTTTGTTTTGACTAGACCTTTGAACGCTTTGCCCTCTGCCCAATGCTTATGACATGTGAGACTATGGTGGCCCTGAAAGGTCACTTCTCGAGACACAGCAGGTCTTTTTGCCAGAGGTGTTTGTTGGGGCCAAACTCATGATTAAACATGTGAATAATTATAACCCATTTTATAAAGCCAACAGTCTTTCATACATTTGGACAGCCCTGGACTCTTGGTTCTTAATTAGTTGTTTTTGCCCGAGGCCAGTCAACAGTTGGCTCTGTCCCTTTAATTGTGCAGACAGCTTGACTTTACAGGTTCAAATCCTTGCACTCCTTAGTTTGTTGCATTTCATAAGCCCAGAGGAAAAAATAAAAATATAAAATGAAACTTAAAACTTCCCACATAAAGTCATTAGGTTCAGTGGAATGTTACATCACAGAACACAAATCTCTGAAAATTATTATAACACTGTATTAATATAATGCATTGTGTAAGTTTTCTGGTGGAGTGTCTCACACCTGTCTGTTTCACGAAAACATTATTGCTGGAATGCTATTGCTTGGCAAGTCCAGAATGATTTCTCTCTCACTTTTATACAGGATATCAGTCTGGTCACCACATCCTCCATTGCATCTCGAGGCAGAACCAAACATGTTTGTGCTATCCAATTTGTTTATTTGTTTATTTGGTGACACTTAAACACCCAACCGAATGTTGGCGGTTCAAATCCCACTCTCTCAACATAAACATCATTGGTTGAGTGGTTAGATCCATTGACTTGAAGGTTGGTGGTGCAATTCCAACCCTCACAGATGAATGATGTCGTTGTGTCCTTGGGCAAGACACTTAACCCACCTCGCCCCCAGTGTCTGCGTACACTGGTGTGTGAATGTGTGTGTGCATGGGTGACTGGTTCCTTGTAGTAAAGCGCTTTGAGTGCCTTGAAAGGTAGAAAAGCGCTATAAAAATGTGACCATTTTCTTGTGAAACAAAGTGTCACCCATCATTTTGAATAAAATAAAATCTCTCTCAACTCAGAATCAAGAGTTTAAAAACGTTCATAGTGCACCTTTAAAATTAATAATAATTTAATCAGAATAATATGCATCTTTCTTTGAAAAAGCTATTTGTCTGGCTATAATATTCCACAGTATGGCATAAAACTTACCTATCTCCATAGAATAATTTAGGTGATGTGCCACCTCCATAAATGTGGTGCTACGTTAAGAAAAGTAATATCATATTACAGTTTATATCTTGACAATTTTGGTTGTTAAGGCATGATACAAAAACTTGCAGAAATATTCCTTCATACATTGTAAATTTTCGCTGTATGTTATTTAATCTGTAATTTAGCAATATTTGTCTTTCCCAGTAAAGACATACTGTAGCTCTTGAGGTCAAAGATCTCATTATAAAGCATATTGTCTGAAAATCAAGATGTGCGTGCATATTAGTTGTCAATATTACTGTGATGGCAAACCCTTCTCTGAGAGTTGTGAAAAGCACTTATAAATGTGTCGGTGTGAATAATTAGAATTCTCGGAATGCATAGGTAAGAGAGGAATAACTTTGGACCTTTGAGACTTTTAGTTCTGTTTTTCACATTTTTTTTTTTTATGAATCAGGTAGCTTACAGTGCCTTCAAAGTAAAATACTGTTACAACTTTTTCTTGTGACGACAATCGTTTTTCCTTTTCACATAATTACAGACTTGCATTAACTGGCCATGTGCTCTGCCTGATGTGGATGCACTCATTACCTAATGTTGCTAACGCAACATAGAACAGTGAGTTAGCTTAACCTGTGCGGAGGGGATTAGTGCCTGTGCTACTGGGGCTGCTGTGGTGTATTCAGAATAAAACTGTAATGTTGATGAGCAGTTTGGCCTTTGCACTGGATTAATCAGGCTTATGCTGTGCTTATGCTTTGCTAATCTCCATATTGAACCAGTCCACCACAACAAACAAGCATATAGACCAGTGGTCCCCAACCACCGGGCCGGGGTCTGGTACCGGTCTGTTACGCATTTACTACCAGGCCGAACAAAAGCAGTAAATAATTTATCAGCGATCCCAACTTTTTCTGACATAACTTTCACCCGTCCCTCATGACACTCTAATAAGCTTGTCCGTAGATATATAATGAAAATCCTTATAGGAAATCGCCACAGAAATCCATCTAATATAACGGCAAGTTTTTTTTGTGTGTGTGCTAAATCTGCTCTTGTCTCCACGGTGACGTATCACGTATAACAGCAGACACGTCGCCCAAAAGTCGAGTGAAAATGAGCCTAAAACAAAAGTCTTTGGAGAAAAGGTCAAACTGAGGAGCCAGAAGAGGAGCCCATGACCTCCAAGAAAAAGAAAGATAAATTTAACAGACAACACCAGGAGTCCTACTTAAAATATGAGTTTGTCTGAACAGGTGAGTCTCACACGCCCAGTCCGCCCTGCGTAATATGCTGAGAAAAGCGAACGACGCAATGAAATCTTCAAAGCTGCTTCGGCACATGGAGACTAAGCACCTGGATTAAAACATAAGCCTTTAGAGTTTTTTGAAATTGATATAGACTACATTGCCTTGTTTTAGTTAGCTACAGTTTAGCTACAGAGAACATGCTAGAACGCCTCAGTTTCTGGTGTAGTCTAGCACTTTTACTAGGTCCTGGGTTCAATTCCGACAATAAGTTTATTTTTGTGTTACTTTCAGTTTACATGTTTCACTGGCTGCACCATGGAGATGCTATTACTTTGCCTATATGTTTCACAGTATGACATTAAACTTCTCAAGCAGGTGATGCCACCAGGACAAGTGACAGGTAAGATCTGTGGAGAGGTTAGCCTGCTTTTACCCATTCACAGTAATAATGCATGTTTGTCAAGGTATCTTTTTACAATTAAAACACCTATAATAAATTCAATAAAAGCAAGACAGATACTGTATGTTTAATGTAATTTGTGGAACATTCCAGATAAAGCAATAACATCTCCATAGAAACAAGATGATGACATAGTTTCATAGTGGACTCTTTAAAATCACTTCTGTCTATCTATCTATCTATCTATCTATTATTTGACGTAAATCTATTAGTTGGCAAGACTCCGACATATATGGATGGAAACTGAAGAGTTGAAGAGGAAGCTTTCAAAAGAGATTACTGAAATGCTAGATACATATATGAAAAGAAAAAATACTTTATGAGGAAACAGCATAACATGTGTAAGACGGTTAATATTGTGTATGTCTATATGGTTTTGCAGAAAATCTATTAAGAAAGAACAAAAAAAAAAATGTAATGCAAGACAAACTGAAAATTTTTCAGAAACGTGTCTCGGTGAGGGGTGAATTATTCATACTCTGAAGCTTTATTAGCACACCTCTTTGCACTACTTTCTGTAATTTTACAAAGTGGCCCTTAATTAAAGAACTCTTGTAATTCCACTCCCGCACAGGTGCAGTACAAAATAATGGAATTTCCTCTCATCATACCTCATTACATGTACCGCCGCTCCTCTTTTAAGATTCACGTGGGTTGTTCATGTACGTGGCTCCACGCTACTTTCATCTGTGCATTTGTGGCTTTCTAAGCTAGCTAGAATGAATCATACATGCGCATGCTTGTATGTCTTCTATCCTCCAGAGAAGTGGCAAATGAGATCAAGTTGCGCGGAAATTCCATAGACACAAATACATCAATTACATGAGACATCCTTGCCCTGTACCCGGCTCTCCATCTAAACCCTGCCATCCATCTGAGCTCCTATAGTTTTTCTCAATCTCTCTTTGCTGCTTGCTGTCCGTCATGTTTGTGCAGTTAAAGAAACTACTGGGAATTAAATGAACATATGCAAAATATGTGCGTAGCTTTAAAAGGGCCATTCTATATGTAAATTAAACATGTGAAGCGGAGTGGGCTGGAGACTGCCTGAGTGAGACAAGGCCCCAGGGATGCAGTGCTATGGCTTTCATCTGTGTTTAAACTGTGTTGGCTTGCCTAGAAGTAGCAGGAAAATATGGCAGGATTTTACTTTGGAGTCTTTGTAATGTTTCTTTACTTTTTTATTTTTTATTTTGTATAATCTTATAGCCTAAGTATAATCGAGTTACGTTTTCACCCAGAAGTGCTGCAACATATTCAAACTGTCTGGTAAAATTTGATTTAGAAGAGGACGACTGAAGAAATAATCAATGAGAAAAAAGCGTAGAATTGGACTCATCTTGGAAATGTTTAGATGTATATGCAGATTTCCATTTATTCATTTATAAAAGGGACAGTACATGTAACATTACATACATTAACATATGTGCCTTAAATTTGGCTAATTTCAATATAAATTTCTATAAAATACCAAAAATATATATATTTAGGTCCACCGTTATTAATAACATGACTCATTTCTAAATATACATAGTATATCCTCTTTTATAAGGAAGAGTGACTGAACAAATAATTTAAAAAAGCATAGGGGTTTTTTTTTTTTTTTTTTTTTATTCAGTCATCAATTAGAGCTTTGGCTTCCCCTCTCACCATCTCCATTGAGTGATTGTCATCCTACAACACTCTGTATCACCATCTTGTTTATTGAGGACCACCACTTGTATCCAATTACAGAAGCGCCCATTTTGATTGTTGCACTAATAAACAGACAATACACACACACACACACACACACACACACACACATATATATATATATATATATATATATATATATATATATATATATATATATATATATATATATATATATATATATATATATATATATATATATATATATATATATATATATATATATTTTTTTTTTTTTTTTTTTTTTTTTTTTTACATCTGAGAACGCTCACAGTGAGTGCATACTGAGCAACCACCCACACAACACTGAGAGTAGGAGCTCAAAAGCACAGATAGAGAGTGGGAATTGTGCAAAATAAAAATAAGATAAGCAGCAGAGGAGCTATCTGGTTGAATGGTTCAGTTTAATTAATTATATTGGTCCACTTATACTATTTGAAGACTTAATCCTCTTTCCAAAAAAATCAGCTGCTTTCAAGAAACAGAATTATGCATCAGTTTAAAAAAAAAAAAAAAAAAAAAAAAGCTATTTTAGTGCATACCTCAAATAACATGACAAAACCCCATGGACAATCTATAGACCCTTCCACTGCTAAACAGAACATGTTTGTAAACAGAACATGTTTGTAAACAGAACATGTTTGTAAACAGAACATGTTTGTAAACAGAACTTGTGCATTCTAAAGGGTACCGTACAACCCATTACAACGAGAAAGTTATCTTGTTAGTTAACTCGACCACATGTTGCCAATATCCAAGTATTGTCAGAAAAGTTTTGTAGAAGAGTTTTATGATGTAGCAATTACTGCCTAAATTAGCATAAAAGCTAACAACAAACAGCAAGTGTTATTAATATGTCTTATATCTAATGATCTTCCAGAACTAATCACACCAAAAATATATCAAGTTACAAAGGTTTGTTAGTTCATTGAGCTCCACAACTTAAGAAAGTAGAAAGAGCTGGAAGTTTGATATTAGGCCTGCACATTGGGAAATGGGAAAACAAACAACAACATAATTCTCTTTTTATTATTATTTTGCTGCCTCATTAAAATAAATAGGATAAAACATTATTCATGCAGTCACTGGGCAATTGCATGAAAAATCAAGACAAAAACTAAAAAAGTTGTTTAGTGTATTTTTCAGTTTTGCTTTAATTAAAAAGCTATTCATATTTACAACAATTTGTAAAACAACCCTACTATTTTCACACTTAAGAGCCAATGTAACATTTGTCAACAGACTCTTATAAGTGCACTATTATCCGGTGGATGGTCTTTCATTCTTCAAGATGATATTGCTTTGCATGGAACGTTCCACAGTATGGCATGAATTAAAGGTTTATATCTCAATGGAGACAAGCAGGTGACACCACCCGACCAAACTACAGCTCAGTGATCACATAAATAGCTATTTATAATAATGTACAAATTAAAAACCAGGGTTATAAAACAATATAAAGAACAAGCATATGTTCAAACCCCAGGGTCAATGTCTTAAATCATCATTTACGCCTGTCCCCCATTGTCTCACGATCTCATTATTCTTTTCGCAGTTTAACATAAGTGAAGAATAACACCTTAGCATATGGAGACAATGCATTGTTCTCTTCTTCTATAGATTAACTTCAAATGAGTCCAGAGCATCTCTATAGCATTAAACATTATGCCACTCCTGTATTTCAGTGGATTGCGGTTAAGCTTATAGCGTCGGATATCACTCTCGATAGACTCGCGGTTGCGGACTTTCTATTACTGCAACTCCGCATCCAGTTGTGCTATCATGTAAATTCAAATGGCATTTCAAAGTAGAGGCATGGGGATCTTTAAGGACTGAGCACATTATAGACCATTATAGCTTGTCTAGACTTTTTATTTGTACTGACGTGGCTTGTAGGTTTCCTTTTCCAAAACTGCATCCGATATGTGTGATAAGGTGTAGGCGCCTTCACCTCACTTTATGCTCCTTGGACCGCTTGCAAATTTCTCTAATCCAGCAGTGATATTTGTTTGCCTATTGGCCATTTCCTTCTTACATTTAAGAAAAAAGACTAATGAAAGAACCAACATAGCATGAAGACCTGAAATCAGTCATATTGCCCACTGCAAGAGACAAAACCACATCATGGACTGGAATAATGCCAGAATCATCTGTGCTGTAAGAAACAAATACCACCATTGTCTCACTAATGAATTGTTTCAGTTTATTAGACTAGAGACTGATTTAACCTTTAATCTACTCCTGATTGATTGATCCTGCACTTGATATGGGCCGTGAAGTCAGCTAGAGGTAATTCAGCAGGTGTTCTTCCATGTTTTCAAAATTCAATCTTTATGATCCTGACAGTTTTAGCATGCAAACTGCCTTTGAAGCTAGCAGTTGTTGTTTATAGCCTTATTAAAATGGTTCAGCCCTTATATAAGAGCAGAGGGAGAGTCATTACACCCTCTACTGGCAACTAAAGCATTATATCGTCAGAAATCAGGAATTAATGGAATGATGGTTTGATTTTTAGCACAGAATAGAAAGTCACTTCTTTGTCAGCCCGCCTCAGGTCAAAAGTCAAAAAGTCACTCAACACTATGCTTACCAATCTTGCAAATAAACAAATAATGGTCTATGTGTTCGCGCTTTGAGAAACTTGGCAAGACTATATACCATATTTAGATGGCGTCACATACTCTTTGTGATAAAAGACCTTTTCCAGCATACTTTAGCACTTACATGTAAGGATACCCGCCTTACGCTTGGTTAAACACTGTAATTATGACTCATTCAGTACAGGCTGCCTCCTGTCAAAGTGAATGTCATCCATCACTCAAACCAGGCTTTGTAATCACCACACAACAAGACTAATGCAAGATTATTTATTTTTTCCCTGCAGTGTTATTGTGAGGAACCTTATGTAATAGTTGTAGAGCAGGATTCGAACCGCCAACCTTCAGACCTTAGCACTCAGCTACATTTACTTAAGTACATTTATTTGAGTAGCTTTTTAATGCAATGCGGAGTAGTTTTCAGATGCAATACTTTTATTTAGCTTTGACAGTGTTAAAGTATTCCTACTTGAGTAAATGTTCCCACTGCGAGTAAGTCTACGAGAGACCAAAGTCAGCTTATGTGCTTTACTTAAAATAGGTTGTCCTCCCAGTCACATGAAGTCATAGCCCAATACCTTTTTCTCTTTCTTTAGTTGTCTCTTGGCTCACTACTTTTTTTACTTCTACAGAAGGCAAGACACTGCAAATATAGGAAAAATGGATCTTAAACTTAGAGATATCGATTTTAGGTATCAATTGTATGTATTACACATTTTTAGCATGCAATGTGTTATATAAAAATACTTTTATGTGTTCAAAATGCCAAAACGTACCATGAATTTGGGAAATATAAAGCCAGATTTAAATTTCTTGGTTCAGTGAAAAAAAAATCCTTGACACAAATTTTGAGAGAATATTGGATATTTAGTATTTGCGTAAACTAGATTTGAATTTAAATAACAATTCTAATTTTGTCTCATTTGTTGGAGTTAACTTTTTGGAGTTCAATGTCAGTGTCTTGTCTTGAGTAATGTTATTTTGAAGTAGTAATATACTCATTCTTACCCACCGCTGGCTTTTGTTCCCACTTTACCTTATGCCAGACCAGTTGTCAAAGCATTTTATTCACTTACCACTTTCCAGCTTAGCACAAACAACCTTTTATTTATTTACTTACTACTTATTTTTATGTAGGATTAAGCTGGATAAACTGTCAAAGATGTGACCTCTTTCACTTTCATGTTCTTTCTATCAGCATGGGATCTTTGATAGTCGACATAAAAGCTACAAAACACGTGCTAGTATTGGAGTGGGAAAATACAAAGTGTAGAGTGTAGAGGCAGCAGAGGTGAGCACTCAAGCTAAATATGATGTCAACGAGACACTTTTAGTCTATGAGGTGCAATGCTAGTGGTGATTGTAGCCTAGCATGTAGCTTGTGTGTGCACAGTGGGATGTCACGGGCACATAGGTAAGTGCTTAGTGTAGAGAGTAGCAAGGATGACCAAAATGGACCAGAAGTTCATTGCAATCCAGTTGTTTTAAACCTAAAAAAAAGGACTCTCTCTGATTTAATCCTCACTACCTAAACCCCAGCACCTGCAGCCATCATTAATCAGTGCTAGTGCAGCCTCTGCAGTTCAGTGAGTGGACTCTGGAGGTTAAGAGCTTTAAGAGCTGTTTTGTCTGGAAAGTTCCATAGTATGGCATTAAATTTATCTATCTTGCAACAGTGCCCAGCAACCTCACTGTTAGCGTCACTACTTCCTGCCTGGATGTCAATGACAACATGGTTTGCCTTTAGTTCTTGAGAAGATCAGACCTGGACTGACGGTGTAAGATATTGATAAAATAAAGTTGTAGGAGATAAAATGATAAAATGCAGATAAAAATGAATACTTCTCCAGGGGACTCCTCTATGTTTAGAAAGGGAGATGTTTGTGACTAAATGTTAGTGTTAATGCTAATTTTGAGGCATGATAAATATTAAAACAACACCAAACCACTGAAGTGTTCTACGTAAAAATAATCAGATAGTTTTATGATGTGATTTTAGGCGGGATTCAATGCATTTTCTCATAAACACACAGAACTTAAAAAGTGAAATTGTGAAAAAGCCACAATAGATGTTATTGTAATTCATTTCTATGTGAATAGGTTGTTTATTTTATGTTTTACAATTTTAATAAAAGTGACTGTTGGTTTTGAGGCACAGTGAGGACACTAGCCTGCTGCTGTGCACAGAGGCTATTACAGGTGTTTTGATCTGTCAAAAATACATTTACAAACATAAATCCTTGGATTCTTGAGTGGATAATGCTTCACCTCTTCACCTGCTTGTTTTTATGTAAATGGATACACTTAATACTGTATTGTAGAACATTCTAAAGTTACATAGTGGAACTTTAAAGTTTCATAGCACACTAGTTGAAACATTCATTATTATACACTTTTGTATAATTAAGAGTTTTTCAAAAAAATATGACTCATTTTGAGCTGGTGCTTTTCTCTTCACTGCATTATTAGTAGAAGTAGAAACATTTCTTCAGCAGATACACAGCAGTGTTTACTCCCAGTCCTACATTCATGCCATGAGCAGAGCTCTCGCCTCCTACATCCTTCTTCACTCACTACTCTCTGTCTCTCAACCTTCTTAAGCTACCTTCTCTCTTTCTCCCTCTCCTTCTCTCTCTCCTCTTCTACCCCATCTACTCTTTCACCCTTTTTCTGTTCTCTCACTCCCCTTCCTTTCCCTCTCCATCTCTTTCTATCTGTCTCTCTCAAATCCCCATCTATACCTTCACCTTTTCTTTCTTACTCTCTACCCTCCTCTTTCCCATCTACTCTTGTTCACTCTTTTTCTTCTCCCTCCCTCCTTCCTCTCTCTCCTCCCACATTCTCCATGGCTCTCGACCCCCACTCTATCTTTCCCTCTCTTGAACCTATTAACCTACTTTCACATTCTCTCTCTCTTTATTTCTCTGTCTTTTCCTTCTCCTCCTCTACCCCATCAACTCTTATGTACATTTTCTCTCCTCCCTCACTCCCACTCCTTTCTCCCCACCTTCTTTCTCCCTCTCCTCCCACATTCTCCCTCGCTCTCTGCCTCCTCTCTTGTCAGACTAACGTCACCATTGCTTTTTTCTTTCTCATCCCTTTTTTTACCTCTCCTACTTTCTCTTCCTCTTTTTTCCCTTCCCTCCTTGCTCTCTGCTCTCCCTTTTTTCTCTCTCATTCCTCTCTACTCTCCTTCCCTATCTTTCTTCTTTTTCTCCTCCCTCCCTCTTTTTCCCCTCTCCCTTCTTTCTCACTGTCTTTCCTTTTTCTCTTATTTATCCATTCTTTTGCTCCTGTCTCCCCTCTTTCTTCTCTCGCTCCCCTCCCCCACTACTCTCCCTGTCTTTTCACATCTTCTCCCCTTCTCCCTCTCTGCCTCTGCTTTTTCTCCTCTTTCTTTACCCCGTCTCTTTTACTCTCTCTCTTCCCTTACTACTCCATCTATCTTTTTTAGTTCTATCATCATTCTCTCTACCTCCTACAATAGCTGTCCTTTTATCTCTGCCACTCCATTCCATTCTATTTCTTCTCTCTTTTGTCTTCTCCTTCCCTTCATTCTCTCTACCTCTTTTCTCTCTATTATTTTTTTCTTCACACACTGCTCTCTCCCTCCTTACCTTTTTTCCCCTCCCTCTCTCCCTCTATGCTGTATGCTGTCATTCCTGAGTGACACCCGAGGTTGGGGCTGCGTACGGTGGGTGACAGTTATAATGACACCCACAGCCTCAGTCCTGTCAGCTCCCGGTGTCACCTACCATCAAAGCACCCACACACACTCACATTTACACACACACACACACAAACACACACACACACACACACACACACACACACACACACACACACACACACACACACATTGTGTAGACATGAATCAAGAGAGTGAAATGCAAAGATGAGAGGTACAGTACAGTGCCGTCGACATAAGGCAAATTTGACAACTGTCTAAAAAATGTTATAATCCTGTCACAAACCTAATAATAATAATAAGAAAAATACGCATTGTAAGATGGATTGTTGCCAGGTTTGAGTGTCAATTTCATGAGAATCCATCTTGTAAGGCTACCGGCTGATAAGTTTGTCAAACCTGTAAAGTACCTAGCAAAGGTAAAATAGGTAGGTATGATGCTATATTCATTTAAAAAAAAAAAAAAATGCAAATCTAACCTTATCAGCACTGTAACATCAATCTGGCTTTTGTAACCAAATATGAAATACCACATAATAATTACAATGCATTAGTGTTATATGGCGTTTTTCCTGATGCTCAAGGTTGCTTTACAAATGCAGTATTTAAGAAGCCGCAGCTGCCATAGGGTAGACTGACCGAAGTGAGGCTGCCAATCATTGGCCCCTCTAATCACCACCAATGCACACACACCGACCACATTCATAATAGCCAATATGGGTGAAGTGTCTTGCCTAAGAACACAACGACAGTGGCAACTGGTATTCCCAGCGGTCTCCCATCTAAGTACCAAGGCCCAGCACTGTTTAGCTTTTGAGATTAAGCCTTGCCAAGGAGGTTTGGCTACTAATAATAGTAAATAACCAAATCATAAATAGATAGATTCATACCACAAAACAATATTTTATTGTTGTGTCCTTGGCAAGAGACTTCACCAAACTTCTGCCAGTATAACCCAGAGCAGATGTATATATGTATGTATATATGTATGTATGTATGTATGTATGTATGTATGTATGTATGTATGTGTGTATATATATATATATATATATATATATATATATATATATATATATATATATATATATATATATATATATATATATATATATATATATATATATATATGTATGTACTTTTTTATTTATGAAAAAAAACAATTACCCAAGAGGTACGGCCAGATGCCTATACCTGAGGCACTGGAAACTGCCAAACAAAGGCTCCAAGCCTTGGCCAGCCGCCTAAAGAGGTACACACAAGATAATGAATCCAGACAAATAAACCGTCTATTCACAACACAACCGGCGAAGGTGTACATTCGAAGGCAGGGTAATAACACCAGAGCAGACCCACCAAGGCTGGAAACGGAACAGTACTGGAAAGGTATATGGGAGAAGGAGGCATCACATAACAGCGATGCACAGTGGCTGGTGGCTCTGAGAGAAGACCACAGCAACCTCCCTGAACAGAATCCAGTCACCATCACAGTGGCAGACATCCAGGAAAGAGTATCAGGTATGAAGAACTGGACCGCACCAGGCCCTGACATGATCCACGCTTACTGGCTAAAGAAGCTCACTGCTCTCCATAAGCGCCTGGCAGCACAAATGAACCAGCTGCTAAAGGATGGGACTCACCCTGAATGGCTAACCCAAGGGCGTATGATCCTGATCCAGAAGGATCCCTCAAAGGGTACAGTTCCATCCAACTATCGGCCAATAACCTGTCTCTCCACAACATGGAAGCTCATGTTAGGCATCATCGCGGCTAAGATAAGTGGGCACATGGATCAATACATGAGCACAGCACGGAAGGGCATCGGCAAAGACACCAGGGGAGCCAAACACCAGCTCCTGGTCGACCGAACAGTCTCCCAAGACTGCAGAACCCGTAAGACCAACCTGTGCACTGCCTGGATTGATTACGAGAAAGCCTACGACTCAATGCCACACACATGGATCGCTGAATGTCTGGAGCTGTACAACATCAACAGGACTCTATGAGCCTTCATTGCAAACTCGATGAGGTTGTGGAAAACCACCCTTGAGGCCAATGGCAAGCCACAGAAGGGGTCTATATATATGTGTATATGTATGTATATATATGTAGTATATATATATATATATATATATATATATATATATATATATATATATATATATATATATATATATATATATATATATATATATTTGTGGACTGAGATGTCTGATGTTTTTCCCTGGATCTGCTGTAGCCATTCCTCCAGTTTGAGGGTCACTGCCCCGAGTGCTCCGATGACCATGGGCACCATTGATGCCTTCACCTTTCAGGCCTTCTCCAGCTCTTCTTTGAGTCCCTGGTATTTGTCTAGTTTCTCACGTTCCGTCTCCTTCTCCCGCATACCTTTCCAGTACTGTTCGGTTTCCAGCCTTGGTGGGTCTGCTCTGGTGTTATTACCCTGCCACTGAGCATTACACTTTCACCGGTTGTGTTACCAGACGGTTTATTCATCTGGATGCATTATCTTGTGTGTACCTCTTTAGTGTGTCCTTTGGCAGTTTCCAGTGCTTCAGGTATGGGCATCTAACTGTGATGGTTGAGGTAGGGATCTCAATGCTGCATTCACATCTTCTAGGACACTTTCAGATGGTACTTCACCTTCGCCTTGTGTTCATTCGGGCCATGATCTTTCAGGTCAGTCGCTGCCTCGCTCAGCGTAATGCTTATTGGGGCTTCGTACCTAACATAAATAGACCCCTCAATTTTGGAACCAGCAAGTGTCACTCCTAAAATTGGGGACCAATTTAAAATCTAATTCTGTTGTGCAAATAAAAATTTGATTAGAATTTGAACATTTGAAGTTACCCCTCTGAGAGCAGAAAATACAAATATAAAGCTTTATTACACCAAATTGACTTCTCAAGTATAAAGATGATTTTTTTTTTAACTTTTACTTATTCCACACCAGACTCTTGCTTGGAGCTTCTACACAGACACTTGTAAATGATTCAGAAACAACTACAGCCTGATCAGTAGCAGCAATTGTGGTAATCGCTCTGGCACTGTCGATACGAGGCTATTAGCAATGCAAATCAGCTCTAAACAGTCCATTAGCAATTCAAATGGTGGGCCCAGCAAAGCGCTACATCTCATCGGAGTGTGTGATGTTATATTAAGTGTGCAGTGGTCCTCCTCATCTGTCTCTGTCTGAGCTTCAGTTTGATAAATACATGGTAGCAGGAGATGGGGGGGAGGCAGGCACCTTTACTGTTAGTCTGAGGCATACAAAGGGGAGTACATCGACATCTTTGATAATACAGCTAAAGATGTCTGTGTAATCCCTCAGTTGTCCAGGTCTGAACCATAGTAAAAGCCAAAGTTAAATCTGTCAACTGGACAAAAAGCTGTAGGAATGAGGACTTTTGCTGCTTATCCAAGCCGCTTCTTCAATTCTGGTCAGATTGATGGTGGACACTGCCTTATGTCTATCTGAAATGTCTATCTGACAAATTCTGTATGGAGGCTAGATATATTGAGCTATACTAAGTGTGAACTGAGCCTGAGAGCTACTAGCATGCTAGCATAATCATTCAGCCTAAATGGGCCTACTGGCTAGCTATTGTTTTCTTTGTTTCCTTTGTTTGCTTTGGGTCCGAGGATCGAGTTATAAATAGGAGAAAGATGATGTCTAAGGGCCCCATTCCTGCTAATTCCTGCTGCTTCTTAAACTCCCATCTCAAACTATTTATTTTCTTTGGCTAATATCAGGACTTCACTATGTTTAAAGGAATGATTAGTGGCTTTGAAATGGCGAAGTACAGCAGACTGTGATCCAGAGGAGCTCTTACACCGATGTTGGTACATTCTCTTACGGAGTGTCTGTTTAGTGTCTCCAATGTACCGTTCACTGCACTCTTCACTACACTGAGAGGAGCAGACCACATTACTTTGTTAATGGTTAATGGCTTTTGTCCTTTGGGTGAACCCGTTTCTGTCTTAAAGTGTTTGTAGGTTTGAAATAGACCGGAATTTCAAACTGTCTGAAACTTCTCTGAAGTTTTTCCAACACACCACGTTTTTCAGACAACAAGATAACAGGGAATCTGACCCTAGAAGGAAAGGCTTAAACTATTCCTTACACAGCTGGTGTGTCGCACACTTAGTGTAGCTCAATAGGCCTAGCCTACATACATAAACTGTAAACAATAGCTGTTTACAGTTTCAGTGTAGTTAGCTCCTCCATTTCAGATAAATATAAGGCAATGTCCACCAGTAATCTGACCAGAACTGAAGAAGTGGCTTGGATGAGCAGCGAAACGTCTTCACTCCTGCAACTTTTTGTTCAGTCGACAGATTTAACTTTGGCTTTTACTAACACAGTTAAAGGAAGAAAACATGTTTGAGTGATATTTAGTTTCATTCACTCGATTTCTGTTTTGGCCAGATTGTTGTGTCACAGGGTAAAAACCCAAACTTCTCCTACTCAGTTTGAATTGCATAAACCATTCAATGAACGCATGATTCCGTTAGTAGAGATTGACAGATATGTTTTTTTCTATCGCCGATGCAAATACCGATTGTTTAAAATACAGATCAACTGATGGCTGATAAGCTCTGTCGATATTTTTGGGCCAATATGTTGTGCCAATTTTGATTATTTTTTCCCAAAATTATGTAATTTAAATTAACTACAAACTCCCCCCAAGCCCTTTCTTCACCACAAACCTATAGCATAATCATGTTTTGGCCAGCTATCTCTTCATACTTAAGTGTTAATATAAAACTTTGTGTTTTATAGGCAGCAGAATGACCAAAACAAAATATTGGCATATGCTGGAGATGTAAGGCCAATAGCCTATACACTAAAAAGTCCAAATATCTGCCTAATATATTGGTCTGTTATCATAGCATTCACGTTGCCTAATAAAAATATATATTTTCATTGTAAATGTTCATACCCATTGCTGACAGCAGAGGGAGCTAGATTACCAACTTACTAGTTAATAAGTGTATTTTACAAATTAAGACCTCATTTAAGTTTTTTTTTTTTTTTTTTTTAGGGTAGTGTTGTGTATTTTGTTTCAATATGTTTAAGTCATTTTATTTTTAAACACTTTCGGTTAAGGGCCCTCAAAACTACACTGTTGGTTATGAGATTCTGCTAAAGTTAAACCTAAGACGCCTGTGAAGTAAATGGTATTTACTTGCTTCCTGTATGGGAGGGTATTTAAGCAGTGCAAGTTAGTCTTTTGGGAGGACTTCAGTGCAATTGTGTGTGTGGTTCGTTTGCACATTTATGTTGCTCATTTTCTGGTTTTGTGTGAAAGGTTTATGTTATTTTTAAAAATAATTTTATTTATTATTTTGCGTCCAAAATATTAAATCAATTTGACTGGCCGCTTGTTTATGCGTATCTGCCTTCTACTTCGACCACATCGAGCCAGCTTCTCCACAAATTCCTATAAGCTAATAAGCAGATCTTGCTTTGGCTTTTGTTCAAGAATGAGATGTTGATGATGACCTATTGGAATTGAACTAGCACCCTTCAAGTTTGAGGGTGAACTCGCTAAGACGCGGCTGCCTCATGCAATCTAGCCACATTAACACTCAATGTTTATCTGATCACATAAAAGCCATGCAGTGTAACTTTGACTCAAGTTTGAAGTGAAAACACAAACTTGAATGTTGGTGTTGTCACTCTTTGGTCTGAACTTGAAGGAGTGTGTTGTACAGGCTGAGCTCACATGTTTCACTGTGCATTTCCTCATGAGCTCACATCTAGACCAGAGGCACAGGTGACAGACTCATCTACGGCTCAAAAGTTTGTCTGCAACTTTTGTTTGGAGCATTTTTTTTAATGTGTTAATGAAAACATGAACTACTTTGCAGCTTTGACAATAGCTAAGATAAAGGGTTCAACTTGTGTGCCATGTGAGGTCTTTCAGTGTATAGTTTCCTATAGTGGATGCAAACTGGTTGGGGAGAACTTTACCAAACCTGGATCAGGATAAAGAGAAGAGTCTGCAATCTTATAACATGAGTACACTTCAGCACAAGTATTGACAATATTGTGCAATATGTATTCAATCCTTGTACTTGTACTTAATGGATGGAGTCTTCCTATACTACTAATCACTTCACACAACACATTACTTCTTGGTGGTTAAAGTGTCTTCCACAAAGACATCATCACAAATTTAACCTCCGCTCCCTTTGTTTATTTTTTTTTGCTTAATGTTTTACATATGACATTTATATTGAATTATGTGTATTGAAGTTTAGTCCTGTATTACGCTATTATATGGTTTATGTTATAATGCTGTTTCCTCATCAAAATATACCGGAGTTGTGTTTTGTTACATTCATAGATGTTTAACACAGAAATCCTGCATATTTAGGATGAGTTCTTGTCTCAGACTGAAAACACTTGGTTCCACCTTGTGATGTCGTGGAATTTCCAACCTGTACTAAACAAAGGTGAAGATAGTTCTTAACTTGAAGACTACCGCTTCATGCCATCACAAGGTGGAGCAGAGCATTTTGAACTTTGGAGATGTAGACAGACTAACAATAAAGGGTTACTCAAACATGTGTGAATGAAACAAAACACATCTCCAGGTAGGAGATGGGGGGAAAACAACATTTTAACGTTGCTTAAAGCTTCCAAGAGTCAATTTTATGATCTTTAACCTGCCTTTCATTGATTTTGACTATCATTTCACAAGAGATAACACTACCCTTCTAAAAATTTTACTTCACAATATTAATTTGCAGATTTTGAGGTGTATTAAGTTTGAATATGCTTTTGACCTTCTGATGTTTTCTGCTATCATTAATCTGTACAAAGGGATGACAATGATCAGTTAATTTGTCACTGTTGCCATCTTACTGTCAGTAAAACACATTCACTAAATGTACCCTGGTGACTCATTTAAACCAGCGCTCTGTCCCTTACTCCAGTCACATCAAATTAATATGTTACAAAGAGGAGAAGTGTTAAGTGCAGAAGCTTTTTATATAATTGAATGGACCTGCACTAATGTGGAGAAATATTTAATACTATAAACACTTGAAGGGCCCATAACCAATTGTTTTCCCAGGTATTTCAGCAAAGTTTGTCTTGCTTCAGTACATATATGGTATAAGCAGTTTTTTAGGTTAAAATGTATAATTATAAAGCATTTTATTGTTCAGTAATCATAAATTCACTGATAGCATGCTAGCTGTCATTATCTTCACTGTGATGGCCAAACTCCACTCTTGTTGTGGAGTTTCAAAAGTTGTGAAAAGGGCTAATAAACTCATTGCAGTGGATAAATTGGATTTTAGAATGCGGCAGGTAAAAGCGGAATAACTTTAGATCACTGCAAAACGTTTAAACTACTTCTGCTTTTCACATTTTATATATGGGGCAGGGGTCTGCAGCAAATGGAATTGTTCTTCTTAATCATAAGGTCAATATCAGAAATTCCCAAAAAGATGTTCAGTACTTCCAAGTTTGTGGCGCTGTGAGACATGGTTAATGCTATAGAGTAAATAAAAAATGACTTTCAGTTTAAGACAAAATATGTTTCTTTACTTTTTATTGTTTCATTTGTTTCCATGGACCCAACAATAATTATTTCCTCAACACAGTGACTCAGAAACGTCTCATTTAAGGAGAGAAAGATTCAATTCGACTGTGTGTGATTCAAAAGTCTAGATCTGCTGTGTGCCTGTAGTGCCTGTAGTTTACTACTGTTAACATGGTTTTCTTGTTTTAGATGTCAGGGAAAGTTCTAGAGTTTTATATTTATTATCAGACTGTAACAAATATTTCACATTTTTGATATGTTGTGAGCTTTTACACAAAAAAAAAATGTCATTACTCATCACTGACCTGATCATATGCCTTTGTCACTCACTAATAAAGTTCCAAAGGCTTTGATGTCATCTGCATAACCTCTACTAGGCAAAATTGTCTCTAGTGGGCTTTAAACCATGTTATGATGCTGTTATAACTCCACCTCAAAAACATACCCGGAGTTGCGTTTTGTTTCATTCACACATGTTTGAGTAATCCTGGTTTATTAACTGTCTACATCTCCACAGCTCAAAATACTCTGTTCCACTGTATGATGTCATGAGTTTTCACATTTACAACTACTTTTTACCTTTTGTTCAGTAAAGATTGGCAATTTCAGGGCTGAAATTATCTAAATGATTCTAGAGGAGGTGTATGGAGTTTAAAAACACAGTGCAGTACTTCCTTTATTACCACAGGACATCACAAATTGGAACAGTGTTTTCCTTCTTGTTGTGAGGCAAGAGCATAAACTCTATATATAAATGGACATAATCTTAATCTGCCAGCCTCCACGTTCCAAATAAGTAAGCATGGTTGCGGTTCCATCGAGTCTAGCTCCAATTAACTTTGTATTGAAAAAATGTGGCCCCCCTTTCTGTAACTGCTGCTGTCAGACCTCTCATTTTAGTCTTAAAATGTTTGTATTAACCTGTACTACACTTACTTTACTACTTTATTTCTTCTACTTTATTTTGTTATTGTGTCTGTAACTCAAGATATGAACATTAATAACAGACAAATCAGGTTTATATCGGCATGCATTTTTATATTTTAATGTATATATGACTTTTTACTTTTTATTTTTTGCAGTATTTTTGCATGAGCACCAATTATATTTCTAATGTAGTCTACTTCCGTTTGATGGTTTTGAATGGTGCGAGATGCTGTCTTCTACCTCAAAGATAGATTAGATTAATTAAACATTATTGCAAAACGTGCATAAACACTACTGATGACTGTGAAGTATTTTGTTTCTTTTATTCTTGTCTCTAATTACCTGCCAAATAAATTTGTAGTAGTGTACTGTTAGATCTCTGCATTATGACAGTAATAACAACATCAATGTGATCTGTAGCTGGTAATATGCCTCCGCTGTTGCGTAAGTTAACCAGGTGTATTTCTATTTTCCCTGCTAAAACAACAAAAAGATGTTAGCCTATACAGCGTAGCCTCATGCTAAATGTAAAGAGAGACTTTGATGGGATTTCAAATGGACAGTGTAACAGTACTCGTTTTTTTCTGCTGTGAAATGATAGGCATGAAATTAATAAACTACTTGGGTTATTAATAGTAGAAGTGACTCCAGTAGTAGTAGAAGCAGCAGGGTTGTTGCATTGTTTTCTTAACTATTCCATATCATTTTAATCATCCATTTTCATAAACCTGACCTATGTCCCCAGATACAAGGTAAAGAGGCTCTGACTTACACCAACTATAATGTTAATTATTCAATGAAAAAAAAAAAAAAAAAAATGCACATGATGGCCAAGTTGTGGTTCCAAACAGAAATCAGAATGAGCCGCTGAACGCTGAACTCCAATTGGTTTAAATCTAAAAGGACTCGCTCTGATCTGAATTATCACTTCCTAAACTCCAGCCAACATTCTCAGTCATCCTAAAATTGGCATTAATTGTGAGTCATACCTTGCTTGGCAAATCCAGAATGATATCTCTCTGTATTTTTTATACAGATGAATGTCAGTCTGGACGTCACCCTCAATCACCCTCCTCACCCCCAATCACATCTTGAGCTAGAACCAAATATGATCATGCTATCAGATTAGTTTTTTTTTTTTTTGTTTTTTTTCAGTGACACATGTGAAATGAAGGAGCTCATCACAGAGCAATTTGAATAAAATGATGTTAGTAACAGTAACAGAGTTTAGTGCTTCACTCATCGATTTTGCAATCCGCAGAAATCCGCAGTGTATTTCAGTCCACTGTGATATTTTTTTTTTTTTTCCGTGTAAGCAGTCATTTTTGTGTTGATGCAGATGGTCCATGCATGTCCCTGATCCACCTGTCATTTACGCCCACCTGAACTCAGGCAGATTCGCTGGTGACTCCAATGTGTGTATTCTGGATCCCATGTAAGGTTATATCTCAAGTCAAAAGTCAAATTTAAAGAAATATTGGGAGTTGAATAAAAACATAAGATGAATTTTATTTGACAGTTATAATGCTAATAAAACAAGAAATAAACATTCAAGTCTTACTTTATTTGAAAAATCCATTTGTACTTTCTAATTTATTCCTCTCCATTGTTCCCACACACTGATGCCACAGGCCAGTGTAGAGTCTTTTGTAGTGTCTCCCCTTCACTCCAGCTCTGAGGCTCCGAGTGAGACCTCCTCCTCCACACATGATCAAAGCGAGTGAGTGAGGCCCCTGTAAAACACAAGGGCTCAGCGTGCGGTCCTATCCCACTGACTAACAACACATTTTATCTGCCGTCTCCTAGGTGCCTTTGAACGCATCACAGCTCATGGTAGGAGTACATCACACAGGGTTCCTATGGAGAGGACACATGTATAGTCACAATGCACTAATGATGTGTTTGATGAGAGCTTCATGTATCCAATGGTTTTCATGTTTTTTCAAGGTTTATTTTAATAGATTCTTTTTTCAGACCATGGACCACCTTATTTTGGACTGGGATGGAGCAAACATCATGGGAGCAAATGACTCCATTGTCACTGGATTAGGGAGGCAATTGAAATATGGAAAGCTGCACAAGACTTTAAACCAGAATGAAGGGGCCTTTTTACTCTCACACACCTCGGATAATGTCCTGAAGATTTTGGATTGCTGATGCCGCTGCCGTCCTCCACTGGTACGAAGCCAAAACCTGTTTAATTCAGCTGACCAGACACGTCACAGCAACATCATGAGACCACTCTGAGGAAGACCACTAGTGAGCAGTCAAAACTGTCAAGAATGAAAACAAACTAAACCTTGGTTTGAAAAAATAATCTATTAAAATCTGAAGACCAGAAGAACCTTATTAGACATTTTTCAATTTTGTTTGTGGTTCAACCTAATACAAATTGATTTGATGTGGATTTTAAACCCATGCTGTGTAATCTTCTTTTTCAAAAATACACTGAAATAAAACCATGTTTTGAGGCATTTTCATTGCATTAATTTCATTGCATGTTTTGAGGCATTTTCATTGCATTAAAACATGCGTCCATACTGTAATTGGCCATGCATCTCTACAAACCTAACTCTTATTTGGCCTTGAGGAGGAAGTCTGCTTGTCTAAATGGAAGCATTGTTCCTGTTCCTTATTTCACAGTATAGCATAAAACTTGCCTATCACCATGGAGAATGGTTTTAATTATCTATTTCAAGCAGGGGACATGTCGCTATCAGAAAGTTAGTTTTGCTTTAAATATTTGATCATTTTTATTGTTAAAGGGAATAATTAACGCTACACTGTGTAACTTTTCTGTGGGTACACCACCTGCTTGTGCCTTTGGAGATGTGGCTTGGATTAGAGGGGACTGTTATTGGCAATAGTTATTAGCAATTTAAACATCCATAATAAATAACATGTTATATGTTAAGCCATTCAGTGGAACATTCCAGGCAAAACAATAGCATCTTCATGGTGTCAAGCTGGTAGCATGCCTCTCACCAGAAATATTACACTTTAAAGTGAATGTGACAGGTTTTTATGTTGTTTGTATTATTATTTGGTCTGGTGGCATAAAGTACAGAAAGTAGAGGTGAATTCTAAAATGGAACACCTTCACCTTTAACTCTTGATAGTCCACTAAAAATGTACTAAAATTACAGATAGCTAAAATGTATACTTAAGTACAATACTTTACTACTTTTACTGTGTAATATTCCGCCACTGGATTTCTCTCTAAACAAACGCCAAAAATCACATCTAAATATTGGATTATGTCATAAGCCAGCTATCTGATATTATTTGCCACGTAAATGTACCCTCTAAGTAAGTATTCATTGTTCAAATATTTCTTAGCAGAGCGGAAAAATAATTCACTTTGTAGGCTCTAAAATTAATTTAATATGCTCTAAATTATTTGGGAATAAATAATTAATGAAAAAATGTGAGAGGGGGATTTGGGGAACAAGATGGCCATCATTACTGTACTGTTCTGGTACAATACAGGATACAGTCTGTAGGTTGTCACTTTGTTGAATCTCCTTGCTGGTCGTTACAATAATAAAAAAAAGGGAGGGCTTGAGAAACCAACCCCAAAGCAAACTGCACCCTGACCATCAGCACCAGTTAAAAGTATAGAGTTATCTCCACAAACACAAATGGGACGGTGAGTCTATTGTTTTTTACTTGTGCTGATGCCACCTGTCCATTCTGGGAGTGGATCTCTCCTTGTGTGGTTCTCCCCAGGTTTCTCTATGAGTTTTTCTTCAGCCTAAAGGAAGGTCTAAGGACAGGGGATGTAACACTGTAAATTATCACAAGATTGAATGATTCAGACTTAGTACCTACTTAAATGAAATCGGAATTGTGAATTTGTTTCTGCAATTAAGCTATTAATGAAGTAGAAACTACTTAATTTATATCTAATTAAGGTGTTAATTAAGTAGTTACTAAGCCTGAATCATTCTTAATAATCTATTATCTATTGACCCTTATGAAGTAAGTCTTTGTTCATGTTTTATTATGGTTAATTAAGGACGTAGTTCCCTGGTGTACAGTGAAGAACTGCTCAGGCTGTGGAAGACCCATATATTTTTAACTCAACACTGAGGGGTCTGAGGTCAATTGTCATTTTCATAAGTTACAGTTTTTGGCACTCTGAATCTCCCCTCACTTTTGCTCCCTGCGCTAAGTCAGAGCGCTAATGAAACTTCTGCACATCACATCAGGTTTGCAAAGTTGTAGTTTATTGCTTTGTATACTGCTTTTGAAAATGCAGAAAAGTGCTTTATATATATAAATTGTTATTAATATCAGTAAACTATTTTCAAATTTCCCAAAAAAGCATTCCATTCCTGCAGCTTTCAGATTACATTTATTATTAATGATTTCAGGATGACAGAACCATTCCCTCTGTAATATAAAATGTGAATGAATAAGTCATACAATAAGTTTACAGAGGGGTCACACTGCACGATTTGTCCCATTGATTATGTAACGTATACAAATACACAAGTCTATTTCAGTTTGGGTTCACAGAAGTGTTACTGGTGCTAACACAGTACTGATTATATTCAAGAAAACCAGAGCACACAACTGGAAATAAGTGTAAGCCAGTACCAGGGGACAAGTGAGTTCAGTGTGTGTGTGTTTTTTGTTTTTCTTGGATTTGATGACATTTCTGCAGAAGATAAATAGTTCTCATGTATAATCTAGATAACGAGAAGTATTCAGAAAATCAAAAAAAAAAAAAAAGTAGAAGCAAGATAGTATTTAGTAAACTTTCAATTAATGTAGTTTTATTAGAGCATTTTGCAAAGTGATTTGGACACCTCACCTGCAGCAAAGAACATGTTTTAATTGACTTATTGTTAATGAATGAATTAATGAATGAATTAATTAATTAAATTATTGAACTGCTGTGGGCAACTACTACTACTACTACTACTACTACTACTACTACCATTACAACTTCTCCTGCTATTACTACTACTACTGATACTGATACTACTGATACGTACTACCTCTACTACTACTATTGCCTACTACTACCACTACCACTACTACTACTACTGCTACTCCTACGACTAATACCACCACTACTATTACTAATGATACCACTGATATTATTACTACTACTACTACTACCACTACTACTGATCCTACTACTACTCCTACTACTATTACAACTAATACTACACTACTACTCCTTATGCTACTACTACTACTGATACTAATAGTACTACTACAGCTACCACTACCACTACTACTAGTACTGCTACTACGACTAATATCACTGGTATTACTGATACTACTACTATTACCCACCTCTGTTTTTTTTCTGTAAACATAAACATTAATAGCAAACAAAACCTGTGCAGAATATGTGGGACCAATATCACATTGATGCCGTTTCCCATTGTGCAAACATAATGTTAGCATGCTACATTTTTCACACCAGCAATAAATTGAATATGCATAACTGATGTAGGCACTGCACAGATATAAAATTTGTGTCCGCACATTCATATGCACAAGTATTTTTAGTCATAAATATTGCATTAGAGCTGGGATAACAACACTGCACCATCAATATCTTTATTAGCAAATATGAGACTAGTGACAGAGCAGCTATAGTGGAGTTTTTAATAGATTTCTTGTTTATGCATATGGGAAGTTTGAGCATGTTTGATCTATTTTACACCAAGGAGGAGAGGTTATTTTCATATATATTTTTTTCATGGGCATAGTATCAGTCGCCATGGGTTGTGCAATAAAGCGGCAGATATATTACTAGTGCTGTTCTATGTGGGCTGGCAGTATCCATCAGAGTTCCATATTCAAAGCGAGCACTAGCCTGCTTCAGCTCTCTTCCCACTTAATATTTCACTACTGCTTAAAAATGTATGCAAAGCATTCGTTGTTCTGGTATCAAGATGGGTGTATAACCAAAGACAAGTCCCATAGAATAACCTGACACTAATGTAGGATGACACAGAGGAAAGCAGAGGCAGAGTGCTAACAAGGTGTGTATAGCAGACTGGTTTAAGTTGATGGAGCTTTTCACTGAATTAAGAGGAAAAAGCAAAATGTTTTGAATATTTGGCTGTTTATAAGACCCAGTGTTACTCAGTGTTAAGAACTGACTTTTGTATCTCATTCATATTTCAATAATTTCACCTATTCTTTAAACAACATAACCAATAATAGAACAAGATTTCAAAGATAGATTTTTTGAGAGATGCTTAATTTTCCATTTTCAATCCCTGGACCGTCATCGCTAATTTGTGATTTTCTGCTACTAAACTGTGTTGTAGCATTATGTAAGGTTCCTACTCCTTTTTGCCAAAATGAGTGTACGTTTCAAAAGTTAGTTAGTAGTAGTTACAAAACTACGTACGTTTGCAGCTTTTGGTAAAACAAAAAAACAAAAAAACTGGGTGTGCTGCATTCAGCGGCCTCTACAATTTCAAGTACAACATGACATTACACAGGACAGCCTCGATTACAGCCAGGTGTTTCGGATTACAAAAACCTCTGACGGGCAGTGTTTAAAGCATGGGTATCTGTTAGACCAATCTCATACTTACATGTCCAGTCCCCGCCCCTCCTCGTTCAGTGTGCAGGCTTTGAAGAGGTAACATTTGTGAAAGAAGACTGGGTCTTTGTGGGACATGGCTGGAACACCTCCCAGGGAGGTATCCAGGAGGCATCTGGCCTGGGCCACCTCAGTCTCAGCCCCTCTCAGTGGAGGAGCAGCCAGCCACTCTGCAGAGGAAACAAATTTTGGCCACTTGTGTCTCATGGCCCAAAATGAATGATTATGAAGTAGGAACAGAATGTTTTTTAAGAGTGAATACATTTCACCACACATTTAAGAAGGTTTCTTCAGATCTACAGGTCTGACTGACAGGTCACTGCCTTTTAATATCTGCCTGATGGCTCTGGGTCTAAACCAAAACCAAGAAAATAATTTGCTTTCTTGAAGTATGCTATACTTTCAGGTGTTAGATCACCCATTAGGGGCAGGGACAATTATGCAAAACATATCTAAGGTGACAGTTCACTTACAATAGTTAAATTGACTTAACTTCCTCCTTACTATAAACACAACGATTATGTTAGTTTCAGTTTCACTGTTCCTAACATAAACAAGAGCAGACCTCGGGGGAAAGAAGGCAAGTGATTGGTCTGTTATTAATGTTCATATCTTGATTTATGGACAAAATAGTGAAATAAAACACCAGAATCATGTAGAGCGGGTTAATATACACATTTTAAAACCAAAATGACAACCCTGACGGCAATAGTTATGAAGAGAGGGGTGAAGAGTTTTCAACAGAAAGTGAATTGGAGCCAGTGGAGTCAATTAGCATTCACTTGCTCACTGCTCACGTGCTTACTTCCTATTTGGAATGTTGCCTCCATTTATACAATCTTTGATGGGGAAAATATATTCATATCACCCTATCACTGCTTATGCTGCACCAATCCAACATGTCAACCTCACACTCCAACCTTCCCTCACTCATGCACAAGACTTCAAGATATTTCTCCACTTGAACCACTGACCTTCAGGTTGATGGGTAAAGCTGTAACTACTGCTTTGGGGACTACTTGGAAACAGTGCATTGAAATTCACCACTGTAAAAACACAATTTATACCTTTCTGTCATATTTCCAACTTCCCACCACTCCTCTCTGAGCTCTGTGTACCCTGTCCGACCTCACTTTTACATCCAGGCAATAAAACGTTTGGCTCGCAGCCCCAAAACATCCCCATTTTTCTATCCATGCATGACAAGCTAGCATAAATCCCACCACAATTATTCTTCCACTTCAAATCACCACCTGACTTGATTATGCATTAAAAACTAGACCTTGGCCTTTCATATAGAGGCATATTTTGATGATATAATAATGAAATAGTGTGCCATTGTATAATTCTGCCTGTCATTACGGAATTGATTTTGCTTGTTGTTTTGGAGAGTGCGAGATTTATTAGAAATCTTTGACAGAACCAGCCACCTCTTCATGTTTTGTTGCTGTCATTGTGAGTGTTATAATTATGGAGATGGACAACTGGCCCACTGCATTGATTCTGTTGTGTAACTAAATGTTGTTCATTCATGATTGTTGTTGATAATACTGAAATTATTTAGTGTACTTGAAGACATGTGATTTGATCTGTTAGATTAAGTGATATGTTTGACAACCAGACTACGCAAGACCTTGCGGAGTTTTCTTGCTCACCCTTTATCTGGGCGGGTTTATTAGCAGGCTAAAAAATCCTCTAGGTAGGTACTCCAGTTCTGAATCCTGATTTACAATCTTAAATCCATGATTGATAGTTGCTGTACAATCCCGTAGTAGTATTGGATAACAGACCAAATATGTGTTGTTGTTTTTTTTTGTTTTTTCTCAAAAGTTAAAAAGAACAGCTGTGATGGTTTGGCAATAGTAATAGTAATGATGATGATTAAAACAATAAAGACTAATAAAAAGTGTTTTAAATGAAGACCATAAACAAATATTATTTTTCGTGCACTAGAGTAACACTCAAAGTCCCAAAGTTCATAGGCACAAGCAAAGGGAGGAAGACAGCCTCCAGGATATAAACCGTATGGAAGTTATGTTTGCAAGTAATGTGTATTTACAAATGACCAAACCAGACATTCATTCATTCACACTCCACATTCATATATGGACAAAGTGGGTGATGTGTTTTGCCAATACAATGCTGTGGCTGGATACTCTCCTGATTGAATACTATCACATTTTTCATTCAGAAACAGTGTGGAATTATAATGACCTCTCATTGTCTCCACAGGCTGGGCAGGGACAGATGGCCACTTTCAAGGGCCGAGCTCTGGCCAAAAACAATAAAAATAGAAACTGGGGTTAGATGAGTCTTCTGTCTGAACTAGACCCATGATGTGAAGCTAAGACCTGGAGGATACAATAAGCCTCATTCATGAAAAGTTTTTTTTAAGAAATTTGTATTTAATACCTTCTTATGAAGATTTCTGACATTCACAAAATTTTTCACAAAACTGAAAAGATTATTCTGGAAGAACAAATCCTGTAGTCAGGAGCACTCGTGCACACAAAAATGTTTACACTCATAATGCTGCCAAAAATTCAGATTGATTCCTGCATGATTATAAGTTATATATGTGCCAAAAAATATACAAACAAAACTATATAATACAATAAAGTTATTGGTGGAGTGTAGAGAACAGTGTTAGGTTGCTACTCTGTGGTAACAGCAGTGACAGCCAGTGTGTCCCTGTCACAAGCGTGGATATATATATATATATATGTGTGTGTGTGTGTGTGTGTGTGTGTCCGTGTGTGTGTGTGTGTGTGTGTTCTTAGTACTGCACTTTTCTGGACTGAGATGTCTGATGTTTTTCCAGGGATCTGCTGTAGCCACTCCTCCAGTTTCGGGTCACTGCCCCGAGTGGTCCGATGACCATGGGTACCATTGATGCCTTTGCCTTCCAGGCCTTGTCCAGCTCTTCTTTGAGCCCCTGGTATTTCTTTAGTTTCTCATGTTCCTTTTTCTTGATGTTCCCATCGCTTGGCACTACGATGTCCACCACAACGGCTTTGCTCTGTTGTTTATCCACCACCACTATGTCCGGTTGGTTCGCCATCACCATTCTGTCAGTCTGTATCTGGAAGTCCCACAGGATCTTGGCTCGATCATTCTCCACTACCTATGGAGGTGTTTCCCACCTTGACCTAGGGGTTTCCAGTCCGTACTCCGCACACATGTTTCTGTACACTATGCCCACCACTTGGTTATGCCGCTCGATGTATGCTTTCCCTGCCCGCATCTTACACCCTGCAGTTATGTGCTGGATTGTCTCAGGGGCCTCTTTGCACAGCCTACACCTTGGGTCTTGTCTGGTGTGGAAGATCTGGGCCTCTATCGTTCTTGTGCTCAAGGCCTGCTCCTGTGCAGCCAGGATGAGTGCCTCTGTGCTGCCCTTCAGTCCAGCTTTCTCAATCCATAGGTAGTATTTCCTGATATCAGCCACTTCAGTTATGTTCCGGTGGTACATCCCATGCAGGGGCTTGTCCTTCCATGATGGTTCCTCCAGCTCCTCTTCCACTCCACTCCACATTCGCTGAGCACATCATCTGTTGGGGCCTTGTCCTGTGGATCTCGGATGTTTCATCCTGGACTGTGGCTCTCACAATCACTAGCCCTCGGCCTCTTTCCTTAAGGCTCGCGTACAGTCTCAGGGTGCTGGATTTGGGATGGAACCCGCCATGCATAGTCAGGAGCTTTCCGGTCTTTACATCTGTGGTCTATCTCCTTCTTTGGCCAGCTTATGATTCCTGCTGGATATCTCGCCATTGAGTTGACTTAGAACTTGGCTTACTTGTCTGAGGTATTTGGCCGTGGCTGCTTTCCTTGTTTCCTTGTTCCTTCTGGGAGTGAGACCCCTTCTATGTGGACTACCTTTCCTCTCTTTGTCACCATCCGGCTACACTCCTCAAGCCCAAATGACATTCCAATGCCTGTGCTGTGGATCAGTGGGTCGATGTCTCGCTAATTTTTAGCCTACAGCTTGATGTCATCCATAAAGAGGAGGTGACTGACGGTGGCCCCATCCCTGAGTGAGTATCCATAGCCAGTGTTGTTGATGATTGGGCTGAGGGGGTTCAGACCTATGCAGAACAGCAGTGCGGACAGTGCATCTCCTTGGTATATGCCACATTTGATGGTCACTTGTGCAAGTGGCTTGCCATTGGCCTGGGTGGTTTTCCACAACCTCATCAAGTTTGCGACGAAGGGTCTTAGAGTCCTGTTGATGTTGTACAGCTCCAGGCATTCAGTGATCCATGTGTGTGACATTGAGTCGTAGGCTTTCTTGTGATCAATGCAGCCAGTGCACAGGTTGGTCTTACGGGTGTTGCAGTCTTGGGAGACTGTTTGGTCTATCAGGAGCTGGTGTTTGGCTCCCCTGGTGTCTTTGCCGATGCCCTTATGTGGTGGGCACATGTATTGATCCATGTGCCCATTTATCATAGCTGCGATGATGCCTGTTGTGGAGAGACAGGTTATTGGCCCGATAGTTGGATGGAACTGTACCCTTTAAGGGATCCTTTTGGATCAGGATCATACACCCTTCGGTTAGCCATTCAGGGAGAGTCCCATCCATTAGCAGCTGATTCATTTTTGCTGCCAGGCACTCATGGAGAGCAGTAACCTTCTTTAGCCAGTAGGCGTGGATCATGTCAGGGCCTGGTGCGGTCCAGTTCTTCATACCTAAGACTCTTTCCTGGATGTCTGCCACTGTGATGGTGACTGGATTCTGTTCAGGGAGGTTGCTGTGTCTTCTCTCAGAGCCACCAGCCACTGTGCATCTCTGTTATGTGATGCCTCCTTCTCCTATATACCTTTCCATTACTGTTCAGTTTCCAGCCTTTAGGCGGCTGGCCAAGGCTTGGAGCTTCCAGTGCTTCAGGTATGGGCATCTGACTGTACTTCTTGGGTACTTGTTTTTTCATTGCATCTCTCTGGGCCTCTGACAGTTGACTCACTTCTCTCCGCACTGTCTTGATTTTAGCCTCTAATTGTCGTTTCCATGGTGGATATTGTTTCTCATGGCTCCCATGGTTGCTCTTATAGCCAAGCTATA
Source organism: Periophthalmus modestus (assembly GCA_019594935.1). Lineage (NCBI taxonomy): Eukaryota > Metazoa > Chordata > Actinopteri > Gobiiformes > Gobiidae > Periophthalmus > Periophthalmus modestus. Next base: position 19,804,688 of record JAIEZT010000007.1, on the reverse strand, counting down.
GCACTGCTGCTGAAGTGATATAGCTTCAGCTCATTGGTTTCTGTGATGGTTGAGGTAGGGATTGCTCTCAATGCTGCATTCACATCTTCTAGGAGACTTTCAGATGGTACTTCGCTTAGTCTCTGCAGGTGGTGTCGGGGTTGCCTTGTGTTCATTCGGGTTCGTGTTCATTCATCTTTCAGGTCAGTCGCTGCCTCGCTCACCGTAATGTTTATTGGGGCTTCTTACCTAATCTCCGGATGGGGAGTTGATGTTAACTCCCCTCTGACCTGGCGTCTTAGCTCCCCCTTGCCATAGCATATTTTGTGTTGTACCTTGTCAATCTCAAGTTGTGATAGCAGTTGCCGTTTGCGGATGTTGGAACACTGAGCTACTAGTTGTTTAGCTGTAAGCTTGGACTGTGGGTTTCGACGTAGCCATTTTCCCAACATCCTGTTCATGTAACCCCTCTGACTAGGATCACTGGATTCCAATAGAGCCTTGTTCTAGCATCTCGCCCATCTCCGCCTTGTTCCAGAAGGCCATTTCTCGTCAAGGTGTCTCGTCTTGTTGGCCGCCGGGCGACGTCTGAGCCGGCATCTTGTAAGTTTCATTTCAGATGCATCATTGTATGAGGTAGGCCATAACTTGAAGGGTTTCATCTAGCCAGATGCATCATGGTATGAGGTAATTTGCTAATTGAAGGGTCTTGCCCAAAGACTAACCACTGGTTGTCACCAAATTGCTCATTGCCCATGTGAAAGTATAGAAGACTAACCAGTTGAGTCACCAAGTCAGCTATATATATATATATATATATATATATATATATATATATATATATATATATATATATATATATATATATATATATAGCTGACTGATTAGCTATTATTATATTAAATATTATTAAATAAAAAATAAATAAATAAAAAAATATATAAATAAATATAAAAAATAATCTATATATATATATATATATATATATATATATATATATATATATATATATATATATATATATATATATATATATATATATATATATATTTTATCTTTAAAAAAAAAACCCTCAAAGCTCTGTTTTTAAACATATATTTCCCACATTTCTGCCTGGGGTGTGAAGCAGACTGCATCTACAATGAGAGCGCTTTGATAAATGAGCTCCCATCTGCACTCATGAGCACTTTGTAGATGCTGTGAGAAGTGAGGGGAGGCGTCTGTACAGAGAGGAGGGGATTCTGGAGAAGTCAGACTGGGTTTGTGCTGGGTTTGTTTGTCTTTGAACACAAAATAGTCACAGAATCTATCTGAAAAAGAACAATTTCGTTTTGATAACGTGTTGTGTTTTAACAGAGGCTGACAAAGTAATGGATGGGGTTTTCTTCATAAGGATTGGCATAAAAGAACTAAGGTTTTCAGATAATACTGTTTAAAATTATAAATTACATTTACAATTAGTTCTTATTTCCCAGTTTTTAGCATTATAATTATACCTAGGACACCTTTGCCTTGGTGTAACCTGTAGTATAACCTGCACTGTTCCTCAGTATGGCTTGCAACTTCTGGTGGTGCTAGCCACTCAACATGGTGTGGCCAGCACTTTTGCTTCACAGCAAGAAGGTTCCGGTTTATCCATGCTCATGCCTGGGCCTTTCTGTTTATCTCAACCCAAAATATGGACTATAAGTCAAATCTTCCAGCTAAAGTAGTCCAGACCAACACAAGCTCAATATTTGGGTCCTAGGGTGCCTCACTGCTCCTGACAGGTTGCTTCAGCAGCAGTGATGGATGGGTCAAATGCAGAGAATGAATTTCCCTGTGGGGACAATAAAGGCTAACTTTAACCTTAACCTTCAAGCAGCAGGTGCCACCAGGCCAAGTTGCAGGTTAGATCTGTGAGGCAATAGCAACTCCTGTAACTGAATAAAGATAGATGAGTTTAATGCCATAATGTGAAGGGCATGTATGCGGCCTACTCCTACCAGAAAAGTTACATTATGCAACTTTGAAAAGAGTATTTTTGTTTATTAGTTTATTTTCTGACACTTTTTTTAAAAGTTTAAATTTAATTGAATTTAGTCAGTCAATTGTGTTAATTATCACATTTTTTCCATGATATCACGCAGCCCAAATCTTCATGTTTTCAATGCATCACAACACTACACTAAAAACAATGCAAACAGCACAAAGGCAAGTGATTACTCCCAGAGCCCTCATCATCACTAGCACTTCCATTTTAGCTGTAACCCGATCCATTCTTAATCTGAAAATAATGTGAATCCCATAGGCTGTAAAGACTTCCATCCTCACCCCCTCGCTAGCCTCTCTGTGCTATTGTGTATTGATTAGTGACACAGTTAAATATGTTTTTGGGCTATAATAATGTCAAAGTGAATGAGAGGGCTCCTAAAAGCGAATGGGTAATTGTACGCAGAGGAGACACAGAGCGATTTGAAAGCAGTGCAGATCAGTTTGAAGACTGTACAGCGCAATGCCCACCCTCACAGCAGGCGCCTTTGTTAGCATGATTGACAACACAAGATGAAAAGAAGTAAAGTTGTACACCACGACGGAGATATGTTCAGACAGACTGTGTCATTAAATACTTGGCAACCCCCAAGTGACTTCACTGTGCTTTAGACAATAACAATATGCTGTTTGTTTATTCAGGTTTTAAAGAATTGGTAGTGAACAGCAGTTATGCATTGGAAACTATGTAGTGATATTTTAGCTTTTTTATGTACTGATAAATAAATAAATAAATAAAATAAATGGTGCACTATGTAACTTTTTTGTTATTGTTTGTTAAAGTTCATTTGTAAAGCATAGGCACGTACAAAAGTGTCGAGTACGAGCCATTCCGCTTCAAGTTCATGGTCTATAAAAAGACAGCTTAATAAGGAAATTGTCCAGTTGTCAGTGCTTTCAGAAATAAACCAAAAAGGTATCTGAACTCCAAAGACAAGAAGTGAGAAATTGTGAGAAAGTATGTGGAAATGTTTTGTTTTATATATGAGACCCCAGATCTGTGGAGAAGTGACCCCTCATTCAGCAAGATCGCATGTTTTTCAAGGTCTAAGCAATAAAACACAATTAGCTAGAAGAATTAATGTAAAATAGATTTGTTTAATGCCACCCTTTTGAGCATTTCTAAAACAAATATAATATTTTCATAAAGAAGAGTAAAATAATTACTTTATTTGGAGAAATTTCTATTAGACCTTGTCCTCTGCAGGAACTGCTGATGTTCATACTAGACCAAGCACACCGCACGTGAATCGAATGTTATTTACATCAACCTAACTAGTAGAAAACAGCCTCAAATCCACAGAGCTAGTTGATTTTAAAAGGTTTGGTGGTACAAAAGATTCCTCACTTATCTTGTGCATTCTGAGTCTTCTAATGTTGTTCCTCTAATCTTGTTTGTGTTGTTGTATGTGCACTTTATCACTGAAGTAAGTTCCTAGTCTGTGAGCTCTGCTCACGGACAATGGCAAAAACTTCTTCTGATTCTGATTCTGATTCTAATCATTCACTGCAATGAGCGCTTTTCACGACTTTCAGAAGCCAGAGGCTGCCACAGTAATTCTATCAACAACTAGCATGCTAACAACAACTAGCATACTAACGGTGCATTTTCTGATCAGACAATAACACACTTTATAATGAGATGCAGACAGGACGCAACAGACGTATTTTGACGTCTAGAGCTGCTTATACAATATATCTGTATTGGGGCAAGAACAATTTTGCTCACATGCATGGGAAAAAAAAATTGTATACAGAGCCTTTAACAACCCTTTAAAACCTTTACATTACTCCTAATTTTCCATTCATTTTCTGTACCTATAATACTAATACTACTTAACGCTTTTACATTTTAATAATTTTAAATAATTTGCATTATTTCTGTTGCCTGTTTACATGTTGTTTTTAAGAAATCTTTTTATGAAATTAAAAGTGTACAGTATTTTCAGAAAAGATTATCTCACCTCGGGTACAGCTCATGAGAAATAAATAGATAAGTAAACCATGTATACTCAGGACAATGATAATGATGACGTCTATGAGATTTGTATTTCTAAAGAAAGAAATCTCATAGACATTGCAATATCCAACAGGAGCCTTTCTATGTCACACTATAGCACAATTAAATTTTCTTTCCCCCCTCACGCCTGATCCCACATATTACCCATGCAAACGACACTGCAGGCTTCTCTCACCAAAAGGGACTTCATTAAACCAACACAAAATCACAGTGCACATATATGCTCTCAGTTTGAGTTGTTCATTAGGTGTAAAGTGCCTCCATGTTCTTGTTATATGTAAACATGGGAGCAGGTCAGTCAGTGCAAATTAGAATATATGAGTTCTATCTGCAGCAGTAGGGGTCATTCGCACATACACAGGCCACGTCCACACCGCTATAAAAGTTTGGTTTTTCAGAAGTCCCCCAGCTACAGTGAGAGTGTGAGAAAATGGAAGAATTATCATGGCAAAGATAATGGTGACTAAGCTCCAATAAACTGCACTCATTTGGAGGATTCTAATAGGTTTGGTGGGGTTGTTTTAGGCCCGAGGGGTGGGGGTAGTAGTGTTTCTTTCATTTGTAGTATGTCTCTCACTCACTCTTGTTCTGTATGATCTAAGGAGGGCAGAGCAAGGACAAATAAACAGTTCTGCAGTTAAAGCTAAATATTTTATGTTATGTTAATGCTGTTCTAATATTAAGGATAGATATGAGGCATAGGCTGTATAAAAGTGGACTAAGGGAATGTGACGTCAGCCATAGTGTTCGGCTCCAGCCAAATAAAACTCAGCGCGGCTAGCAGTTATAGGGGAGCAGAGTGGAGCGGAGTTCGAATATTTGAAGTATCATAACAACCAAAAACCAATCCAGAGTGAGGCTGTTGAAGACACCACCCGCTCACACACCGCTGGTTTAGCAGGGAGTGGAGTAGCAACAGGGTTCGATTGACACTAGTGGAAACAGCCTCGGGGATAGAAGGCACCTGATTTATCTTTAATGTTCATAACTTGATTAATGGACAAAATTGTCCGTTGACAAATATTATTTACATATATATATATATATATATATATATATATATATATATATATATATATATATATATATATATATATATATATATATATATATATATTATATATATATATATATATATATATATATATATATATATATATATATATATATATATATACATATATGTATGTCATATATATGTTGTTTCATATAGATTCATTACACAATTCTGTTTTGTTATAGTAATAATAATGGATTAGATTTATATAGGGCCTTTCAATACACACAAATCACGTAATATTGCATTATTCATTTAATCCATAGTTATTCGTGGTGATCCACAGCTGCCCTGGGGGTAAACTGATGGAACTACCAATTGCTCACTCACAGGAAAGGCAGATGAAGAATCTCGCCTAAGGGCACAACAACAGTTTGCACTGCTGCCCCTCCTGCGGCACCATCCAAGATTCAGCCACACTTAGTTTCAAACACAGGTACATGGCCATTCTTATTATCAATATTTATTTTCCAATCTGAACAAGATCAATGTAGATAAGATAAATAATTCCCAGCCTTGTTAAATATTCAGTAAAAATTCCCATACATCATACACCTAGTAGTTTATTTTAGTCCATGATTAGCTAATAAAATGATGTAATAATAATAATAATATGTTTTATGCCATAATGTGGAAGATTGTAGTCAAAGAAACATCATTTTCATTTAGGCAAGCAGCAGTCAGGTTTGTGCAGATGTAAATCATCTCAAAGTAAGGACAGATGATTTTCAGTGTAATAATGGTAATATCAACCAAAATGGAAAAAAAAAAGCTTTCGTTTTAGTCTATTTCTTGGGCTAAAAGGTTACTTACTGTGGCTTTAATGTATTTCAACATACATTAAAGCCACATGCATGTAGTAGGATAGGGCTACATGGGTGAATGAAGTAAATACATCTCAAATGATTCGTGTTAAATAAAAAGTCTGCTCCAGTGTCTTCTAGGTGCTGCCGTATCGACCAAAATAGCACTCACTCCGTCTCCCTCCCTCTCTCTCTCAGTGTACCTACCCAAACAGTGCATAAGTAAAAGCAGCCGCTGTGTGTAAGTGCATGCTGTTACCTGGCTGTGGTGATGCAGAGCAGCAGAAATAGTTCAGGCCTAATTAAAAGTGTGTGCTCACTTATCACAGAGCAACAGAGGGACACACATGATTACAGCCCGGTCTGGTCCAGGCTAGGTCCCCCATGAGTTCTCTGACCCCAAAAACCAACAAGAACCAAACCAGGTCTGCACCGGGCTTTTTGAAAACTTTTTACACCGAATAACAACATTTTTAATAATGTAATGCTTCCTAGTTTATGTGTGTAGAAACTCAAAATCACTACACAATTTTTCGCATTATTCATTCACTCATCTTCACTGACCTAAGTGGCAGTCAGACAGGAAAGGTGGGTAAAGTATCTTGTCAAATGACACAATCACCTCACCTGTCATCACAGAGAAAAAATAAATGAAATGGTTATATTTATACAATGATTTGTACTATAAAGTTATTTTCTATCTAACTTTGCAATTTTATTTTATTTTTTTTGTACTCAAAATGAATTTTTATGTTTACCGCTGAAATCCATGCAGTGAGGCACCGGCCGTTCGTGCCTCAAATGGACTGACTGTGCTCACTGTGCTACTGCTTTAAGCGGCAGTGAAAAGGCGCCGGGTGAGGCACGCAGTTACTCTGCCTCATATTAGGGGGCACTCATGAGCCCAGGGATTCTTATAACTCCCAGCAGAATAGGGGCCGCAAACTACAATTTAGAGTTAGCAAGTCAACTTTAGCAATTAACTTTTTTCTTCTTGTCTGGCCCTGCTTTTTTAATGGAAGAAGATTACATACTAAAGCTCAAGCAGTTTTCTAAACTGGACTTTGGGTCGAAGCAGGACATTATAAGTAAAGGAAGACCAACGCTAAAGGAGCTAAATGGTTTGCTCCAGACTACAGGACGAAAGACTCACTCTTTTCAAACGGAGTGGTACAAAATTGTAAGAAATTTGAATGACTTCAATCCATTGAAAACTGGGAACCAGAATAAGGATAAAAAACAATACAAAACCAGCTTGCTTATTATTTAATTTTATTAGAGCTATTTCATACGAACTTCGGAACTTTTATTTTGAAATTCTTTTTTATTCTGGCCCCAAGTCACTCACTGGGAGAGAAACAGTTCCCGGGGCCAAATTTACTTGCCGACACCTGGTTTACATGTTTGTAAATCTGATTGTGACGACATCAGCGCCTCGCCAGCCATGAACCTCACCACACGTCACAGGGACTGACAGACTAAACCAGGTCTAGGCCAGAACTACTGTATATAAGGTTCAGATAGACATAAGGGACTAAAATTCTAACGTGTGATTAAGTTGTGAAGAAAATGAGTTTTCACATTGCTTTCTGTCACATAAATAGAATAGAAATAGAACCAGTCTTTTGAACGGCTCTTTGAAATGAACAGATCCAAAAGATTTGGACCTCATAAAAGAGTTGCAATTCCTATGATTATTTATAATGAAAAATGGCATTATGGAATTTAATATTAAAATCGTACATACAGTTCCTTGTGTGTTTAAAAATGGCAATGACAAGGTTCAATATTAGTAGTTTTCACTATGGTAGCTATGGTCTGTTTGATTCATTTTTCATTCAGCTATATCATCACGCTGCCAAGGCCACAAGAGAGCAAATCTTTTCATGCTCCCATTGTTAATTCACCCTGACAGGTTTTCATTAGTTCTGCCTATTGCTTATGGTTTGTTTAACGTTGGTCTAATCACTGTATTTAGTATTTGTTGGGATAGTGATGAAAAGCAGGCCAGCTATACAACCTTAAATTCAAATGATCCAAAAAAATCGTGTAATGTTTATTGTTGCTAACTTTACTATCAGCTCTCCTCTCTGAAAGTTGAAAAAGGGCTTATAACCACATAGTGGTAATAATAAGAAGATAATAGTGATGATAATAATAATAATAATAATAATAATAATAATAATAATATAATAATAATAATAATAATAATAATAATAATAATAATAATGATTAGGGTGCTCACAGCAAACAGTTTAACTAGTTCTATTTTTCACGTTTTTGAGACATGAACAAGCCCTACACCAAATTAGCAACTAAGTCAGGTTAAATAAGTGATGCACTCTAAACCAGGACTAAACCAGGATTAACCCCAACTAAATGGACTGAAACAGGAAACTGAATCAACACTTGCACTACCAAGTACTATGCCCCCAAACGACCCCATTATAGTGCCAGGCTTTATTCACAGAGTAGCCACACTGATCCTCATTGGCCGCTCCATGTTCAGAGACACAGAGATGATTTGAGTCCTTTGGGAGAGTGGTTACCATGGAAACGCAGCAGCCTCAGTTCAGGTGAAGCACTTCCTGATTGCGATCCAAATGTCGTCTTTTGTTGCTCTCTGCTACTGCTTCATCATCATTATTCAACACAAATAGAGTGGAGTAGTAAAAATAACACTCAGCTACATTACAATGCAGATATGTCGCTATTAATTATATGACGATATCACAATGTAATACATTTTAAATAGAGTTTGGGACTAAGAAAAAACTATCATTATTCATGGAACTGTACGAAACCTGTGCTCTTACTGTTTCAAATGAAAGTATTACAGTCGCATTGCTTTAACATGCACATGTACACGCAGACATACAAGTTTTACTCATGATAAGTATATGGACAGGCCATGCCTCATGAGAAAGCTCAGAACCTCTAGAATTCACTCACTGAGCTGCAGAGGCTGCACTGGCACTGATTAATGATTGACAACAGCTGCTGGGGTTTAGGTAGTGATGATTTATATCAGATTTCAGGATTGAAACTGTCAATCAAACATTCACCATCATGGTGTTTTTTGTAATTACTAATGTGACATTCATGACTGAGCCAACTCCTTTGAATAGTTTCTTTAGGAGAACAGTTCAAACCAGATCTCATTTTTAAAAGAACCAAACCTTTGTCTTTCTAATGTTACACCTTTGTACACCGAACTAATAGAAATATCAGCAAAGGTAAACACACCCCACTTTCAGTTTGAACACTTGAATCAAATCTTAGCCATGGTCAGTATTCTGTGATTAGTTTATGGACAAAATGAATTCTCACATTGGCTTCTGTCACATAAATATAAATAGAACCAGTCTTTTGTGCCGCTGTTTGAAATGAACAGATTCAAAAGATTTGGATCCCATGAAAGAGCTGAAATTAAAATCTTACATACAGTCCCTTGTGTGTTTAGTAAACGGAAATTATAAGGTTCAATATTAGTAGTTTTCTCTTTGGTAGCCCATCTGTTTGATTCATTTTTCATTCAGCTATGTCATGATGCCTTGAGTTGCCATGGTCACAAGAGAGCAAATCTTTTCATGCACCCATTGTTAATTCACCCTGGCAGGTTTTCATTAGTTCTGCCTATTGCCTGTGTTTTAATTTTGGTCTAATGTATTTGGTATTTATTGGAATAGTGATGAAAAGAAGGCCAACAATACAACCATAAATTCACATGATCAAAAAATCAGCCAGAAAGTATGACGTAAAAATAAAGACTTTGCACAAAAATCAGAGTACTACACACTGTCTTCATCTAATTAGAAAGCACTGAACAAAGGCCAGGTGAGGAGTGCTGTGAGGGGAGGGGGGGAACTGGTTTCACATCCTCCATATACTGGTGGGAAAAAAAAAAAAAACAAAAAAACAAGCAATCAAAAGAAATAAATATGTATAGTAGCCATGTGAGTTACTACTCAGTTATGGAGTGAGAACTGATTGGCTGTGCAGAGGTGGTCCACTCTGCTTCTGTTCTCTGTTTGAAAAAGCTGTTCTAAAGTTCTAAATAATGTTGTATGTAAATACTAGTTATCACAAACAGTTCCTAGGGGCGAAAGGAAGTAACACAATCCAGATGGGGAAAGGATAAATAATAAGCGGTTCTTTAATTATAAAGTAAAAGTAAGGGTCACATATGAGAATAAAATTTGAATTGTACACCTTAACTAAATAACAATGAAAAGAGGGTCAGCGTGTTCAAGACGGATGCCAACATACAACATTGTAGGTCGTTAGCAACCTATAGCATTCAAAAACACAACCATACATAAGTTTAAAGTTAGTAATGCAACGGATTAACAACAGTGATCTGTTGTCTGCAAACCAGCCACACTGATGGGCAGGAGTGGGGCTCTTTAATTACAGGAAGGGACAGGCTGAGAGAGTGGTGGCACTGGAGAGCGGCGTGCCAACCACTGGACGGAGAGCCGGAGCCAACACAGGGGAAGTGTTGAACTGGTCCACCACTCAGGGTCATTTCAGGAGCATTTTTTCATATGCAAAGAAGAAGTGGCCAACAGCGGAGTGCAGGGCGAAGTGGGTCCAGGCCAAGCCATAAGATACAACTTAATTTTGTATCACAATAATCGAATGTTGAAACAGTATTCAACTTAACAAAAATCATGTACCAAACAACTTACCTACAATCTGGACAGGGCATCAGCAAACACGTTCTCTGACCCCTACTTATCGTGAATTTTCAAATGGAAATCCTTCACCATCAGAGCTCACAGCTGTCGATTGTGATTGTACATATGTGACACAAAGATTAGAGGGTTATGATCAGTAAATATAGTCACAGGCTGAGAGCAGGACACAAAGTGCTAGAGAGCAAGCAACATGGACAACGTCTCTTTCTCTATGGTGGAATACCGGAGCTGATGTTGAGCTGATTGAACTTACGAGAGAAGTAGCTCACTGGGTGGTCCATACCCCTTTCATCCTTCTGCATCAGGACTGCACCAGTTCCAACCACACTGGAATCTACCTCGAGTTTATACAGCCTAGAGTGGTCCAAGCAGCAAGCACAGGGGCATGACACAAGAGGGATTTAACACTGTCAAATGCAGATTGACACTCTGGAGTCCACTTGAACTCCACTTTGGGAATTAGCAGATTTATTAGGAGCAGAACAACACTGTAGAAATTTCGGCAAAAACGTCTGTAATAGCCTGACATGCCCAAGAAGAGGCACAGCTCACGGCGGGTGGTAAGAGGAGGATGGGGACTTAAAGCAGCGACTTCAGCCACTAGGGGTTGCACCTGGCCCTGGCCGATCTCACTTCTCAAATACGTGATGCTACCTTTTCCGAATTCACACTTGGCCAGGTTAAGAGTAAGGGAGGCAGAGCTAAGCGCACAAACAATTGTTGAAGAGTTTTAATGTGATCCAATGTAACAGAGTATACTATTAAGTCATCTAAATAGGCATTGTAATTAAGGAGACCCTCCCTGAACAACATTTACATTCCATCAATGGCACTTGCCAATAACCTTTTTAACGAACCTAGTTTACTGACATATTTAGCAGAACCCGAGGCTGTCAATACAATATTCCATGTAGGGCATGGTATAAGAATTATGGATGGTAACAGTAGTCAGTAATGAAGCGGGGAAAACCAACAGGTTTGCCTACAACTAAACAGGTTGAGCTCCACTACTGTACTGTACTGTGCTTGGCTAAACCAAGTTGTAATAAATATTCAGTCTCCTGTTTTATCACTGAGCCCCACAAGGATCGCGCACCCCCTGCACCAACCTCCCTGGTTTGTTTGTTGGGGTGAGTATGTGTGAATGTGTGTGACTGCGTGTGTGTGTGTGTGGGAAGGGGGGTATATATTTATATATATAAGGGTTTATATTTGGATTTTAAGTGAACTGGTCTAATAAAGAATTGCACTTTTTCTAAAAAACATTTTGCTATTTTACCTTTTTCAATAAACATTGTGAACTGGCATTGTCTCTTCTTAAGTAAAGCTTACTTTTGTGCTTTAGGCTTAGCATTTTATATTTTCCAGATAAAATTCCTGGGGTGGCGTTGTTGGGTGTCTATGATTATATTATCTTATATAAAGTGTATTACAAACCGTTCCTAGGGTTAAAAGAAAGTAACACAATTCAGATGGTACAAGGATAAATAATAATAATAAAGTTAAAGTAAAGGTTACATATTAGAATTGAACAACAAAACTAAATGAAAACGAAAGGAGGCTTAACGAGTTCAAAACAGATGCCATTAGTAACAACTGGTGATGTCCCCCGATTTTAACTGAAGTCATGAAATAAAACTTTGTAGTCAAAATTAGTGCAAAATTCTTATTATTATTATTATAAGAATATTATTCTCATTATTCATCACTAGCCTATTCTCTTGGTGGCCTCTGAGTTAACCACTTTAGCACCCACTCATTTGCATCTGAAACAATGTAATTTAACCTAATATACTCAGGCCCATGTGTTTGTGAGGAGGTTTGACCACCAGTGGGCAGATGTACGGAGATATTCCTTAGATAGGTCACTTTGATCATGTGACCTCTCCAGACGGCAGGGTGTGGTAGACCAATGTATTTAAACAGACAGTTAACCTTTAGCGGTCACATCTCCACCAATGATAAATTCCAACATTATGCAGAGTGGAAATACATAGATCTATTACTAATCATTACAGGCAGGGTCCAAGGGCTGGGGGTGGCCAGATGAACTGCCTGACCTAGATCCTCTCCTGCATCAGAATAGTGCAAAATATGATTTAACCCCTCATAAACATAAAGCATTATATCATACTATTTTACCAGTGGATATTTAACTTGCAATCTGATTCCTAAAAAGGTATTATATAAAATCAATTGTTGCACTTTCTGCGATGTTATAATGTTTTTTTAGATATCATTTGAGTAATTTAGCAATCTCTCCCGGGCCCTATTCGAACCCTCCTTATGATTAGCTGTAAGATTCTGTACAATACTCACAAACCTACGTCATGCTCTAATATGACAATTCTCCATAAATATACAAAACCATGATAAAAAAAAAAAACAAAAAACTCGATACAACGTGCAGTAGTTTCATTACTGGGATACACGCTGATTGTGTTGTGATAGTACTCAGAAGGAGAAGCGTGAGGGGCAAATGGAGGCGTTAATAGGTAATTTTTGGCAAATATAGCATTTTCAAAACAACAAAAGGTAACATGGTGATTTATATATGTATATTATGTGTTAGTAGTTAATACCCCATAGAAGTGTAATACACCGTCTTTCGCAAATAAACGTGAACACATTTTTAGGTGGTCCATCATCTGTTCATCTCCATAAAGATGTTATGATGTTATTTAACCTGGCAAAGTACCTTAGAAATTATTAATATAAGTTATTCATCTGACAGTAAAACTTTATGCTCCACACCAAAGGTTGTATGAACTTGAACGGATCAGTCTGAAGCCATACAAGATGGATTATCATGAGTTCCTTAACCCTGTAACAATCCGGACTGCAGCACAAGGTTAGATGTTAGTGCTTTGACTGTTCCACAATATGGCATTAAACTTTTCAATCTCGATGGACGTAAGCAGGTGCTGCCACCAGGCCAAGTTACTGGTCAGACCAGCAGACAGGCAATCCAACTCACAGTAGAAGACATGTTTGATTTATTAATGCAACCAATACTAAATCTGGAATTAACTAACCAGTTACCTACCTCTTTTAGGTTAATTGCATTTTTTGTAGGATGTGGTAATTTTATCCTATATACTATTAATATAACTAGTACATAAATACAGTGAAAATTCATGTGAGACAGTAGCCTACAGACTACGGTTAGCCATCTCACTAACAATCTTTGAAGCTAATGAGGATTTCTTGTTCTTAGCTAAAGAACAAGAAATGGTTTGAGAGGGGTGTTAAATAGGCAATTTTTGTTAGGAAAACAATCCATCTTTAAACAGGAATGTGGTGCATAAATATAACTTATCTCCTATTTACTACTCCATCCTCAGACCTAGATCAAAAAAAGGAAAGCAATAGCGATAGCCAGTATGCTAATAGGTGTTAAAGCAACCATTAGGAGCTTGTGCAAAATATCAATTGGGCAGAGTCTACACTTAGTGTGGTTCAATAGACCTAGCTGACAAACAAAAACTGTATACAAATACTTGTGTTAATTTCAGTGTAGTTAGCTCCTCACTTCAGATATAGCAGTGTCTCCTCACTTGACCAGATATAAGAGCAGTGTCCGTTTTCAGCTAAAACTTTTTTATTTTTATTTTATTTTTTTTTTATTTCGACTGATGGATTACACAGACATCCAAAAATGAGGATAGCTCTTTCAAAAACTTCATCTCTGCTTGACTTTGTGACTTTTTCAGCTTTAGTTTGTACAAAAATGAAGTGATAAAAGCTTTTATTTTCACAAAACAGGTTGTCTGTGAATGACCAAAAAAATCAACTATTTTCAAGATTTTGATAGATATGAAGGAGGGAGGAGAAGCCAAATAAGTTATACATATCCGCATACTTGTAGCCTGAGAATGCATTCTCACAGAAATACATGGATCTGGCTAAAGGCATAACAGGCTGTGGAGACAAGCAGGTGACATATTTTTGTTTTGTATTTTACAATAGAAAAAAGAAAAAATGTAAGATAGCTCCATGAAAAAAAAAAAAAAAGTTACATAGTCTTTAAGCCCTGTATCCAAGTTATCCTTTTCTCAAACTGCAATATACTATAAAACACCCACCACAACCAAAACTTGTCTTTAGCTCTCACAAACTTAGAAATTGAGACATGCATCAATTTCTAAGTATATTTGAAAACACTTGTCAAAACCATTCCACTGTGTAGTCCTATTTTAGAACTAGTTTAGCCCTAAAAGAGCACTAAAGGTTCTGTGACAGACCTGGTTTAGTGATAGGTATAATTGACCAAATCATGATGTGGTGATCAAATTTCCTATTACAACATATGAGGCGAATACGTTTTTGTTGGCCACAAGGAAAATAGCTTTAAATGCACTCTTAGACCCACCACACAACCACAGGATTGTTTTTTTTTTTGTCTTAAATATTTTTTAAAAGAAAGGAAAAGGGCAGACCACAGACATGAGAAGAGTTGGATGAGATTTCAAATCTTACAAATCTCTGACCACCAAGACTGTAGCGAAGAGACCGCACACTAAAAGCTAAAACGTTTGAGGTATCAAAACTATAGTGCTCATGTCAGCTGTTTCCTGTCTTCAGTAAAATGACTCACTTTGAGACTCTAAAATATTTCAAATAGCAGAGCACTGTACTTCTACTTTATATGCAAGTTAAATCTGTGTTGTTAATATTAAGGGCTGGGCGATATGGAAAAAAAAAAAAGTTTTTTTTTCCTCCATATTGATCAGTTTTGATTTTCGATTCAATCTTCTTCTATCTAGACTTTAGGTATATAGAGCAGGCTGTTAGGATCACTACAGTTTTTTACTTAGTACTAGTAATAATAGTATAACAATTAGTTTGTATGATATACTAAGCTAAAAAGAATACATATTTTACTGCTATTGACAAAAACATGTTCACATGCATGCTACTGCTATCAGCAGAAACACGTGAGATGTCTGCGCACTAAATTAGGTCTTACTTTTCAGTCATAAATGGTGGGAAAATAGCCGTTAACTTGAATTATAATGATAAGAAGCACCAGAGAAGAGAAAGAGAGGAAGAAAGGTGAGGAGCTGTCACTGGATCAGAGAGAGGGGCGTGGAACGGAGACAGACAGCACCACACACGCAGAGGGAAGGAGCCACTGGACTGCCCAGATTGTGCAAATTTAAGTAAAAAACTTCAGTTGAGTTCAGTACCACATGCTTTTACTGCCACAAGATTGGCTGTAGGCCTGTTGATTAATATGCCTTATCATCGAGATTGACCAAAGTTTAGATTGCGATCTATTGATCTGTCAATTTTTGGCACAGCTCTAGTTATTCTTACTTGTGAAATGCAGTGCAGTAGTTCAGATGAATGATAAATGATTTAATGCACAGAAGGTTGGAGATAAATTACACAGGAAGTAGATTTGTATTTACTGTAGCAGCTGCTTCAAGTGGATATATAAACAGAACCATGCGAGGATCTACTCTCGCCTTTTTACTTTTTAAAGAACCCTTCAAACTGGATTAATAGCCTTGTTTTGTGGACTGGGTGTCATTATTTGCAGAGGACAGATTCTAACTGAAAATATGGATGAGAATACTGCAGTTTAATTATACAGTTTTACAAGAAGCGAGCAATTAAGTCATCTGGGAAAAAGTTTGTATCTTGTGCCTTGGTGTCCATCACTCCATCTGCCCCTAATGTTATGTTTTACTGGTGCAGTAGTAATGTTTATTTATTTATTTTATTTATTTATTTTTTTCTGGTTACTGCATGATAGAGCAGCTCAGAATTTCACACCATGCACGAGGAGCGCAGTGGATTCAAAGTCACATACAGTGTTGAGTCACACCAGAAATAGGGGAGAAGCAAATCGAGGTCTGAATTGGACAAATTATCCTGTAGCATGTGGCGGGCTTTAGGATAAATCTGTACTAGATGAGAACTAAACCACCAGTACATCCAGACTAAACTGGGCTCAAACCAAATCATGCTTAATGTGAACGTACCTATTTAAATGTGAAAAACAGAACTGGTTCATTTTAAACAGTCCGCAGTGATCCAAAGTTATTCCTCACTTTCCTGATGCATTCCTAACATCCTAATTATCCATAGTGAGTTTATAAGTGCTTTTCACAACTTAAAAAGCCCAGAGCGCGTTTAACTACCATGGTGATGCTAACCATGCACTTCCTGATTCCTGGACATTAAACATTTTATAGTCTAGTTTTGCCAGTCTCATTGTGATGCCTGTTTTTACAGTATTGGGGGAAAAGAAATTCTGCTCAAATATATGGAAAAATAAAATTGGATATACTTTAACATAAATATAAACAACCAAAAACATAGCCAAAAAATGTTTTGTTTTTTTTTTTTTTCGCCAGCACGCCTCCTATAACCACTGCTTTAGTTGTATCTACGAACATGAATTATTCAGTTGTGCTTTCCAACCATTCATCTATTATCCGCTCAGAAATAGCCTAATATTATTTTACTTCATTTTCCTGTGTCAATCTAGCCTCCCCCACAACGTCTGCAGTACTGTCCCCCTCTTTACATCAATCTTATCTGCGAGCTGGAGTCCGCAGGGCGCCAGACAGTCTGCAGTAAGAGTCATAGCCTTCACCAAATCTGCTATTTGTTATTAATTATCTATTTAGAAATGCAATAAGAAGATGAGATTAAATTAGTCCAACTGAGCTGAATTTGATTCAGCTCAGACGCAATTATGCAGAGCGGGTAGGGTAACTGCAAAGTGCATAATACACCATAGGACTACAGAATGGATGCAAGACAATGGGTGTTATACCAAAAAGTGTTCAAATAGCTAAATATGGTAATGTGCATATCACACGATGATATTTCAGAGTTTACAAAAAAATTTCCCTTTTTTTGGTTATTTTTTCTAGTTTTTAAATTTAGGTCAAGCAGTATTTAGCAGAAATCACATAGAGCTAATGCCACAACTGTTCCTTAGTAGCCATAAAATTAATAACAAGGGCCCCAAACTATGGCAGAGTCCGAATGTCGACCTTAACACCTAACCACTCACTCAGTACATAGGCCTTTAGCAGACTACTGTAAATTTCGGACAATATAGCGCACCTGAATAAAAGCCGCACCAGCTAAATTTTCATATAAAATCAATGTTGTACATACATAAGTCGCACCTGCATATAAGCCGCAGGTTTCTCTGTTGTAATATGAGCTATTTACACAGAAAGACGGTACACACGGGAGTTTTTTTTTTTTTTTTTTTTTCTTAAATTTAATAAAACAGCCCCAAGACAGCATCAACATGATGTAACCTGGATGAAAAATGTGGATTCCACCTTCTCTATTTGTCTCTCTCTCTCCCCTCCGTTGTGTGCCTCACCTGTTCACATGACTCATTGCGTCCAGTCATCGCCCCATATTAGCCAACAGCAACATACATTCAGTAGGTGCGGACGGCAAGCATGAGGAGCATGCGAACCTGTTAGGTTTAAAAGTTCTCATTTACCTCCATTTCGCTACAACAGCGCTCCTACTTTATTTTACTCACTGTTTAACCATAGATACCCGTCATCGGGTCCTTGCCGCATCGAGAGTGAGATTTGATTCCGTGGTGTAAAGGTGAATTGGTGAGTTTGTTTTGTTATCCTAATGGTAGCCTAGCGGCCACCATTCATTCTCAATGAGCAGAAAGGACATTGGAGAAAACAGGTTTAAACCCCAATGCTTCTTTGTGTGTTTTCCATGATGAGGGTGTGTGCATGATGTGCAAAATGACACTTCAAAATTACAGTTCAAAATCGACAGACTACCGGTAGTGTATTCTTCAGCATAATCTTTCACCATGTTTGTCTCACTTTTTCATTTACTGGTAGAGAGTTCCCACCGGTGGCCAGAAAAAATCCATAAATAAGCCGCACAGTTGTGTAAGGATGCATAAGGGTTTAAAGAGTGGGAAATAGTCGCGGCTTATAGTCTAAAATTTACAGTATATAGTGTGCTCATTCACAGAGCAGTGTGACTCTGTGAAAAAAAGTGCTAAACTACGATAAAACTTGATTATGGTATGGCCCCCCATGTATATATATATATATATATATATATATATATATATATATATATATATATATATATATATATATTATATATATATATATACACATAGACTTTCACATGGGGAGCCATATCATAACTTGTTCTGATACAGCTCAAGATCATTCAAAGCTATTCGGGAAATTTCTTTTCTGCCCTGTCCTAATACTGAGTAGTATATATATTATGTATATATTTAAAACAAGGACAGTGCAAAGAAAGTATTCATCTCTTAGAGAAAAAATGCTTTGTGCCATATTTATTTAAAAGCTACTGTGCATCTGCACTTTCTGGGCAGGTACAGAAGACATTAAAGGGCCTATTTACATTGAAGCACAACTAACAACAATATTTTATCAATAAAAAATGTAACCATAATCCAATTCATCTTTAAAGATTTGAAACAGTGAAAATTCATTAAGAAACTCTCATCAATACAAAGTCATCATTATCTTCCAAAATTACTCCAATTCTTTGTGTACGATATCCTCTAAAATGTAGTTATCAAATTCATCAGCATTGTTATCTTCTAAAATACAATCCATCAACAACATTACCTTCAAGACAAATGTCATTAGTCAAACACAGTACATCTACATCTGCACTATACACTGACAGCACAATCAGTCACAATGTTTAAACGCCTGCCTGCTTAGAAGCCATTGTTTTAGTCTGTGAGAGAAAGTGTGGTAGTTAGTGCAAGTTTTAGTATGCAACTCTGATGACAACCCTAGTGTCTTGCCAAAGGACTCAATAACAGTATAACATGGGTTTGAACTGGCAATACCAAAACCCACCTAAACATATGCCACTCCTTTTTATGTGCATTACAATATAATAAAATACTACTAATAATGGGAGTAACATTGCTTATATTCAGATTATACATTTATTCATAGCACCGACCGTCATATTTACAACATTACACGTCCACATCACCCTCCCCCCTCTTACTGTGCAAGTTCCCCTGAGGCCTGCCTCTACTGTATTCAGTTTTGCTGTTCTTTCTTTCGCTCACAGCTGCCACTTAAAACAGAATGCATCAGACCTGCTCCCCACCAGGCTATGGACGTCCCAACTGTCTTCAAACAAGCCTCTTAGATGTCTTCTTCAAACCCGGCCAGGAGAGGTTCATTACAACACGTTTCGATGATGTCATGCTCACAGCTCCTATGAGTTCTTACACTTCCTTCTTGCTACTGGGAGGAAATTCAAAATGGCAGCTCGGGTGGATTACATGTAAACAATAAGGATACTGTCAATAGAGGCTGACAGAAGTGACAGATCATTAACATGCACTCGGGTACAAAACGCATTATCAGTGTACTATAATTCATTGGTATTTAATAAACTATTTAATTTTAAATATTAATAATACTGCTTAATAATTTGGTTAGTTATTCATTTACTACTCAAACACAATGGGCTTGAGTGTGACATGGTTCTAAGATGTTTTTATCTCGTTTTAAAGGTGCGGTATGTAACTTTTCTGGTGGTAGAGTACATGACTGCTTGTTTCCGTGGATATGTTAATGGTTCCATAGGCCGTTAAACTTACCTATTTTGCATTTATCAATTACAGGTGTTTTCATTACTAAAAGCAGATACTCCTACTGTGAGAAGAGTCATCCATCCCTCCAGAGACGACCTGTAACTTGGCCTGGTTGCATCATCGGCTTGTCTCCATGGAGGAAGATAAGTGTAATGCCAAAGTGTGGAACATTTAAGGGAAACTAAAAACATCTCTATGGAGACAAGTAGGTGGTAGACCCTCCGTCAAAAAAGTTACATCGTGTTAATGATGGATATTGTGTTAATAGTGTACATAGTGTGTTAATGATGGATGGGTGGATATACTATAATGCATATAGATCAATTGTTGCTGCTACTTTTAAAATTATAACTTATAATTATGTGACAGTGACCTGAATCACTTCTTAAAGAGTACTTCTCAGGTGGTATAGTGCTTGAATGGCTTGTGCTCTTGCCTCGCAGCCAGGTTTAATAGCTGGGTGGTATCAACCTTTGTGCAATTTGCATTACTCTTCTTGCTTTGAAACAGTACTTAGTTCAGTGTAGTATCATTTCATCATTATTATTTGTGTCACTTGTGCACAATTTTGCATGTACTTTAAATAAACAAAACCAGAAAAGTTGCATAGGTCATATCTTGTGAGCTTTAAGTCATGTTCTAATGTAGTGTCTTCCTCAAAACATATCTGGAGTTGTGTTTTGCTTCATTCACACATGTTTAATTAATGCTGGTTTATTAGTTTGTCTACATCTCCAAAACCCAAAATGCTCTGTTCCATCTTGTGATGTCATGAAGCCGTCATTTTCATGTTAACAACTACGTTTTACCTTTTGTTCAGTAGAGATTGGCAATTCCAGGTCTGAAATTATGCAGATGACTTCGGTGAAGGTGTAAGTTTAAAAACACAATGGAGCACTTCCTGTATTACCTCATGACATCACAAGGTGGAAGTGTTTCTGTTTGTTATTGACCAATGTCTGTTTCACTGTTGGATTTTCTAACTTTGTGTTGGCTAAATCAATGATCCTGTTAATCTCTAAGAGGCAATTGCTGTTGTGCTTTTGTGCTTTACAAAAATGAATTGAATTGAGAAGTACACAGTCTAAATATGCAGGATTTGTGTATCAAACTTGTGAATGAAACAAAACACAACTTCGGGTATGTTTTTGATGAGGAAACACCTTTATAACATAGATCTGAAAATAATGTAATATGGGCCTTTTAAGGGAGACAATAAAACACCAACCACAACTAAGACTCCTTTTTTTGCACAACGCCCACTCTTACATGAATGCTTTAAAACTTGTCAAAGCAATTCCATATGTGTAGGGCTATAATTTTAGACCTATCTTCGCCCTTAAATTGAGAACTGGTGATCCAAACTATTTATTACATTGTACTTAGTATGAATAATTTAGAACGCCATTACCTTGAGAACACCAACAAATGCCATTCGTGCCTGGGTGAGTTTCCTCCTTTTTCAAGTTCCATCTTTTTACTTCTACTTGAGTAATACTAGGGTAGGGTAACTACTTGAATACAATATCTTCAAAATTCCCACCTGTGTCTATAAATATGTATTACTATGTGCCTGTTATGAAAATGGCCCAACCTAACCCGCCCTGCTCTATAGAGAAGAATGCTTAATCCAGCATTAATGGTTTGACTGGACTGACTGGGCTGACTCGGCGGATGGAGCAGAGACAGTATCAGAACATGTCAAAAATTTAGAGAGCTCCGACTGACAGAAGCCGGCTCAGTTTGGGAAGTAGCTTCAGACATTTTTTTTTTTTTTTGAATGATGAAGAGCTGCCTTGAATAAAAGATGACATTTATGCGTTACTTTTCTCTGGCAAGACGGGATTCTTTTGTCAGAGTCTTCAGAGCCCAGCGAACACAGACGCACAACCTGCTTCTTCACTTTTAAAAGATTCACAAATGAACTCATGCTTTTAAACTACTCTTAAAATATTGATACATAGAAGGGGAAAAAAAAAATCAACCAAGGAGTGATATTAACCTAATTCCTTCAAACTATGAAACTAGATCGGAGAGAAGTGGATTTTGTGTTGGTTCACTAACGGAAGTGCAAATCTCGACAGGACTAAATGTTTTTTGGAGCGTGCGTTTAACAGAATTTGGTATCAGCGCGTGATGTGAGACAGAGGGTTGAACTGTAGGGTTTTAATGAAGACTGCTGCTCTGGCACACTACCCACGGAGAAGAAATACAGACTGGTGCCCAACCCAAGCTGTGAGTGGATGCAATATTAATCATTCTTGTGTAACTTGAACTACTGATGTAGACTTTAGGCTTACAAGTGAGTGAATGAAGGCAAATTAGGATACTTTAGTGCAAGCTTAGTGCTCCACTGTTTGGAACAATGGTGCTTTATTCTGTGGACTACCTTTTGGGCATGAGATGGTGGGCACGTGCTGAGTTGGCATAGCATTATAAGTTAACCCAAAGGTCCAATACCTGCTTCAGCCCTGTCATTGTTTCAATAGGTAATACTTGCCTTTAGTATCTGTATACACTGGTAAAAGAATGTATTGTGAACGGCCAAGTTATTTCTGGAAGTAAAGCACTTTGAATGGTCAAAATAGGTAGACAAGTGAGGAAACAGTGATTTCACAACGCCATTGTCATAGTTGGGTTTAGAAATCGCATAACTAGACATTGACAATCCATGGGTTTCAGAGAGAGGAAAAAAAATACCATGTTGCCATAGCAACAGACTCTGTGCACAGCAGCATACTAGCTAGCTCATTGTGTCTCAAAGCTAACAGTCACTTTCATTAAAATCTGAAAAGATAAAATAAACAGCCTATTACATTTCAAATTAATTAAAATAAAGACTACACAATTATTTTTATATGTTTTAGCATTTATTATGCCTCAAAACTAGCATTAGCATTAGCATCGAGACACAAACATCTCCCTTTCTAAACATACAAGAGTCCTGTGTAGTGTTTAACATGTTGTCAATGATATCTACCTGCAGCTCCCTGTCCACTGCCTTATCCTTAAATATTTATTCATTTTAGCAATACTTGGCAAAAACCTCACAACAAACCTTCAAAACAAAAATAGTACATCTTTTGCATGGTGCTCAAAATGGCCCCTGTAACCAGAAAGCTGAAACACACGGACTGAGACAACGACAATTTAGTATTCAAAACAAATACATGCCTGACATGAAAGGGACAGAGGTTAAGCGCATCATCCAGAAAATGTTCTCTGTTTAAACTATACAGGGCCATTGTATACTCCCATTTTACCAATGTACCCTCCAGTGTTGAAGTACACTAGTGTATAAATAAGTTTGTGTGCATGTGAGTGAGGGACAAAAGATGAAAATGAGCTCAAGGCTCAGTCAGGCAAGTTTATATTCTTGGTCAATAACATGCACAGTGATGACCAAATAAAATAATATTAATAAAGCTTCATAAGTAAAAGTGATAACAGTGTGTGATTCATGATCCTGCCTCCAACCATGTGTAGGTTGTTGCATTTATTTTATAGAGTTGGCCAATACCTTGCACAAACGTTCTGTGTCATTGAGGACTAGAGAGCCTTTGTCCCTTTGTCTGACAATAGTAACTGATAATGTATAACTATAGTAGTAGTGTAGCAGTAACTACACTGGTGGTACTTGGAATGAGAGACAAAGTTTAGGGGGCACTCAAGACACATGAAAAAAGTTTGGGAACCACTAGGTAACATTTTTTTATTTTGGCATCCTTGTGTGTGCCCAGCCTTGTGCTTTTGAGTTGAGTTAAGCCACATTCATAGTCAGGAGAACCTAGCTGATGGAATGCCCTAAATTATGCATATGTTTAGATTCATGGGGGAAACATAAGCTGACTCCACCTGCAACGCTAATGGAAATATAAGAACAAACCATTTTAAGTCCACAAAGTTATTAAAAAAATGACATCATGACATCAAGTAAGTATACCAAATCTACCTCCTATCTACACCCCATTACTCCAGGATGCCTCTCCACTGGGTCTCCTGAAGGGGGTAACTTGGTGGTCTGTTGACTTGTGACATTTGAGTTGATGAAAAAATCCAATTCTTGTTTTAAAAAAAGTTTACTTTGCATCTCATATGTGGATGCATGCCTTATCACCCACGCACAGCTTGTACCCGCCACTGAGTATGGCAGGGGGCCGTGTTATGAATAATTGAACTGTTGTGGATTTACACCCGCATGGAGCTAAGACTACCTGCAGAGGGGTGGAAGGGTAGACCTGTGCAGAGGTTGTAAACAAAATGCCGTCATTACGAAAGGTGACAACAGCTGAAAAGACAACAGTAAGAGGTGGCTAATGAATTGTCTACTTTCTATTGGACTTGTTGTTTTGAATGAATGTATGCTTAATTTAAATATTGAGTATATATTGTCTCTAGTTAAACATTTATCAAAAAGTTGCAGAAAGAGTATAATAGTATACAATAATACCTTACACTTGTTGACAGGCTTTTTGAAGCCTTTTAAAGCGATACACTGTAGTCACTCTTCATTCAACCCAAACTCAGTGGTGGTAAGCAGGTAAGCAGGGTTGGGAGAACACTGCTCTATAACCACTGTGTCACTGTCATATATAGTGATATTTCTATATTTCTATGTTATTTTACAGTCTATCTACTTTTTGAGTGCTACAGTGTTGTTTTTAATTTTTGCACACTGCTACCTTGCAATTTTATTTCATTGTTTTGCTCTGACCTTTGATATAGAGCGCCGAAACGTTGTTTAAAACATTGAGTGTATATTGTCTATAGTAAGTGCTTCAAACAACTGTCAAAGAGCTTACAAAAAAACGAGGATTGTTTTTAATATATGGCCATTTTAAACATTGAGTGTATATTGTCTATAGTAAAACAACTGTCAAAAAGTTGCAAAAAGATTGTAATCTATATAATAATACCTTACACTTTTAATGCACTGCAGGCTTTTCAAGCCTCTCAAACCAATAAACTCCTGCGGTACATTATTCATTCATCCCACACTCAGTGGGGATAAGCTTCTATTGTAGCCACAGCTGCCCTGCCCATCGGCCAACCACTACCAATCATTCACACACACACACCACATTCAGTAGGTAAGTTTGGTGAGTGTCTCGCCTAAGACCACAATGTGAGAACTTCCATGTGAGGGGGCATGGTAGGGTTACCCAAGGCAAACAGGTCCTGGGACACGAGTCAGACAAAGAGTGGTTCAGAAGCTTCCCATGATGAGCACAGAAACAAGGCCAGCTACGTCGGCATGATTGGTGTTACTGGGGCCCCACCCTAGAGCCAGGCCTGGGGTGGGTGCTTGACAGTGAGTGCCTGGTTGCCGGGCCTTTCCCCATGGAGCCCGGCATGGAGTGACGTGGGGCCATTCTCCCATAGACCCACCACCTGCAGGAGGATCCGTGAAGGGCTGGTGCAGACAGATCTGGGTGGAAGTCGAAGGGGGGGGGCTTGACGACCGGATCTCTGGACATGGAGACTGGCTCTGGGGACATGGAATGTCACCTCAGTGGAGGGAAAGGAGCTTGAGATTTCGAGGTAGTTTGAGCGTTACCAACTTGATATAGTCACCCTCACCTCCAGCTTGGGCTCAGCAAGCCAACTCCTTGAGAGAGGCTGGACTGTCCATTTCTCTGGCGTTACCCGTGGGGAGAGGCGGTGAGCTGGTGTGGGCTTGCATATTGTCCCACAGCTTAGCCATCACATGTTGCAGTTCACCAAACAAAAGGGTCCCTGTGCCTTCGGATCGGAGACAGGTCTCTCACTGTTGTGTCAGCCTGCAGGCCAAACAACAATGCAGAGTACCCGGCCTTCTTGGAGTCCCTGTATGAGACACTAACCGGGGACTCTGTTCTTCTACCAGGATACTTCAACACCCACGTGGGCAACGACAGTGACACCTGGAGAGGGGTAATCGGGAACAACGACCTCCCTGATCTGAACCCGAGCGGTGCTCTGTTATTGGACTTCTGTACTAGTCACAGTCTGTCCATAAAGAACACTATGTTTGAGCAGTGCACATGGCACCAGGACACCCTGGGTCAGAGGTTGTCCTGGAGAAGGCATTCGACCACATCCCTTGTGCTGCCTCTTGAGGGGTGCTCCCTGAGAATGGGGTCCAGGTCTTTTGCCAAGGGCTATGCGATTCCTGTATGACCACAGCAGGAGTTGTGTTCGCATTGCCGACAGTAAGTCAGACCTATTCCCAGTGCATGTTGGACTCCGCCAGGGCTGCCCTTTGTCACCGGTTCTGTTCATTGTATTTATGGACAGAACTTCTGGGCACAGCCAAGGGCCGGAGGGGGGTCCGGTTCAGGAACCACAGGATCTCATCTCTGCTGTTTGCAGATGATGTTGTCCTGATGGCTTCACCAAGCCAGGACCTGCAGCAGGCACTGGGGTGGTTTGCAGCTGAGTGCGAAGTGGATGGGATGAGAATCAGCTCATCCAAATTGGAAAAAATGTGGCTTGCTGGCTTGCCATTGCTGCCAGTAGTTAGAGTGCTAACCTTGAATAAAAGTAAGTGGAGCAGAACACAGCTAAAGCAAAATAATGTGCTAATATAATATAATAATAGTTGTTATTGTGAGCTTCGAGAAATGACTGGCAAAAACAAGAATTGGAAGGCTCAGATAGTTGCGTCATTTA
>JAIEZT010000007.1:19637828-19772828 GCA_019594935.1 Periophthalmus modestus | reverse complement strand
CCTTCCACACAAATGTTTGAAATCCTCCAGCTTAAAGACCAATAGGAATGCATGATCAGTTTGTGGCGTTTGATTTCATTTCTGTTTACTTTCTCCTCTTGAGTTCGCTGCTTGAAAACTCTCCTCCCTCTCTCACTCTCGCTCTCCTCTCACTACCTCTTCTCCTTTTTCACTCTTTTTCTCCCTCAGTTTCTTCTCTCTCTCTACCTCTTTTCTTTATTCTTCTGTCTCCATCCCTCTTTCTATCTTCCATCCCCCTCTTTTCTCTCTTCTCCTACTCCTCTCCCTCTTTTTCTCATTCTCCTTTGTCCCTCCACTCTTTTCTGACTACCCGTTCTCCTCTGTACCTCTCTTTCTCCTCCCCCTTTCGCTCTCTCCCTCAAATCTTCACTCATTCTCTCTTTTCTTTCCCCATCTCTCTTTCCTTCCTCCTTCCCTTTTGATTTCCTCTCTCCCACTTCTTGCTCGTGCATGCTTTTACTCTAGTCATCCTCCTTCTCTCTTTTACCATCTTTACGCTCCTCTCTCTCTCCCTCTGACTCTCTCTCCCTACCCTTTTTCCTTCATTACAACTCTTCTATATATATATATCTCTCTCTCTCCCTTCTCTGCACCCTTCCTCACTCTCTTCACCACCCCTCCCCTTGTTCTCTCTCCCCCCATACCTCTGTCTCCTCTCTCTCTCACACCCCCTTGTCTATCTCTCACTTTCCCTCTTTCCTCCCTCCCTCTCTCAGCACATTTCTACTTGGTTCACCCTGCCCGCTGTGTGAAACATGCCCAAAGCCAGCATTGGTTGTTTGAAGCATCTCTGCTCTTAAACACTTTGAGGGCTGCCACACGCTTGGTTCTTCTGTCTCATAAATATGGAGGAACATTTCATAGAGGAGCAGGCCCTCAAGTGAATCTGCGCATGTCTGGAAAAGTGCACCGTGTTTTTGGTGTTAAGACGAGATAAACCTCTGAGTCGTATCATTTGAGGGCAACAAGTTCTAGCCCACAATCCTAGCTTGGAGAATGGAGGACAACTTCAGTGCAGCGGAGACTTGTGTTACAAGTATCAGAAAGGGACAGCTTTATTACGGTTTTGTATATATAAAACCGTATATATATATAAATATATACACATATGTAGATAGATAGATTATGCATAATTGCAAACACACTCCCACTCTCAGTTTGAACCCTTTGAATCAAATCTTAGCCTTGTCATCTCTCTCTGTGATTAGCTTTTAGATAAAATGAGTTCTCACATTGCCCTGTGTCATATAAATAGTAAAAGAGACGGTCTTTTGAACGGCTCTTTGAAATGAACTGATCAAAGAGAGCCGAAAGTCCTGTCACTATTCTTTATGTCCCCAGGTGCAGAGTAGGCATGTTCAAATCAAATATAGCTTTTACTGGTAACATTTGTAATGCTGATTGATTCTTAATTACAAAAGCATTGTAACCTGGCTGATGTCAGTTTGATTTGTGTAGCATTACCCATTGTCCATCTGGAATGGTCTCCATCAATATCGTTCAGGAAGAGGAGGGATTCTAAGTAGAGTTTAAGTCAATATCAGCAGCCAACTGACATGCTTTGATGATACAACAGTCTTTAAAATAGTTTTTGAGATGATTATTCAACCAGAAAGCACAATAAACCTCATCTGAGTCTCTCATTTGAGTTGTCACATTCTATGACTAAAACCAGTTGGAAATAAACCTAGCCAGTCATTAACCAGTGATGTGCAGCAGAAGATTCAAAAAATTTGAAAAACTAAATTCTATCTGAGCTTTGTCAGTTGTAGACTTACTTGCAGTGGGGACAGCAACAAAAACTCAAGTAAGAGTACTGTAGAATAAACTACTCAAGACGGAGTAAAAAAAGGCTTGTCAAAACTATTCAGAGAAGAACAATTTTATTAAGAAGTTACTAAAGTCAACGTAACTGAGTACTATTCCCCCTCTATTGCTAAGATCACAGTGAATTATTATTGGACAAACGCCACTTCTAGTGAATCAGAAATCAATAAGATGGAAGAGTGACCAAATATTATACTAGTAAGAGAAATGTTACTTCAAGTAGGCTAAAAGAACACTATGAAAAGCAAATGCACATCTCTGCTTAAAGGTTACATATTAAAATTCCTCCCACCCTTGTGGTTGGGTTCATAAACTTCTGTTAAACCTCATATTAAAAACTAACATGCATTTCTACACAGACCCACGCTCCATAAAAGCCCCATATATCTGGAATGCACTTGACTTGGTGCAATACTTTTATACTGTGCGTGTAAAACAGATTTAAATGGGTTATCCCCCTGTACTGCCATATTTTAGATACTTCCACGTCGCTAGCATCTGCAAAGTTCACCACGAGTTCATTTGACAGTTTTATGGGCACACGAAGAACACCATCTTTCCCTAAGTGTTAGTAATGAGCCTCTTCCACTGAGCCCTATTGCTGTAATCGAGTTTGGATCGGAGCAGGGAGCAGAGCAGCGACATGCAGACGCCCACAGACCAGAGGAGCCAGAAGTACAGGGGACTGATGGAAGTCCTACACACACAGCCAGGAAAAATGACGGAGAGATGGGTGGGGGCGCTGACAGGCAGACAGCAAAACAAACCACCAGGCGTAACAAATCAGGCAAGCTCATTAGTTTGCTCAATTTAACTAGAGGACTGTGTGGTAGAAGAGAAGAAACAGGCAAAATCAGATTTAGAGTGCAAAATTGTTGAGTCAGTCATAATTTCGGACATATCTTGGAGCTAATCTTATATTTTAGTAAAAATTATAATGTTGGTAAATAAATCTACACTTGCTTGAAGCAGAGACGTTGTTCATCTAGTTAGCACCTTTAAAGAAGCATTGACTGATTATAATAACACAAATGTTTTGCTTAGAATGTTCCACAGTATGGCATTGAACTCCCCATTTACAGTGGGCGCATTTCCGAATCTTTTAAGCAACAAGCAGAACAGCAGCAGCTCCAATGCAAGAGGGAGAACCACTGAATGAAATGGGGCAAAGTTAAAGTCGTAGGTATGGACAGCAAAAAGTACCATTGTTGGATCAGGGAGGCAATCAAGATCAGAAAATGCACCGACCAGACTGTAAATCAGGATGAAGGGGCATATCAACTCTCTCACAGCTTTGACACAGTTCTAAAGAAGTAGGACAGCAGATGGTTCTGTCATCAAAGACAGCACCACTACTTCTGAGGAAGACGTGCTGCCAAAACCATCAAGGCACTGTGGTAATTGAGGGGTTAACAATTTAGAATGTTAATAGAAAATAAGTGTTACAACAACACCACCCCAAATCTAATTTGGGGAATAGAACCTAGGTATATGGTGCACAGGTAAGTAAGAGAGCCAGGTTCTGTCATCTCTAAATTATTCAAATGTACATGCATTGAATGTATCAGGTGGCACCTTCAGTCTGAGTTACAGGATGAGCCCGCTCACAGTGAGAATACATGATTCAAGGTATTCCTTTTGAAATAAAAAAAAAACAAAAAAAAACACCTGCATCAAAACGCTGCAAGTGGTGATAATGGCCCTTGCCACTGAGCGCACATCTCTCCCATGCGCCTGCCATGGACTCACAACCGCCCCTGAATCACAACTTGAATTGTGACCTACTCTGTATGTGATTGCCCGGCATGCTATTCTCCCTTCCTGACAGCCGCCCAAGCCACTATTTGCTCTTCATCCTATTTCCACACTGAAGTCTGCCAATTGACTTATACTGGTGTGGTTGAACCGGCAACCCCCTGCATAATACACAAGTTTCATATGGTGCAATTGACCTTCTTGATTGAAGTGGGTCCTGAACAAGCTGAGCTGAGCTCAAGATCTGGAGATAGAACCCCTGAGTTCTGTACTGCAGTAACTCACTGCTGTTATCTGCCCAAATTGATATCTAATGTTTATGAAATATTTTAAAACGGTCACATTTGGAAAAAATCCCTAGTACAGGCTAACAGAAAAAACAATAGCCTGGAAGACATTCAGCAAGCTGCTGATGACCTCACTGCTGCCTTACCGTCTGTGCGCAAGTGGCTTAAGGACTCATGTCTCTTGTTAAACACCACAAAAACAGCCTGTATGTACTTCTCAAAACATCATACTGAACTAAAGCAATCAAATGTCTTTCTTAATGGAGTAAAACTTGATCTGTTCCCAGAACTTAAATACTTAGAAGTTATAGTAAAAGCCAAAGTTAAATCTGTCAACTGGACAAAAAGTTATCCTAGACCCAACATTGTCCTTCAAAAGTCACAAAAAGGTGTCCCAGGTACTTCAGTTCAATCATCAGAATTTCCATCACAATAACTTAAAAATGATTATCTCTCACATAGACTATTGTTTAACTACTCGGTCTCTTGCCTGCCCCACAACACTTAAAACCATTGAAAACCTCTATGAAAGAGGCCTAAAAATACTACCTAAAAAAAAAAAAAAAAAAAAAAATTCCCACCACTACTGTCACATTCTGAAAAAACATAGACTAATGGACTTTAACAACATGGTCAACCTTAAAAGAGCTTGTCTAATTTATAAGGTCCTACACTCCCTCTTACCACTACTAATAAAGGAGTACATTAGATATAAAGACCATTTAACAAGCACCATACAAGCCACCACCAGAGGTGACCTGCTGATCTCCCACAGGCGGACCACCTTTGGAGGACAGATATATTATCTGTCCAAGGTGGGAACCTGTGGAAGAGTCTCCTGGTAACCCTGAGAGAATATCCCAAGCACAGTTCTTTTATAGCTCAAATGAAAAACTGGTTATGGTTAAACCAAACATGCACTCATCTGTAGTGGCACTGTGATTTTAGCTTTTCTATAGAGACATATTTGCACATATGGGCAAAATATGAAGGGGTGGGTATAAAATGGGTGGCCAAACTGACTGAAATAATGGGGACTGTGTAATGAATGGAATGTGCAATATTTAATATGGTGCAATAATAAGAACTGTGCAATTAGAGAGTAATGTGCAAATACGAGAACTGTGCAATGAGTGGAATGTGCAATATTTTGGAACTATTTTTTTTTTATTTTTATGTTGCCCCTTTTGTGACCTCAGCCCTTGGGACAATGGGTGGAAATTAGCCTTTGGATATAATATGGTGTGTTTACATTCATGTTGTATCATGTCTGTTCATTAGCATACATTGTCCCAATCAAATAAATAAATAAAGACTATTAAATAAGTTGAGTTCTTTGTTTTATTTTAACTTTGTGATATTTTGTTGAATACAAGTGTTTGTGCCCATACTTTTTTGTAGAAATATGCTTTAAACAGTGTTTCCCTCATGTGTTAAAAACTATTCCCTTCTTTTCAGCAGGTCTCAGACAATAATCAAAAATACTTTTACTTTTCAGTCCAATTCAAAAATGTCATGGCATAGAAAGTACAGATCTCTCTCTCAAATGTATTGGAAGTAAAAGTAAAAAGTGACCACTTAAAAAAGTAAAGTACAGTTACTTAAAGTACAGTGAGTTTACTAGTTTCACTTAATTATGTTCTACCACTGGATTTGTCTATAAACAAACACAAAAAATCTGATCTAACTATCGGCTTATCTGATTATATTAGGTGATTTCCCTGACCGCGTAAATCTGCTTACACAACTCAATCTTCATCTCAATGGTAATTATGATAATGATTTCTAGTGTGCATGTAAACAACCACTGACAGCGTGATGGGGTTGCTCATATATGTTTTTGTTTTAGGCCCCACTGCCTTACCAAAAAGAAAAAGAAAAAAAAACGAAAAAAAAAACTCTTTCCAAAGGATGCTCTGAAATGGTTCAACTGTTTCTGTTGTGAGACTGAATAATATAAGAATAAGATAAGTATTCTTTTGTTACATCTTTTCCATTTTAATTTCTATTTTTAATTAGCTCTAACATTCATATAACGGGCTCTAAAATAACACAATTAGCTCTAGAAATCATTTAATTCCCTCTCATTTTTTTTGGGAATAAATAAAAAAGAAACAGTTAAAGCCACAAGCGGCAATGATGGCCCTTGCTACCGTGTGTATTATCAGTCCCATGCACCAGCCATGCACTTGCAACCAACTCTTAATCATGGACCAGGACATTGAACCAGCAACCTTGTGCATAATAAAGCTATAGTGTGATTGACTTTTCAATTAGAGTGACCTACACAATGTGTCAATTTTCAATAGGTTTGTGTAAAGTAATTTCTATCTGTTGAATGTATATATACATTTGGAAAGCCCAATATGAAATAGTGGATGTTTATGTTTCCAGTCCAAATGACAAAGAATATGATGCTGATCCAATTGACTTTTTTGCATGTTACGATGAATCCAAGTAATCCCCCAGGTTTCGTGATAAGTGGATTATTTTGGACTTTGTATGTAGCACCCCCTACAATATACATACAAAGTTATATTGTAGGGGGTGCTATAGTCACCATTGGCTGTGTGCTCATTACTTTGCTGTATTCAGACTTTGATTTTGCACTGTTGGTTACAATTTTAACTCTGTCGGCTGATGCATGTGCTGTGAGCTGATATCAAAGGACAGAAAATAAAGACAATTTTTGATGGCGTGTTACAAGGAAAACTTAATGAAGAAAAATTGATAACTGTTGACTGACACATCTCTTGATGTGGCATGTGGAGTGTGGGCTCTTTATAAAACTATCCAAAACCTAGGACTAGATAGGTTTCATATAAATGTATGTCAAAGTAGCGGCAGAAATGGGTGACTTCCTGTTTGATATAGAGTACAGCTCCAATTATGTTTTAAGGTTGCCATGTGTCCCATCACTTCTATGAATTTCATTCACCAAAGACAAAGTACATGTGTACTGTAGAGCCATTGTGTGTTGACTATGTAAAATATTGTTATGAGAAGTAATTTTGCATTAAGCCGGTTCACTCTGACAACTTTAGTGTGTTTCTGTTCATGTTTAGTGGGTCTTTTCCTCTCTATTGTGTGATTTGAATCAGAGTGCACTTCACTTACAATGAGAACTTTTGAGGACCCTCCAAAACCTTACAAAATAGGGTAGGAGTCTCTTTGGCTTTTCAGATCAGGGGCACATAACTGAATTTTCTGCAATGTTTTACTAATTGATGTCAAATGTTTTTGTTTTTTTTTTGGGGGGGGGGCTAACCATGTATGGGCATGTGTAAACTGTGAATACTCACTTATGTGCTAATAACAATTCCCTGTATTTACAATAGTAAGGTGTAATCTATGGAAACACACATTACATGCATGCACATGCACCTGCACATGCACACGCACACATTGTGTATGGGCATGTGTATGGATGGAATTTTGTAGGAATGTTATAGATAAATGCCATCTACAAATTTGGGTATATGATGAATTGTGACCTAACTTTTCTGTACAATCTCTGCTTCTGCGATCAACAGCTGAATAGTGTGATTTAGTTAAATAAGGGGGGTAAGCTCTCACAAGTATTATACTTCTGCTCACTCCTTTTGAGCATTGTGTAAATTTGAATGTACACTGTTTTTGTCTGAACTGGATTTTATATTATATGCCTGCTCAAATAAACAATATTCATTCATTCATTCAACCATGAGCAATTCCCCGTTCCCCCCATTGATCTTAATCCCAAGTTTTATACAAATTGAATATTGCTGCCATTTCATGTCTATATTAGGGGGTGCTATAGTGTACACTTTTCATATGCTCCATAGTCCATTATATTCAGGCCAGCATCACACATTAGTGATTCAAAGTTGAGCCCTCTAGGTCAATGTCTGTGGCCATGAGAAGTCATCAAAGAAAGAGGAAATTAAGGTGTATCAAAAAAAAAAGGCAGCTTTTGAATACTTGAGTCTACATGTGGCATGCCAGATTTAGAGCTCAATTCAATCAAAATAAAGACTAGATAGGTTTCATACAAAGGCAGTAAAAGGGACAACATAATTTCAATCTAATATGGCTGACTCCAATTCAACTTAAGGCTTTTCTCACGGAGCTCTATCACTGTTGAGAATTTCATGAGCCTATTATAAACTTTACCTGTTTCCACTCTTAATGGGTATAGTGTACACTGGTCATATGATTATTAGTCCTTTACATTCATGCCAGGACCACGCAATAGTGATTCAAATTTGAGGTCTCTAGGCCAATGCCCGTGGCCGTGAGACGTCGTAAAAGAAACAGAAAATTAAGGGGTCTTTCACTGGCATGCTACCTGGAAAAGGAATAACCCTTTTGAAAATCTGTCCAGATGTGGCATGTCAAATTTGAGCGTAGCTGGACCAAAAACCATGTACTAGTTATATGCAATCATTTAGTCAGAAAAATAAAAATATTAAAAATTCACAAAACAAAGAACAATCGCCTGTAACTGGTGAGGGCCAGTTACAGGCGATTTACATAATGTTTCCATACAAGCAAGTGGCGGACTCCCGTATACAGTGCGTCATTAGATCGTGTCGCAAAAAATTTAAATCACAATTGAAATTTTGTGAGATCCCTGATGCAAAAGCTTTATTTTGGTTGTACATTATGCAATATTGACTCATGTGAGCTTTGAGCCATGTAAGAAAAACATACTTGGAGGAGTGTTTTGTTTCATTCACGTGCTTCAGTAATCCTTCATTATTAGTCTGTCTACATCTCCAAAGCTCAAAATGCTCTGTCCCCCCTTGTGATGTCATGTAGTGGTAGTTTTGAAGTTAATAGCTACCTTTTACCTTTTGTTCAATAGACATTGTCAATTCCAGATCTGAAATTATCCAAACCATTCGACTGAAGGTGTATTCACCTTCACTATTCAGGAGTTTAAAAACACAGTGGAGCTCTTCCCTTATTACCACATGATATCACAAAACACAACTTCTGTAATATGGGTCCTTTAATGAAATGAAAATTTACCAAAGGTAAAGGTAAGGTATTTCCTTTCCTCAAACCATCAAAAAATAGCAAAATATTTTTTGTTGGTAGATATGAATGAATATGATTTCTCTTAGTGTTATAAACTGGATTTTTGTTTTTTTTTTTTTCTTTTGGCTCAGAAAGCACATGGACACTGCCCTCTTTTATAGTTAGCAGATCCCACTCTCTCTCTCTCTCTCTCTCTCTCTCTATATATATAATATATATATATATATATATATATATATATATATATATATATATATATATATATATATATATATATATATATATATATATATATATATATATATGTGTATATTTATTTTTTTATGAGGGCAAATTTGGCTCGATTTTCAGGTATTTCTAAACCTAATTTCAAATGATCCTGCCACCGATCTCCTGTTTTGGGCACATTAAGAAGAGCGCAGTCTACAATCTAATTCTCAGGAAAACAGATCCACTCATTGCACTGATTACAGAGTCAGGTTACTATTAGCGCCAGTAACCCGCAGCACATTGGATTAGCAGAATATTTTGTTCTGAAAAGATTGAGTTACCAAGCCTCTTTGATTTCAACTTCAGCAACTGTGAACGAGAGTTTACTTATGTGCAACACGAGAACTTTTAGAAGGTTTTACAAACTTTAAAGCCTATTTTTTACTTCTTAAAAACATGAAAAACAGAACTTATTTTAAATTGTTTGCAGCATTCCAAATTTTTTGCTCACTTTTTGAGTGCATTCCTAGCATCTTAATTATTCACCCTTTCAGAAGTCAAAGTTTTGCTATCACAGTAAACAACAACTGCCATGTGCTAACAGCACACTTCCTGGTTAACGGACATCACAACAGATATAAGACTATACATATACACACACATGTGTATGTATATATTAGATAGATAGATAGATAGATAGATAAAATGCAGCAGCCAGGCTCTTAACAGGAACTAAGAGAAGAGAGCACATCACCCCAGTGCTGGAGTCCCTTCACTGGCTTCCTGTCGAGTTCAGAATCAAATTCAAAGTTCTCCTCCTGACATATAAAGCCATAAAGGGCATGGCCCCGTTGTATCTGCAAGATGCTATAGTACCATACCACCCAAACAGAGCACTCCGCTCCCAAAATGCTGGACTATTGGTGGTTCCTAGAGTGACTAAAAGCACAGTAGGAGGGAGAGCTTTCACTTACCAAGCTCCTGTGCTATGGAATCAGCTTCCTTTCTATGTTAAAGAGGCCCCCACA
Organism: Periophthalmus modestus; assembly: GCA_019594935.1. Classification (NCBI taxonomy): domain Eukaryota; kingdom Metazoa; phylum Chordata; class Actinopteri; order Gobiiformes; family Gobiidae; genus Periophthalmus; species Periophthalmus modestus. The sequence continues at coordinate 19,762,678 of JAIEZT010000007.1, read as the reverse complement.
GTCTCTACATTTAAGACCAGGCTTAAAACGTATCTCTTTGAAATAGCTTATGGTCAGGCTAGGACCAGAAATAAACCCTGTAGTTTTAGTTAGGCTGCCTAGGGATAGCCATGCTGGGGGAAGTATGGTAACCTGAGCACTATCCTCTTTTTCCTCCTGTTATCCCTATCAACTTCATTTACTATTCAGTCTGTTCATTGCTATTCACATGTTGTCCGCTGTCCCACTCCCCTCTGGGGAGTGTAATTGTTTCAGATGCCTGGCCGCTGACCGCCTCCTGATCGTTGGTGATGGCTGGACCCTAGATGCCCTCCTGACCGTCTGGTGATGGCTGGACCCTAGATGCCCTCCTGACCGTCCGGTGATGGCTGGACCCTAGATCGCCTCCTGATCGTCCAGTGATGGCCGAACCTAGATCGCCGACCTTGCCCTAGATCGCCTTGGACTCTGGCCCTACCGAATGGACTCTGGCCCTACAGACTTGAAACTGGATGCGCCTTAGTCCTGGACACATCTATAGCCTGTCCGTCCATGGGAGTGGATCTCTCCTTCACTGTGGTTCTCCTCGGGGTTTCTCCTTTTCCCAATGGGTTTTTGGAGTTTTTCCTTGCCGAGAAGGAGGGTCTAAGGACAGGGGATGTTCTGGAACAATTTGCTTGTCTGTTTCTAATTTGCTTGTCTGTTTCTGTTTCACTGTTGATTTTCTAATTCTGTTGGTTAATCAACTCTCATGTTCAGCCCTAAGAGGCGACTGCTGTCGTGATTTTGGGCTCTACAAAAATAAATTGAATTGAATTGAATTGAATAGATAGATAGATAGATAGATAGAGATAGATAGATAGATAGATAGATAGATAGATAGATAGATAGAAGTATAAGCACTACAGTTTAATGTTCAAAATGACATTCTATTGTGTTTTTATTATCTTTGAGTATCAAGTCTATTCTTTAGTATCAAAATCAAGGAATTTTAGCATAGCAACAACACTAATTGTAACATCATCATCATTGTAACTCTGCAGGCTATATACAGTTGCTTTATTTATATGCAAAGAGCAAAACCTATTAAGCTGTACAAACTCAGTGAACCAGGTTTTAGATTAACTCAGACTTGGACTTGGATTAATAATAGGCCCAGAGTTGGTTGGTGGTTTCCCTGGACATTGCAGGTCTCTGGACATCCCTGCCAAACAGAGCAAGGATCAGAATAATGAAAATATGTCTGGCGTGTTCGATCCTCGCCCCTCTCTGCATAAACGACTGTGAGAGGGCGATAATTAACCTGTGCAAATGTTCCAACGCCTCCATCGACCCGTCTACTCCGACAGCCAATCATCTGCTCTTGTGATTCACTAAAGACACAACGTACCATTTGCATTTGACACTGTAATACTCTGGAGTGTTTATCTCATATCTGTGAACACTTAGAGAGGTGTTGAAAGTAGTTTAGTGTTTTGTATGAATGGGAGTTAAATCAACTTAAATCACTCAACTTAAATTTTATTTTTACAGCACAACTTTTAATATCTAACTAGCTGCTAATTTGTATACTTATAAGTGGTTAATGCGGTGCTAACTGGAACTTATTTTGCCCTTGTAAATCTTCTGCATAACATTATTCTGCTACTAATTAGACATTTACTAGCACTTTTCTAAAATCTTTTGTACTGCTTTTTACTGACTATTTTCCTGTCTATGTTTCCTCATCAAAAATATACCTGGTGTTTCACACAGAAAATCTGCATATTTAAGCTGAGTTCTTCTCTCAAACAGAAAACACTTCTCACTTCTATTTCTCCCTTGTGATGTCATGTGGTCATACAGGAAGAGCTCCACTGTGGTTTTAAGCTACATATACTTTCACTAGAATAATTTGAATGATTTCAGCCCTGCAGCTGTCTATCTCTACTGAACTAAAGGTAAAAGGTAGCTGTTAACTACCGCTTCATGACCTCACAAAGTGGAACAGAGCATTTTGAGCTTTGGAGATATAGACAGATTAATAATTAAGAATGACTCAAATATGTGTGACAGGTATGTTTTTGTGGGAGTAACAGGATTAAAACATGGCTTAAAGCTAACAAGAATCATTTTTTTGTATGATAGGACCTTTAACATTTTAACAGGCTTTTGGTATAAGGGTATTTGGTTATACAGTATAGCCAATGTTTGCTTTTATGGTAAGTTTGCTAAATAAAGGAGTTGGTATTTCCAAGTTGGTTTCCATCAGATTTGGTCCCAAACGCTTTGCAAAGAGCATACAGAACTGCAGTGACTCCGAATGGTATGTACACTGCTGTCTTATGTAGCCACACTTGTGTAAAAATGACTTGGGTAAAAAAGTTCTCCCCATACAAATAACCTAAAATCAGAATATCTGATGATAACTTGTTTTTTTGCACAAACTTTTTAACTCTTGTGTCTTGTTGGAAAAATACATACACACACTGGGATTTTTTCATACGTATTGTTTTGTTTTGACTCCTAAGACCCTAAGGCGTTCCCAGGCCAGCCGAGAGACATAGTCCCTCCAGCATGTCCTGGGTTTTTCCTGGGGCCTCCTCCTGGTGGGACATGCCTGGAACATCTAACTAGGGAGCCAGGGGGCATCCTGAACAAATGCCCGAGCCACCTCAGCTGGCTCCTCTCAACGTGGAGGAGCGGCAGCTCTACTTTGGGCTCTTCCCATGTGACTGAGATCCTCACCCTATCTCTAAGGGAGCGCCCAGCCACCCTGCGGATGAAACCCATTTCGACCACTTGTATCCGTGATCTTGTCCTTTCGGTCATTACCGAAAGCACATGACCATAAGTGACAGTAGGAACATAGATTGACGGGTAAATCGAGAGCTTTGCCTTTTGGTTCACCTTCTTTTTCAACAGTCCGATACTGCGACCGCATCACTGAAGATGCTGCACCGATCCGCCTGTTAAGCTCATGCTCTATCCTTCCCTCACTGGTAAACAAGACTCCGAGATACTTAAACTTCTCCTCTTGAGGCAAGGATTCACCACCTGGCGAGGTGTGAGTGATGAGTCCAACATCCAGAGACTTAAGGTACTCGGGACGATTCTCATCCACCTCCAGAGCCTTGTCACCGAGGAGCTTGCCAACCACCTTAGTGACTTTAGCCAGGCTGATGGATGAGTTCACCACAAGGTTCCCAGTCTCTACTTCCTCCTTGGATGACATGACGGTGAGATTGAGGAGATCCTCAAAGTATTCCTTCCACTGTCCGACAACGTCACCAGTCATGATCATCTGCTCTCCACCCGCACTGTAAACAGTGTTGGTGAAGCACTGCTTCTCCCTCCTGAGGCATCGGACAGTTTGCCAGAATCTCTTTGAGGCTGTCTGATAGTCCTCCTCCATGGCACCCCAAACTCTTCTGCAAACGCACAAACCACGGCTTGCTTGGCTCACTGGTATTCGTTAGCTGCCTCAGCAGTCCCACAAGCCAGCAAGGCTTAATAGAACTCCTTCTTCAGCCTGACAGCATCCCTTACTTCCGATGTCCATCACCAGATTTGGGGGTTGCTGCCGCAACAAGCAGCGCAGACCTTACGGCCACGGCTACGAGCAGTCGCATCGACAATAGAGGAGGAGAACATGGCCCTCTCGGAATCCATGTCCCCCAGCCTCTCCCCAGGATCTAGGAGAAACTTTCCTGGACAGAGGGCTCTGCCAGACATTCCAAATGGACTCTCACAGTGCGCTTGGGCCTGCCAGGTCTGTTTGGCTTCCTCCTCCACCAGCGGATTCAATTCACCACCAGGTGGTGATCGGCTGACGTTTCTGTCCAAAACAAGCAGCCGGAGGTCAGATGACACAGTCGGTGTACTGTCTAGTAACACTCCAAGGGACTCCAAAAAGGCCGGGTACTCTGCGCTGCTGTTTGGTCTGTATGCCGACACATCAGTGAGAGACCTGTCTCCGACCCGAAGGCTCGGGGACGCCGTCCTCTCATTTACCGGGGTGAACTCCAACACATGGCGGTAGACCTGTGGGGCAATAAGCAAGCCCACACCAACTCGCCGCCTCTCCCCACGGCAACACCAGAGAAATGGAGAGCCTAGTCCCTCTGAAGGAGTTGGGTGCCAGGGCCAAAGCTGTACATGGAAGTGAGGCAGACTAGATCTAATTTGTAACGCTCAACCTTCCACACAAGCTCAGGCTCCTTCCCCCTCAGCAAGGTGACAATTCATGTCCCCAGAGCCAGCCTCCATGTCCATGTCTGGTCGTCGAGGCCCCCCGCCTTCGACTGCCGCCCAGATCTGTCTGCACCAGCCCCTCACGAATCCGCCCGCAGGTGGTTGATCCATGGGAGGACGGCCTCAGGTCACTCCTTCGGGCTGTGCCTGACTAGGCCCCGTGTGGAAAGAGATTATACTGTTACACTGGGAGTGAGAGGGACTTTTTTTCCCCTGAAGGGGATGTCTTTCCATTGACTTTGGTGTATTTTTGTTTTTGCATAAAGCTAGTTTGTTGCGTTGCACTCCATTATAAAATCCCCAATACTCTTATTAACAGCCTAAAGGCTTTTAGCCTTTTATTTTATGTTTTCCTTTTGAAAACTACATACAAGATGTTGGGATTTTTTGGGTTTTTTTTTTTTTTTATACTAAATGACCACATTTTCCATGAATCCTTAAATCCATAGCTCTATTATTTCTGTATTGCCATGTATTGGCATATACTGTAACTCCAAGAAATGAAAAGAAATGTGACTTTTCCATATATCCTTGTTATATGAGCAATCAGTGGGAAGATTAAGTCAGTTGCATGTGTAAAGTTGCATGTTTTCATGGCATTCAAATCACAGCCAAAGTTATAAATGTACTTCTAGGCACAAGGGTTAGAAGTTTCTAGAGCAGTGGTTCTTAACCTGGGTTCGATCGAACCCTAGGGGTTCGGTGAGTCAGTCTCAGGGGTTTGGTGGAGGTCAAGACTCATGATTTGTGATGAGACGCCCCACTAGGCCATCACTGGCTGCAGGTGATCACGCTACATTGTTTGACCAGTCTGTGCTGCAGAGAATTTGGTGACTCAGTATCAACTTGACTGTCATGATGGTTTGTTGTGTGATTTCTTTCTTAACTCTATAGCAGGGGTCGGGAACGTATGGCTCGCGAGCCAGGTATGGCTCTTTTGATGATTGCTTATGGCTCGCAGACAAAACATAAAATACTCTCACTTGTTGTAGCCCTTTAGCGTCGGATGCTATCGTCGCTGATAGACTCGCGGTGGCAGACTTTTTATTACCGTAACTCCGCAACCAACTGTGCTTCATGTAAATTCAAACGCCGTCTCAAAGCAGAGTCACGAGGTTCTTTAGATATTTTACCGTCATTACGGTAAACTGTCTCTGTTGTCCCTCGAAAATGACAAATGAGAGGCAGGAGCCACGGGGATTTTCCCAGTCGCTTATTCAATGCGTCAAAGAATAAATACTAGGGATGGGCGAATGGAGCCTCGTGAAGCATTGACACCTCAGTCTCAATATTGTCTCAAATGGTTCGACGTGTCTGAGGCCTCGGAGAAACACTGACCTCTAGTGGACAAATTTAACCATTGCAAACCAGAACACAACCCATGATTTGGGAACCCCAAACTCTATTTTCTATTTTATTAGAAGTCATAAATAGTATATATTCAGTTTTTAACATAAAAAAAAACAAAAAACAACTATTTATGCGCTGACACGCAGAGCGACGCAGGAGGGGGAGGGGCCAACACTGTGACACTTTGGTCACGTGAGCGGCTGCTGCGAGACAAGCTCCGAGGCAGAAAGAACGAGACGTGCTCCGGAGCTCCGTCTCATTTGACCATCACTAATAAATACGGATGGATATGTAAAGTAGAGGTAGTTGTGTGAAAAAATGCAGTATATTCTGACACTTCCTTTAATATGTGAGTGTGAGTATTGCTGTATTGACCATGGTTGGATCTTTGTGCATGTGAGCGTCATTCTCACAGCTTAAAAACATCAAGTACAAGTCGCATTAATGGTAAGTAATATAACAACATTATTTAAAAGAATAAATCAGAGGCTTATTGTACTCACATTTAGTTGAATTTAGTCTTAAAATACATTATATGGCTCTCACTGAGAGCCAATATTTAGCTTTCATGGCTCTTTGAGTAAAAAAGGTTCCCGACCCTTGATCTATAGCGTCAGAAGCTGTCACCGCCAATAGACTCGCAGACTGCGAGCGTCTCCAGACACCGGCCGTGACCCAATTCGACAAATGCACTCTTCGATGTGCCTATCGAAGTACCGCCCGAGTTAAAGGCGCCATTCGAACGGCTCATTTAAGTCCTCCTTTAAGTACATTTGTCAAATTGACACCACGTCTCAGGCCGAATTTGTCACATGCACCGTTCAATGTACTGTCCGAAGTGCAGGTCGAAGTACCCGCCGGACTTTAATGCGCTGTTCAAATGTCGTATTTATGGGCAATTTGGTGAATTGAGACACGGCATGAGACACGGAACAGACTTTGCTGTGAAAATGACACGAGAGTGGCACTTGCCAAGGTGAAGCTGCATTTCTGAACTGGTCTCTCAAAGGCAACAGCAGAAGTCACTGATTTGCAGTAAATATTCATTATTATTGTACCTGATGAAAATTAGGTGATGTGTGTGTGTTAAAATGTTAATAATAATAAATAGCATAAATACAATAAGTCCATTATTGGAATACATAAGGTTAAAAATTAAAATCATTTCAGTGTGGTAGTATTAAAAAGGGTCATGTCTTTGTGAAAAGGTATGTGATTTGTTGTGAGTTCATGCATTGTATTGGTTTTGTTCTTCGAACACAGTCATGTTAATGCACGGTTTATTTTGTGCACCAGTAAAACGTCTTGAATTTGAAAAAAAAAATCATATTTTACTTTTTAATAAAGAAGGGTTCGGTGAATGTGCATATGAAACTGGTGGGGTTCGGTACCTCCAACAAGGTTAAGAACCACTGTTCTAGAGTGTTACACAAGCCTAGATGAAAATAAGTACTTCTGAAAATGGTTATCCACTCTCCACAAAAGAAACACCTTGTAGCTTATGATGAGGAGAATGCTAAAAGCAGCAGTGACTGGCTCTGGCCTTGTTCATAAACACTACGTCTAAGAACTGCCAGCCATCCATCAACATTCAAACCACGCATTCTTCAAACAGACAGCCTCTCAGCTTTTTGTTAAGTTCTGCTGCATCTTTGTAACTTTAGGAGGCAAAGTTAAAGTCTTGATAAATTGTTCGTGTATTTAAAGGAGCATTATGGAATTTCTAGCCTCTGCGCTTGTTATTATGAAATCACACTCATGCCTGTCCCACAAGACGTCCAGCTATGGAGATACAGGAAAGAAAATTGACAGTAATGAAAAAAATAAGGTGAATGATTTTGTTAACACATTTTACTGTAAAATAAGCTAAATATGTTTGAGATTTAAATGAAAATTTGCATTGGTTTACCAGTTTAAAATGAGCACTTCAGCAACAAACTGCGTAACATCCTTACTTCCTAGTTTGCAGTTGATATTTTACGAAATATCTGTACTGGGGGAAAAAAATGACATTTGACAATCAGGTCTGAAGAACTCCACAGGGGAGGGTTTTAGACCCACTTTTATTCTCTGTCTTTGTTACAAAGTCTAGGGGTTTCAGACCAAAACGCACAACCCGGGGCAGTTTAACAGTGTTTATTTACAGAATGTGAAAAATACAGTTCAAACGATGAATAATCCAAGCAGTGCTAGGTGCAGGGCAGAAACCAGAGTTCGGGGCACAGGCAAACAGAGACAGGAAACAAGACACGATACCAGGCGGGGTGCAGGGTCCAGGGCGGAGGCAGAGACAGCGGAGCGGGAACGAGCAGGAGGCAGGAGTCTGGAAAGCACAAAAAATCCAATGAGCACGGCAAAAAGCAGCAACGAGCAATCTAGGTAGAGCTGGGTAGTCACATGAGACATGCGGACGGTCAAGCACCGGATGGCGGAATCCAGGTCCCTTTTAACCACGGCAGGTGCTGGTGATTAGTCTGACGAGCTGCAGGTGCGCGCAGGAGGGACCGGGAAACTCCGCCCAGCTCCGGAGTCAGGCAGGCGAGGGAGGGGGGAGGAGAACACAGGAACAGAGAGGAGACAGGAACAGGACACAGGAACGGGCGGATCATAACAGGCTTTTGTGAGTCGTGTGGTTGTATTTCTATGTAATGTTTGTGATTATTATTTTTTTATGAGCACATGGTATAGAGAAATGGTTTTGTTTTTAATTATCTTTTGTACAGCACTGGAATATAGAAACATTGTGTAAAATGTGCCATATACATTACTTAGACCTTTTAAAAGTTTATGTACAAATACATTCTAAAAGCTGGAATGGGAGCAACTGGAGCGACACATACTGCAATTTCAAAGGAGCCGCAGAATATCATAAAATGTGAAATATCAAGCGAGGGTTGAATGAAATGAAAACTACTCAGATAAGACAAAAAACTGAGTTTTAGGTTTTACTCAACAGAGATTTTGACATGGTAGTTTTTCATTTTATATAGACAAATTTAAGTTTTTATTTTCAGGGTAAAAAGAATCTTGTCACATTCCTGTCACATTTCAACAGAATTCCAAAATGTATAATGTCAAATATATTTATTTATTTAGTTTTGTTTTTTTTAAGCAGACCTGTTATGTTTTAACCGTGTTATATTTGTTTGCCCTCACCATTTACTCGCTCATTTAATTGTTTGAATGATTTGTGCATGTTTGAGTAATCTTTAATAGCTTATTTTCAAGAAACCAATCAACTCCTGCTTTCACTGCCACTGGTAAACGCCTACTGATCTGTACTTACTTTGTTCTTCAATTTTATTTCCTAAAAATAAAATTGACTTTTGATATGTGTGATGTGCAGCTATCCATAGGAGGGGCCAACAACTTCATGGGTCTTGTGATGACATTTACGGTGACGTCAGTTCCCACTGGATATATAGCCTGCATATACAGCTCTGTGCTATTCTAGTGCTTTTAATATCATCTAATCTCAAAGGTGATATTGGACTTTTGTCAGTAGTCTAGATTTAGAAGAATGCATCAGCACTGCATGCTCTGGACGTGCTTATAGAGGTGATAATGGCAAATATGTGTGACAATTGTGAGGTCATGTGAAATCTGACACACACGGAGCTAAGTATGGCTTCTGAATCACAATAACTAGAAACGTGAAAAAACAAACTATTTCATTTTAACTCTTCTGCAACTTTATCACAGCAGAACTCGGTCATTTCTCATCAAATTGGCAATCACATTGGGCCAGTTGTAAATTTTTATGACTTTTATGAATAATCAAAATGTGAAACATGGGGTCTGTAAGGGTCTCTTATAACTCAGCCATAAAATAATATTTTCTTACAATTGTAGATTCTATTTTTAGCCTGACTTCAGACTTTTTAACCTGACCACACTGATACCTGATATATATGTTTTATATATATATATATATATATATATATATATATATATATATATATATATATATATATATATATATATATATATATATATATATATATATATATATATATATATATATATATATATATATATATATATATATATATATATATATATATATATATATATATATATATATATATTATATATATACCTGTACTATACTAACTATAAATGTCCATCTATACTAACTATAAATGTCCATCATTGTACTAAACAAACACCAATATTTACTTGATTTTGGATTTATTTTTATTTTTGTTTAGTTTTAAGGCCCAAAAAACATTGCAAAAACCCAGAGATTACGTGGAACCATTTTTGCTCACAAATCCACATTTACTTTTGGAAAAATATGCTTTTTGATTCAAATGTCTTTACACGTCATTCAAAGCAGAGTTAAGTATCTTTTCTTTCATGAAATTATTTCATGCAAACAGGTAAACAGCAGAAGACCAGCTTGTGTTTGGGGCCAAGTCTGGATAGTGCAACTAGGCTTTGTCTAATTCGGGATCAGGACTAGCACAGTGATCAAATATCACTCTAAATATGTGACTGGAGCTTTAGAAGAACTAAAAACATGCAATTCAAACAGAGCCAGAGCCTCTTACAGAGATTCGTACCCTCAAAATGCTATATGTGTGTCTGTGTGTGTGTGCGCGTGCGCGCGCGTGTGTGTGTGTGTGTGTGTGTGTTGTACATTTTGACAAATCCCACTTCTCAATTGACCAAATAATGTTATCAGTGGTATCAGAGCATTGGTCTGAAGTCGTACTTCCTGATTATAGGACACTTTAAACACTTTATAATTAGATGCAGACAGCATGCAGCAGAGCTGCTTATACAATATGTATTGTACTGTACTGGACAAATTTTGCTCAGATACATGCCTTTAAATTTAAAGTGCACCATGTAATTTTTCTAGTGGTGGGCCTGCCACCTGCTTGTCTCCATGGAGATGCTTTTCCTTTGCCTAGAATGCCCTCTCAAATATCCTTAACAACACAGCCAAGCAACATACAGTAGCCAACAGTGGCCCATGTTATGTGTTCATCCTCATGCAAGTGTTTGTCCTCTGATTCACAGGCTGGTGGTGCAATTCCAGATTCCATAGATGAATACTACTAGCGTTGTGTCCTTAGGCAAGACAACCTCTCCCCAGCATCTGTGTACTGTACACCCGTATATGAATGTGTGGATGTGTGGGTGGGTCAATATGGCATATAAATGTGATCACTTACTATTTAACTTTAATGTTAACTGCCATTGTTTCTCATCCATGATGTTATATAACATGTGATTAAAATAGTCATAGCATGAGAAAAAGATGTATTAAGCCTGAAATGCGTTAGTTAGAAACAATAAAAATCACAAAAATTCCAATAATTTCATAAAATAAATTCACCTTAAAAGTCAAGGGATAAGGGACTTTGCAATTTAGTAAGTGTGAAATTCATATTTGGGTATTAGCTCAATTCAGAAAATATTTTCTTTTTGGAAACAGAATTTTAATTATATTCCAACTCACCATGAAGAGGATTAGTTTCACTCTATCTCAAAGTCAAATTAAATTTTAGCAGTGATCAAAAGACAACCGAATAGCAGAATAGTAGAATAGAGAGGGTCTTTTGGTTATGAGCCTTGAATCTTGAATCTACTCTTTTTATGACTATAAAAAGAAAAGAATCCAAATATTTAGACTTTGACTATTTGTCTATTTTTTCAGTGCCATTCATTAAAGCCTTATTATTACCATCTTAACAATGTGACAAACAGGACTAGTTCATCAACTGTCCAAAGTTATTCCTCACTTACTTTATACATTCCAGGTATCGGCAGTACAATTTTTGTGAGTTCACAAACTCTTGAGAATCCGTCTTGTTAGCCTCTCGCTGAACCGTTCATGTGTGATAGGTCCTGCACACAGAGACTGACCAATCACAGCACAGTACCGTGATTTGGGTGAAAGCCAGCACAGAATGAAGCAAAACAAACACAGTGAAGACGATAAAGATACTTCTGCATATTTTAGCAGAAACATGGATTATTCTGTTTTTTGAAAACTGCAGAGGGAAACACTTTGTATATTTGTGAATTTAACAAAAGTTAGATTTTTCTGCTTGTGATTCTGTTGTGATACTTCTACCTAGCAGAGTGAAGTATTTGTTTGAACAGACTTATTTTGACCTCAAGAGTTGTTTAATGCATTTCCAGGCAAATGCAGAATGATATCTTTGTATTTTTTTACAGATTAATATCAGTCTGGTCCCCACACCCTTGGTTGCGTCTCAGGCCCGGTCAGACATGATCATGCAGTCAGGTTTGGTTTTTTTTATTTTTTTGTAGTTACACATGTGAAACAAAGGAGCTCACTCATATGATTTAAAAACAAAATTGAATTTGCACATCCCTGATTTGCTAATCCACCTGTCAATCACACCCATTTGAAATCACCGGTGACCAGATTCACAAGTATGTATTTTGGATCCCAGGCAAGTTAATACAGTATATCTTTACTGAGGCAAGATCAATTTTGCTCAAATACATAGGAAAAAATCTGATACAGGTCCTTTAAGTGTATCATTCAGGTACCATGGTGATGATTTAATTTCATGCTCAATTGCATTGGTGAATTATTGTACCATTCACTTGTGTTTAAACTGTTTTCTTCCCAAACAAGAGGACCTAATATGTTTGACAATTGCTATTTACCGAGCGTGTGTCCTGGTCCTGTGTGGTGTAGTGATTGTAGAGCCTCTGACATGTTAAATGCATTTGAGTTGTTTGGCAGTGCATTGTGGGATCTGACAGACAGGAGACGCTGATCCAACATGGCAAATACCAACCGGAGGAGATAGAGAGAGACAGAAAGAGTGAGAGAGAATGAGAAAAGGAGATGAAAGGAACAGAGAGGAAGCTGATGAGGGGTGAGAGAGGGGTAATAGAAAAGAGAAATAGAACAAGAGAAGAGAAAGAGAGTGGAAGGAGAGAGAGAAAAGGAGACAGAGAGTGGGAAAGAGAGAGAAACAATAGCGAGAGGAATGAGGGAAGGCGGGCGTGAAAAGGAGAGACAGAGAGAAGAAAATATAAAGATGATGGGGTAGAGAGAGGAAGAGAGGTGAGGGGAAAGAAAGAAAATTATATGAGGGAGGGTAGAAAGATAGGATGATCAGGGGCAGAAAGAGAAGAAGGACGGATAGAGGGGAAGAGGAGAAGGAGACTGGAAAGAGGGGGTAAGAGAAAAGCAGAGAGAGAAGATTATGAGGAAGAGAAAAAGAGGGACTGAGCAAAGAAAATATGAAGGAAAATAGAAGGATGAGGGAGAGAGGGGTGAGAAAGGGAGAGAGAAAAGAGAGAGAGGATGGTACGAGGAGGGAAAGAAGAGGCAGAGAGAGAAAAAGAGATGGGGAAAAGCAAGAAGGAGAGAAAAAAAGAGAGGATGGTGATGAAAGAGGACAGAGAGAGAAGAAGGGATAGAGGAAAATCAGAAGGAAGAGGAGAGGGGAGTACAAGGGAGAGAGAAAGAAGGTGGTAGAGAGAGAAGAGCAAGAGGAAGAAAAGAAAATATGGAGGAAAAAAGAGAAGAAACAGAGATAGGGAGGGAGAAAGTGGTTAGAGGGTGGAGAGAGGGGGAGGAGAGAAAGAAAAGAGAGATGGGAGGAGGAGGAGCATTAGAAGGAGCACCAAACAAAATGTGGCCATTAGTTAAACAGAAGATCATAATTTAAACTGTCTTTGAGGTAAACAATACAAACAACACAAAACTACACACACACACGCACACGCACACACACCCACACACACACACACACACACACACACACACACACACACACACACACACACACAACAGCAATCGTAATGTGGATTTATTCTTGAAAAACCTTGGACATGTTTATTTGGTGTTTTGTTTCCCCAAATGATCATCCAATCAGAAAGCAGAATGAGCATAACATGAGTCTCTCCAGTTGGTTAAAATCTATCTCATATGTCGATCATTATGTTATATTTTGCACATTTTAAATTGCAATATTCATCTAAAATGACTTAATAAATTAAGCAAATCCACTGACTCCTGTGTTAGAAAGCTGCGGTGCCCAATGGAAGCTGAAACAAAGAGCCATGTAGCTCTTGGCCCATACTATGGATAGCTGCAGATCACACCAGCGCGTAGTGACAAACTGTTTTCATTTTTTACTAAAATGACCATGCAATGACAATGTGACTACGCGTGTCACCGATTAAGAACATAAAACTGGAGAACAAAGTAAGCACAGAGCAGTGGGCATGTGCGGTAACACTTTATAATAACTACGCCCTCCTTTAAAGGGAGAGGTGGTGGAGAGGACGCCCTCCTTTAAATTCTTGGGCCTGACTGTGTCTGAGGATCTGTCCTGGGGTGAAAACATCAAGTCTGCTGTAGGAAAAGCACAGCAGCGGCTCTTCTACCTGAGGAAGCTAAAGAGAGTCAAACTCCATCAGAGACTCTTGATAAACTTTTACAACTGTGCCATTCTGAGTGTGCTGACGTACGGTCTGCTAGTGTGGTTCTCCAGCTGCACTAGGGCTGAGAAGCAGGCGATCCAAAGGGTGGTGAAGACTGCTGGAAAAATCATTGGGACTGACCTCCCGGAGATCTCCACTGTGCACACCTCCCGCTGCCTGCGCCGGACTCACAACATCATAAGAGACCGCTCACACCCAGCAAACTGCTTGTTCCACCTGTTGCCCTCTGGCCGGAGGTATAGGTCACTCCCAGCCAGAACCTCCAGAATGGCAAATAGCTTCTTCCCTCAGGCTATCAGACTCCTAAACAAACACTGTCCCCCTCTCCCCACTCCAAACACTTAGGACACAAATTCTCCACCTCTCACTCATGCCATAACTGTGACCTGGACTTGCATTGATGCAGCTAACACACATCTACACACTGTTTACTGTTGATCCACCTCATGTCTCTCTGTGATGTTCATTGTACTGATTTATTTGCATATTGTGTGCCTTATGTTTACATTCTGCAGATTTGCACTTTACAAGTATAACTGCACTAATAATATTACTGCCAGAGTGCAGGACAGATGCTCTAATGTAATTTCGTTGTTAATCTGACAATGACAATAAATTATTGAAACTTGAAACCCTATTTAGCCTTAATAAAGCATGAACAAAGAGTTAATTAATAATGAACAAACACTTAATTAATAATGATTCATGCTTAATAACTGCTTAATTACAACCTTAATAAACACTTAATTAACTATTATTTGACTTGTGTTGGGTATAGTTACTCATACTTAATTCACACTTAGTTAATCCTTAACTAACCATGTGTGTGTGTATTTGTAAATGCATATTTATGTATTAACTCAAACACTTGTTAATGATTAATTAGCTATGAGAGAATGATTTACTAATCCTGCAATGCAATGATAATTCAGACAGCTATTACTGGTTAAGTAAGTCTTTTTGAGAGCTTTTCTAAAGTGAAGACTAATTATGCTTTATTAAGCAAATTCCAGAGAAATGACAGAATTTTCACAATATTTAGGCCTGTAATAATGATTAAGAAATGTCTGAATAACACCATTAGTTCATGATTAGTTCAACCAGTAACTAATACCTTTTTGTAAACCCTTCTAAAGTGAAGACTATTTTAACTTAATTAAGTATTTGTTAAGGTACTATACTAGCAATTGTCTAAGCCCAGAGTACCATGACCCATTTCCCCCTGAATTTTAACTTCAACAGAGGTGGGAATCAACTGTACTTAAAAAAGCAAGCCAAGAAACATGGATACAAAACATCTGGATGTGTATTATGTGTTTTTTCAGAACATTTACAAACAATCAAAATCAGTTTTGTCTGCCAAACATCTTATAACATCTTATTACAAACACTTTCATGCAGGATTCCGTTTCTGAACTCTTCTTTTAAAGGTCTCTAAGAACTTTAGGATTAAAAACAAAACATCAAATGCTTAAAAAAACAAACCTATAACTTATCAATAAATGTGCCTTTACAGTTTTGAGGTCACATAATTTTTTTTTTTTTTAAACCCTATCAAATAGTTGTTCTTTAGGTACCAGTGGTTGCCTCTATAGGCTGTACAGTTACTTCAATATCCTGCATTCCCTGTATACGCTTGTAAGGGCAACCACTTGTACCTAAAGAAGGGCTTATTCTGCATTAGTCTCTAGATTCTAGGGCGTGTACAGGTTAGTTCTTATATTATTATTATATTAATTTAAAAAAAAAAGAAACAACCCAAAAAACTTATAACATACATCAAGGAAATGATGACCAAACAAAAATCATAATACAGATACAGATCAATTGAATTGTGTCCCTATATCATAGATCAACCTTCCTAATGGTCCATCAACATGTTTTTTGCAAGCCATTCCATCCACTCAATGACAGCAATGTGCTCAGCTAACAAATTATCAGTTCTATTCCCCCTCAGCCTCCAGACCTGCTCTTTGTAAGAGCCCCATGCCCTTTCAGTATGTTGTGTATGGGCCCCTCTGTTTGGATCTACATAACTGCTGCTGTGGTTAACTGTGTAGTGATGGTATCCCAACTCAGGCAAAATCCGATATGCTCGCCATTCATCACTGATAACCGATGAGCCGACTCTCACATGACGTGCAATGATGGGGACTAACTGCCTCCTTGATCTGCTACAAGCCGTAGAATTGGTTTTCTTCCACCATTATTTCGCACACCCAACATTCCAAATACCCATCTTTTCCTCTTCCATCCACCGGCCATTCTGCCCCTTCCATACTGCAACCAAAGTCAAACTTGTTAAAGATTATATTAAATTGTTAGATTAAATAAATCTTTGTCTTAAGTTTACCTTTCGTTTGTGTCGAAAATAGCTTTCATCTATTGCTACAAATTCTCTTCTTCCTCCAATCATTTGGCCAGTCCGTCTCTTCAGTCTTTGCATTGCCGTCCAACACACATCTCTTATTTTTTTGGCCATTCTTGTAAGTGTCGCTGAACTGGCAGCAATTGAGTCATCCATCATGTCTATTTGTCTCAATCTTAATCCTTGACAAAATCTAAAAAAACAGACAAAAGTATTTAAATCATTTAAATTATTTTAAGAAAGAACAATCATTAAAAATATGGTTGTCACCCACATGATTTTGATGGAGTAAGTCAACTTTTCAAAATGTTATTCAATCATTACTATTATTATTATTATTATTATTATTATTATTATTATTATTATTAATAATAATAATAAACCCTGCATGTGTAGAGTCGTAGAAAAAAATATAAGCACAGTGCAAGCTCTCAGTGCCAGACGCGACTCTCCAGGCTCAAAGTGCGCGCGACTCTCGCATCATATTCCATACAAACAGTGCTTTCCTGTATCACGTCCTTTTTAAGTCCTCAAAGCGAAGAAAGAGGAGTCCAAACACGGAGAAGAGGCATCTGTGGATCACCTCTGTACGTGTCCTATGCGTATTTGTACATGTGTACAAATACACAGTATTTGTACGTATTTGTACTTCCCATTATTGCGCTTAAAACTTCGCGTAATACTCTTACCCTCCTCTGTAGCACTGTTTGAGCCGACTGTTAAAGATCATTATAATGACGAGTTTTTCAGTATCTCTTCAGTCCCAGTGCACTGAGCTCAACCCCAGTCCCACACTCGTGCACACTCGTGCACACTCGCGGCCAAAGAGGAGCTTGCTACTGTTGCCTACAGACCGAACAGCTTTTTAATACATTTTAAGAATGATTCACTATTATGTATCTAAGTGTAACATAATTAAACTATAAATTGGCCCAATGTAAAATATAACATATTTCATTATAAGTATCAGATATTAGCTTATTTCCATAGCATGAATCAAGCATGAATCCCCTCCTCTCAGCTGCCACAATGTCAGCTAGCTGGGTGACTTTGAGAGGAAAAAAATGAAGTAATGATAAAGTTACTAAACTTACCAGGCATAGCGATCTCCAGTGTTGGATCTAGCCTTCAGTGTCATGTCCCGATGGCAGCTTCGGCATTTCATCTTACTTTTCAACATTTTGTTCTTTTGAAGCCACTGGATAAGTTTTAATGCATTTCTTTTAGTCATGTCACAATTAAAAAATCTCTTAAGGTGTGTGAATCGGCTCATTGTTGGACATAAGATATTTCCTCTTGAAAAAACTGAATCCACTCCAGCTGCTTCCTGGACTAAACGGCGCACTACGCAGTTGCGCAGGTGTCACTGTCCCGCTCATTCTCCGCGCTCATTTTGTGACGTAGCTCTCAGCGCACTAGTTTAAATTTCATACTTAATTTTTGAAATTTGTCCTTTAGTGTATGTAATATGAACGTAAATAACATTTTGATTTAAAAAATCGTATAATTTTATAAGAAGAGAAGCGACTAGTGTTGATGACGTCATCAACCGCAGACGCACACCCACGTGCCGCTCACCTGGCGGGTTTATTCTGAGCTCAGTGGCTCCTGCAGTTCAGTCATCCTCCGAAACGTGTTTAAAGCAAGAAATGTCTGGCCGAAGGCATAGAAGTACACCCTTGACCAAAGAGATGGAAATCCAGGAAAATGTCGATGACAGTGTTTCCGGGAGTAAGTATTTTTTTGTATAATTTTCTCACGCACACGGTCCAAAGTTAGTGCACTTCTTAAGCTGCTTTCTCCAAAATGTCCAACGAAATATGTAATATAAGACTTGGTGTCATATAGACCGTGCATGACCCGCACATGAGAACAGTCCAGCTGATGTCACAGCCAAATTCATTTGGCACAACTTTAGAATTTCATCAAAAGAGCGCACAATTGAGCCGAGTAACCTACATCTATATCTTGTCTGCAATTATGTAGGCCATAGATGAATAGTTAGGTAGAATTGCCATGTACTACACTATTTAATATATTAGAAATGTATTTAATAGATTTCTTGGCCTTGGAAAAAAAACAAAAAAAAACTTACTGGTTCATATGGGTTAAGAAAAGTTGGTAAAAACAATATTTACTCAGAAATTGGAAATACATTTTGATAAAGTGTTTGAATGTAGAGTAATTAGCTTTTTACTTATTTATGTATGCGTTTTAGGTTTGTCAGTTGCCCCAACAGCATCATTAAGAAACCAAAGACAATTGCAAGAATTGCAAATGTTGGAAATGAAAGTGGACTTTCAAAATGAGAAAATTAAGCAGTTGACTAAGGACAATGACTTCTTAAAAGAACAACTGGCAGCAGGTAATCTCCTTTCATTTAAAAAAATGTTCATAATCATTCCAGAATATTTACTTGTGTTGTGTTGTGAAATATTAAAATTGGTTTGATAATCTGAGAGTCATCTGAAAATGGTGGTAAATAGTAATTTGGATTTGTTTACATTACAGCTCTCAGGGAAACTGACCCTGGTTCCAGCTCCACTAGCTACAGTCAGGTTTCTGATGAAGCAAATGGCACAGAAAAGAAGAGTGAAGAAGAGAAGAGCCAAGTCACTGTCAATGAAATTGGATTGTCAAAGAGGTAAGATTTTGCTTTTTAATACTTCAGTTTACCCATGTCACTTCTGAGCTAAGGCAGGGTTGGACATTAGACATTTGTGGCATTTCTCCAATGTGAAACCTTCCAAACAACCACATCCATATGACCTTGATGGCTTTAAATTGAGATTAAATACAAATTTTATCGACTCTTTTTCCTATGCATACCAATATACTGAAGTCTAAGTAATCTATCCATACCATAGTTAGACCTGCTGTATACAATACAATCTATTTGGGCCTCATTACACACACATCATTCTAATGACAGCTATGCAATGTCTTCATCTGTTTAAGTGTATAAATGTGGTTCCTCGCTATTTTTGCCCTGACAATTGTGAAACCTGCTTTTGAAATCATCCAATGAATAATTAGGGTGTTAGAATGTGGGTAAATTAAATTGCTATTTTAAATATTTTATCTTTATTCTTTCCATTTTCTTATTTACAGTTCAAAGTCCAAGACAAGTGGTGGCCAGATCCCAGAATATTCTGAAGATATTCAAACAAGGTGGCATCATGGCTCGTGCTCGTGTTTAAAAAAAAAATAAAAAATTATGTGACCTCAAAACTGTAAAGGCACATTTATTGATAAGTTATAGGTTTGTTTTTTTTAAGCATTTGATGTTTTGTTTTTAATCCTAAAGTTCTTAGAGACCTTTAAAAGAAGAGTTCAGAAACGGAATCCTGCATGAAAGTGTTTGTAATAAGATGTTTATAAGATGTTTGGCAGACAAAACGGATTTTGATTGTTTGTAAATGTTCTGAAAAAACACAATACACATCCAGATGTTTTGTATCCATGTTTCTTGGCTTGCTTTTTTAAGTACAGTTGATTCCCACCTCTGTTGAAGTTAAAATTCAGGGGGAAATGGGTCATGGTACTCTGGGCTTAGACAATTGCTAGTATAGTACCTTAACAAATGCTTAATTAAGTTAAAATAGTCTTCACTTTAGAAGGGTTTACAAAAAGGTATTAGTTACTGGTTGAACTAATCATGAACTAATGGTGTTATTCAGACATTTCTTAATCATTATTACAGGCCTAAATATTGTGAAAATTCTGTCATTTCTCTGGAATTTGCTTAATAAAGCATAATTAGTCTTCACTTTAGAAAAGCTCTCAAAAAGACTTACTTAACCAGTAATAGCTGTCTGAATTATCATTGCATTGCAGGATTAGTAAATCATTCTCTCATAGCTAATTAATCATTAACAAGTGTTTGAGTTAATACATAAATATGCATTTACAAATACACACACACATGGTTAGTTAAGGATTAACTAAGTGTGAATTAAGTATGAGTAACTATACCCAACACAAGTCAAATAATAGTTAATTAAGTGTTTATTAAGGTTGTAATTAAGCAGTTATTAAGCATGAATCATTATTAATTAAGTGTTTGTTCATTATTAATTAACTCTTTGTTCATGCTTTATTAAGGCTAAATAGGGTGTAGTTATTATAAAGTGTTACCGCATGTGCCTGTGAATAGCAATCAGGGATTGATTGGCAATATCAGGTCTTAAAAATAAGCAATTAAAGATTGCTCAAACATGCATCAGTTACTCCAAATACAACTTCGAGAGGGTAAATGACAAGGGGAAACAACTATAACATGGTTAAAAACTCTGAAAAGACAATTTTGCATAATAAGTCAGCTTTAAGGCTCCAGCAACCCAGGTTTAGTTGTGACTGTAACACCTTTTTAAAAACTGTAATAGTGCTGGCTACTTACAGTTCCTTTAAAATAATGTATTCATTGTAATTAATATCCCATACTGTCATATTTGTAAAATACATAAAATATTAATTTCCCTGTCTTACTATTGTTGGCCATACAAGTTTATAAAAAGTTTTGCATCCAAGATTTCATCATATATTTCTTGCATATTTTGCGCTGGCAACACCACTTTTCTATATCTTATAACTAACTACAACTCCATAAGAACATTCCCTCAGACAGCAGTTCTCATTTTGCCTGCAACCAGTGTCGACAAAATCAACAAAGATGCCGCAGAGTTGCCCAGAGGTATCATCTGCATAAGTTTAAGGAAGTGCGCGCTGATTCAAATGGAGATGACCAATTGGTTAAAAGGTGCCCGAGGATAGAGGTTAGTTATGTGGAGGAGGGGAGCGCTGTCGAAGGTGTTATCCACAGAGACATCACTCAAGCTGGGGTGAGGCCTGAGGGGAAGCTTGAGGGGAAGCCTGGGGGTCCACCGAGCAGAAGACCTCCCCAGGAGGGATAAGAAGATTAGGCTGGAAAATCTGCTTTGCAGAGCTATGCAGAGAAAAGTGTGTAGGTTTTATGGCGTGTGTTTCTGATTATGTAAGTTTTTATACTTGTAGAGGTGGGTAGAGTTAAATATAGGAATACTACTGCTTGAAAATAATAATACTCAGTTACAGGTTGCTGAACACCTGCTTGTCTATATGTGTATGTATATATATGTATACATATATATATATATATATATATATATATATATATATATATATATATATATATATATATATATATATATATATATATATATATATATATATATATATGTATATGTATATATGCTTTCTCCCTTTCTGTTCTCTCCACCCTTCTCTCATTCTCTATCACTCTGTATCCCTTTATGTTTTTAAAATAGAACTAAATCAACTTTTGTTATTTATGTATTTGCTTTTTTGTTTGTTTGTCTGTATAAGGTGGTTTAATAGTATTGTGTACTGTTTCTAGTCTATATTTGCAGTCTTTTTTTGTGTGTCCTGCCCCCAGTGGCCACTGCAATAGCAAGTACTACGTGACATCATGCAGAACCAATCACATTGTTCCTTATACCCATCAACACCACCCCTCCTACACACTAAATGTCAGTATTAACCTGCTCTCCGTGGTCTTGTATTTTTGTTTCGTATTGTGTCCATAAACAAAGATATGAACATTAATAACAGATGAATCAGGCAGCTTCTTTCCTCAATGTTGCTCCCACTAGTGTTAGCAATAGCCTTCACTGATAGAGTTGCTGAGTGTCCACTCCCTGCTAAACCAGCAGTGCCAAAAGGGAAGAGCTTTACCTTCAACAGCCTCACTCTGGATTGCCTCTTTGGTTGCTATGACACTAGCGGTCAGAATTCCAAATATGGAACTCGGCTCCAAATTCATCCATGTAACTGTTAACCCCGATGAGCTTCATTTTATCTAGAGCCGAACCCTATGGGTGACGTCACACTCACTTAATTCACTTCTTTATATGTGTGGTTGGATAATTGTACAACTTAAAGGTGCACTATGTAACATCTGTTGGAGTGTCCACTACCTGCTTGTCTCCTTGGAAATGTCATTGCTTTGCTTAAATGTCACAGCACTTCCTCCCTTTTTATTACAAACACCTATAATGGAATAAATGCAACACCATTTAATATCATACAGCACAATATTCAAGCAATAACAATGGAAATGGAGCCAGGCAGGTAGTGAACCAGGGAGGCATTACACTAAAAGATAAACTAAAACTACTAACTTAGGCAAAGTAACAATAAGACAAATAATTATAACTATACAAAAAATAATGACAGTGATTAATAAAATAAAGCAAATCAACCAAACTAAATTAGCAAAAATAAACTTAATAGTGTTCGCCTCTTAGTCTTGGTCCAGGTAGGCTCTGCAAAGTCCTTATAAGGGCAGAGGACTTAGTGTGTGCATATTTATCATAATTGTAAGTTGCCTTAACTTTTTATTATTACATTGTGCTACAGAACAATGACTTATTCAGCACCATTCTTAAGTCAAGGTTCTCTTTACTCACGCACCTCCTCTGGTATCACACTGTATTTTAGGTGAATGCAAAGTGTGCGCTTATAAAGAGGATTTATTAAAGCTACACTCTGAGACATTTTAAGTGGTCTAAATTGAGCCGTTAAACATTATGATACAAAGGCAAATATCTGGCAGCTCATCTCTGCAGTGTAATTATGCTCTGTACTGTACTGTCACATCCCCGGATACTCTACTTTCTCTCCCTCTTTCTCTCTCTCCTTTCTTTCTCCATTTCTCTATCTCCCTCCCTCCATCTCTCTCCCTCCCCCATCTCTGACTTCTGTTCTTCTTTCTCTCTTCTGTCTCGTTTTCTCCCCATTCTGTCTTTCTCTCCCTCTCATCACTCTTTCTGCCTTCTTAACTCCCCTCACTCGTTTCCCTCACACTCTCTCTTCTCTTACCTCTCTTTATCTGCTTTCTCTCTCCTTGTCTTTTTTTGTCTCTTCTCTCACTCTGCCCATTTCTCTCCTTTCATCCTTCTCTCTTTCTCATCACTCTTCATCCCTCCCTCTCTCCCTTTTTTGTTTTTGCCAACTCTCTGCAACTTCCTCCCCACTCTCTTTCTTCATTCTCCCTCGCGCTCACTTCTTTCCTCTTCCCCTTTCCATCCATCGCTCATCTCTCTCAATAATTATTATTATTATCTCTTCTTCTCTCACTCATTTTCCTCTCTTTCTTTTTGTCTTCCTCTATCATTCTCTCTTTCGCTCTCTGACTCACCCCCTCTTTTCCTCTCCTCTCTCCTTCTTTCCCTCTCCCACCCATTCTCTTCTCTCTCTCTCTCTCTCTCTCTCTCTCTCTCTCTGACTATTTCCCTTTTCCACTTCCTTTCTCTTTTCTTCCCCCTCTCTATCCCCCTCTCCCTCTATCCATCTTTCCCACTCAGTCTCTTTAAAATTTGATTATGCAGCCAATTCCTTAAATTCCCCATAGTAGTTTACAGCAGCTGTCGGCAGGAGATTTGCTAGTGGACTTGTGCTTATGAAATTGCTATGGTCCTGGTGTCTTTATGGTGCCATAAAGCGGCTCTTTTTACAGCACGGATGGGTGGGTTTAAGGACATGACAAAGGCCACTAGGGGGGGCCGACACTGGATGACCCCAAAGAGTGTTGCAAAAGAAGACCCTTGAACACTTTGTAATGAGGGTTTAACCATGACCACAGCCCTGTACACATTTGGTTAAGTGGGAGTGGCAGATAGGGAACACTACATTAAGTGCAGTGCTGTTTGCTACACATGCTATAACTGTCATGACTGATAATGACATAAAATACTGCACATGCACAGAACAAAAGCATACAAAAGTATAGAGATTCTTGTACAATTAGACATTTTAATGGTAAAGATGAAACTAAGGTGAAAATATGTTTACTATCAAGGTAAGAAGTTGTAACATAGCCAGTCTGAAACATAACATTCTTGACTGAAGTTCCACACATATCAAAATGGAATCTCGCTGAAAGTGATTGGGAAAAGATAGAATCTCTCACAAAAGTTGCTGATTGGGGGAAGCATCACATTAGTGGAACAAGCCAATGAAATTTAAAAAAAAGTTTGTTACATCCAGTTGAGAGAAAAGCAGACATCATTCCCTTCCACAAATGCAGAAAGTTCTGACCTTCTGCATATTTCTACTCAAATAGATCTATTTCACATTTGGTTCCACCCAAACTACAATGCTATGCTCTGATTGGATGGGTTGTCTAGTGGTATGAGCCCAAACACAGAAGCAGGACTGGTACAAGGTGGATTTTTGTTGTGAACGCACAAATATAACAGGAATTCATCTTGCTGTGCAAAGGGGTGGCAATATTCAAATCACATGGTAGTTGTAACTTATCAGTGTCAAGTTCAACCCAACCCATAATAAAATGATAAGGTTCAATATTTGTAGATTTTCTTTTGAGATGATTTCTATCAAATACAGAGAATTGCCCATAGAGAGACCCCGGTTATCCATATAAAATTATAAGATATAAGATAAGATAAGATATGCCTTTATTAGTCCCACAGTGGGGAAATTCCAGCATTGCACCGCACACATAGAGAACAGAAGGAAAATCGTACATGCAAAAAAAAGATAAACAATAAAACAAGATAATAGATATAATAGCTAGAAATAGATATAACATCAACTTCTACAATTTGGTGAACGCAACAAGTTAGCAAATTATAAAGGTTCAGGTGTAATGCTAAAGCCATGAAGGTTGTGTATAGTCAAATCACAGTCACTAAATCATTGTGACAAGATAAAACAGGAAGTGAATTCAACTGAAAATAAATAAGATGTATTTATGACCTCAAATTGGTGCATGGCCTTCTTTCATTCTTTTCTGAAAACCACCATGTTTGGTGGGGCTCTTGTTTCCGTGGTGATGGGGGATCTGCAGCAGCCTGGGGACACATTAGTCACGGCCTCTCGTCTCTTAAGGCTGGTTAGCCATTTAGCCCTGCATCTCGTTAGCGCTCATGTGAAGTAGGCCAGATCGGAGCTCCTATGATAACCACACACAGCCCCACTGGCCTCATTGCCACAGGAAATACTATGATCCATATGGCTGGAATATGTGCCCTCTTAAAGATGTACACACAATATGGAAGTATGACATATATTTAGTGTGTCATATATTTCTAATGTTGGTCAACTTAGCCTAGCTTTAGCAACCTAAATTACTTTGACAAGATTATTCATATTGTATATTATTCCACAAACCTTAAGTGTGATCCTCATCACTGGCTTTATGGTTGTTGAGCAAGGCACGTCTCATCTCATCTCTCATCTTAATTTAAGCCGATCTCTAGCAAACAAAAGGATCATACATCACACAGACCTTATTAATCATATTATATATAAATATATATCTGCTTTGCCACAAACACAGGTTGTCAAATTTGATCTATATAACATGGTATTATGGTTGTTGTGTCAATGAGCAAGGCATTCAGATGTACTAGAATAGCTGTGTATGTTGTTTTAAGTTGTGACCATCGACAAATTCAATTCATTTAATAAAATAAAGGCTATAATTTGTTAAAACCAAATTGGACAAACAACAATGAAAAGCTAAAATGACAGTCTAACCTCTAAAATATTCTCATTGGGCCCCACCTGTTAATAACAGAAATACACAAATAGCTAAAGGAGACAAAGCAACATTGAATGCATCAAATTTAGCTTGAAATTGACAACAATAACACACAAAACAATGTCAAATGTATCATCCTGAATTCAATTAACTTTACACATAAATGACCATGTGTGATGGCAGCACTAATCACACATAACACACAAATGGATCCAAACCTTTCACTGTTCTGCTAACTGCAGACAGTGGGACTGAGAACTCTGCTAAGAATAAAACAAACCACTTTCACTTTGTATCAATGCAAGGATAGCATATGGTCTCAAGGTAACATATTTGCCAGACATGTGTGAGACATTTTTATTAGACAAATTAGTATAAGACTCAAAATGTTAGTACAGTACACCGAGAATACAAAGTAGAGTTTGAAATGAACCAATGCAATGAAAGATACAGGAGGCTATTATTCATTTAGTTTAGGTAATTCAGAGCCACACCTGCCCTTGAGCAAAGTGATGAATACATGGCTGACAATCCGTGTCAGCAACTTCTCCAACTCCAGCAGTCGCTCAGACACTATATTGTATACATGTGGCCATGTCTACTTGTCACTGTCCTATCTCATCAGATCTCTGAAAATAAGCAAGGTTGAGCCATGGTGTCCCAGCGGGAAATGTGCTCTAATAGCTATTGTTGTTGTGTCCATCAGCAAGACACTTCATCCACATTGCGTGGTATGAATGTGATATATGAGTGTTTGGTGGTGGTCGGAGGGGGAAATAGCACACACAGCCTTGTTTATGTCTGCCACAAGGCATCTGTGGCTGCAGCAGTGTGTTACTACCAGCAAATATGGAATGAATGAATAAAAAAGTGCTTTAGAGGTCCTGAAACATACTATAAATAGGCAATGGATTATTTAAAATAGGGTGGATGAAATATTAGGTGGGTGAAATGTTTTTTTCTCAAGAATACAACAATAGCCTGCCCTGGTTGGAGCTGTGATTCAGCTGCTCAAGTTTTCAAAAATTTCTCTTTTTGAAATGATTGAAATGGTTCAAATATTATTATTTTTGTTCTGAATAGAACATACCAGATTTGTAAGCTATTACTGAAAATTCTTCCAACTAATAGAGATCCTCTAAAAGCACATTCCATACCACACAACAATATGGCACTGCACTGAAAGCAAGTACTTAAGTACACTGTAAATGCATTGTTTATTCTAGGCCTGTACAGTGTTGGGGAAACACTGAATGAAAAAAAAAGTAAAAAAGTATTCTGTTCAGAGTGCTCATCGTAAACAACTCCAGGAGTGTTAATATTTGAGAGAAGACTGAAATATGAACTGGTAAACTAATAAGAATCCAGTGTATTTCAGAACATGTCTGAAGAGGCCTAAACCACAGGTACAACAAGACTGAATGTTTTGTTCTTTGCAGAGTATATATTATTTAAATAATTACAGCCTTTGCAATTTGTTAATTGCCCCGACACAAATTTGAACAGTTGAGATATATGTTGTGGTTTTCTTTAAAGATGGGGTGTTACAGTTCTATGGGGCATTCATAGTTAACATTACATATTTAGATCAACACATTATCTTTTACTGTTTTGAACATGCTATATTCACCAAAAACACATATTAAAATGTGTAACAAGTTTCAGTTTCATTTTTGATGAATCCCCCCTCCTTTTGCTCTCTGAGCTAAGTCACTCTCCCTTCAAAGTGCTATCAATCAGCCTGCATCCTGCTAATAAAACTTCCTCACCTCACGGTTTGAGAAGCTGTAGAATATTGTTTTGTATCCTGTTTTGTATAATTATGGAAAATTGCCATGCAGGAGCATGTTTGATGAAAGTTTGTCAGTCTTGGGCAGAATTGTACTGCTAATCCTAAAGAGGGCCGACTAGTGCCCTGGAGAGATTGTAAGAAGCCTCAAACATGCATAGATGACATTTAACTTCACTTCAGGCATTGGATTGAGGTAACAGTGTTTTAACATAGTAGACATTTACAAAATATCCATTTTGCATAATAACCCCTTTTTACAAATGCCAAGAATAAATGTAGTGCTTGCTTGGTGTTGTGAGAGCACTCATGTACACTAACCCGACAATAGCGCTAGCAGCTGTGTTAGCCGATAAGTGATCTATCTCCACTGCAGTGAGCGCATTATACCAGTGAGCTGTGAAACGGGCTATTACCAGACAAGCATCACTCACGCTCCACTGTCCGACGCTTTCTGTGATTAAGTGGTGCAGCCAGTAACACGCAAATTAACTCCATCTACATTCGATTACATGCAGCTTTAATGTCATTACAAATGTGACAAAGCAGCACAATTGAATTTCAGCTGCAGGAGGGGAATGCATCATGTGTGAAATATACAGGGGAGGGATCGTGTCTGTCAATAGGGATAGATATAACTAATGCTATGTTTAGTATGGAAAGGAGAAGTTTATGGAGTCCAGTGTGGTTTATTTTTTCAAAGTTATATGCTAATGGTCTCTCTATTCAAATTGGTTAGATTCATATGGCATAATATTCTTAACTGTCCATAATTTAGCAATGAGTTGTCGTTTAAATGGTAATATCTCAGTAATTACAGGACCAATTAGCATGAAACAAAAAACAAGTGGTTTGAGACATGCGCCAATTTATGTTTTTTCAAGTTGGTGCTCAGTGCATGCGCACTCCCAGACGCACATGCACGTGCCACCATATATTTCACTGTTTCCCTCGAGTTTCTCGTGTGGTCACCTTCTGTACAGTGACAGACCTGCACTGAAACATTCACTGACCAACAGGTTCACGTAATTTTGTTATGCTACAGTTTTGTATCTTCATATCACTTTCTCTTGTGTCCTCGACACCTCACCCCTCAGCACCCACGGAATTGGTGCCTATGGTTTGAGAGCCGAAGGAAGCAAGAGACGATCATCTAATGACAACAACACAAACACATGGAAGAAATTTGTGGATAAGTGTGTACTGGCTTAACGTTAAGTTGCACCTTTTCTTTGGCATCTCAATTCCTTTACAAGGTTTGTGGCAGTGAGGATGAATAATGAAAAAAAAAAAGAAAAAATCTACCAATTTAAGCAAGATGATTAGCAATAAATGCATGCAATAGTGAGCAGAAATCCTCAGAATGACACTGGAGACCTCCAGAATAAACAGGATTAGTATTAATGAAGCAAAGTGCATCGCTATGTTTTTGATGAGGTTAACATGGTTAAAACTTCAAAAACATCATTTTGCATGATGTCTCCTTTAACTCAACAAAGTTGTTGTAGCTGTGCATATGGAGACAAATGAATGACAAATGAATGCATTAATTCTGAAATGCCAAAGGATTTCTGAGAACTGGGACCACCTACTTTCTTTAATCGTTTGAAAAATCAAGCACCCCAGCTTTTGATTCAGGCCAATTAAAGATGCAGAGTTGTGGTTGTGTTATAACCAGGAATGTATCAGTGCCAAACTGAAAATAATATCAAATTATGCATCGCAGTACAAAAGGGAACTCTTTGTCAGTGTCAGTTCTCTACTACTCTGAAATCCTCTCAATAGCGCTGCTAGAAATAAACTTTATCATAGAAATTTAAAAGAGTATTTCACTTTACAAAATATGTCAAGTCTTAGAAAATGGTTGGCTTGTGAATTCAGTGCTGCAGACTCCATTACATAGTCAGTAACAGATGTATTCTGTTAATAGCAGAGGCTTACACTAAATAAAACATTGAATAAAAAAGTTATGAGATGGAAGAAGATAGAGTTTTGTATGAAGGACACGCAATTCACTCATCTAAATTATTTTCTTGGAGGCAGAGAATGGTTAAAATCTGGAAGCAAACTATTATGCAAGCTATTATGTTTATGGTGCTGGCTAAATCCTGGACATTGGGACATTTAGTATATGGTCAAACTAGAAATTGACATCTCTCATACATGTTTGTCACACTTTTGTCAGACATCTTCATTTGACCCATCCCGAGACAGGTTTTGTGGTTCCAGATCTTGAACTCGGAGTTGATGGAGGATTAGCTACTGTGTATGGGGATGATTTAAAGGGCACATATGTAAAATTGACTTTTTGAGTCAAAGCGTTCTCTCATTAAAAATATACCTGGACTTGTATGTTGCATCATTCAGACTTGTTTCAGTATTCCTGTTTGTGAAGCCCTCTCCCTCAGAACAAGAGTCAGAAATCACTCAATTTCAATTTCCCCCAAAATTGTGACCAGTCCTTAAATCATTGCCAGACTTGTTTTGAGCATTTCTTAGGTCAAATAGCCTACAACTGTGTGCTTATATTAACATGCTCAGGCTATGTTGCTTAATGGCTAACGTGTTATTTTCATGACAATTTTCAATTCAATTCTGCCAGTACATAGCATGCTAACCCCCAATTGTGTTCTGGGTAGTTCAGAGATATTGAGGTTTAAGGTTCTGACCTCTCATAGAGCACAGTGCAATTGGAATTTTTTTTTTTTTTTTTGCTAATAAACACCTGAAAGATTTACCAAATAAATTATCTTCAGACTTGTTTTAAGTATTTCTGCCATCAAATTGCATCCACTCATTATGCAGTTTAATTGTTTTCCTTACGGTAATTACTTGAGATGGCGAGTTGCACTAGATCAGAGTATAGGGAGCACTGAGGCTGGGAAATTATTTCAGTTTTGTTTTTATTATGGCAAAGGTAATCAAGAAGTGCATGTCAAAAGACAATAGGCAAGGCAAGTTTATTTGTATAGCACAATTCAAAAATTTTATTCAAAACTCAAAAAAACAGTCCCTTACAGAATAAGAAAGACATCACAATACAACATCAAAACATAAATAATCACAAACAATCATCATAAAAGTAACATTAAAAGAGAAGAGTGCAGAATAAAATGTTTTCACAGCTAAACAGAACCATTATGAGCCTGGATTTAAACATTGGCAAAGTAGAGACCTGTCTCACATCTTCAGGAAGACTGTTTCAGGTTTTGGCTGCATAAAACTGAAACATTGATTCCCCATGTTTAGCCCTGACTCTGGGCACCAGCAGAAGGCTGGTTCCTGAAATCCTCAGAGTGCGAGATGGTTCATATGGCACTAATACGTCAGAGATGTACTTTGGTGCTAGGCCATGGAGAGACTTGTACACAAGCAGAGCTGGTTTAAAGTCTATTCTCTGAGCCACAGGGGCCAGTGCAGAAATCTGAGCACAGGACTTAAGTGCTCGTACTTCCCATTTCTAGTCAGGACCCAAGCAGCAGTGTTCTGGATGTACTGCAGGCATCTTAACACTTGTTTAAAGAGGCCAGTGAGCAGGTCGTTACAGTAAGTCTCTCCAAGTCTGGTTTTGACAGTATACCTTTGATTTTTTTAAGATGGTCAAAAGCTGCAGATGTTATTGATTTGATGTGGTTTGTGAAGTTCAAGTCTGAGTTCATTAATACCCCTAGATTTCTAGCCTGATTCAAAGGTTTTAGAGAGAGACTGGATGTGACTGCTGATACTTTCTCTTTGTTTCTATGGGCCAAAGACTATGACTTCAGTCTTGTCTGAATTTAGGTGGATCTTGTTTTGCATCCACACACTGATCTGTTGGATGCAGTGGCAGAGTGAATCCACTAGTCGATGTTCACCTGTTGCCATTGAGACATAGATCTGCATTGTTGTGATCAGACACATGTTGCATAATGGCACATGCAGTGAGGGCTTCCAGGATTGACCCCTTGGGCACATCACAGGTTAGGGACATTTTATCTGAAACACATTTTCCAATTTCAACAAAGTTTCCTTGTCTTCTAGATAGGACTGTTACAACCCAGCTTATGTGGGGACAGGAAAGTTACAAAAGAAACCAAGATGGAAAATAATAAATTAAGAAGTAATTTAATGAACAGGGATGTTAAGGGTAAACTAAAAAGGAGTCTAAAAATATTGAAACAAACAGTACCATGCAATGTTTAAACAAAAACATCAGGTAAAGTTAATTAAAACACAAAATTCACAATAGCATAACAAAATCTTGACGAATAAACAGAGTCAGTACTGACGGCGAAGTGTCCCAGAACACAGAGTCACTACCACTGTAGTGACACACAAAAGAGACACACTACACATACGAAACAGCACACTGGCCACATGCAGGCCAGCAGCCCCAAAAAGGTGTTCCAAATCTTCTTTAATGGGGGGAGGCGGCTGAAGGTGGGCCCCAGGGTTGGCCAGGCCGGGAAACCGTCCTCCAATCACAGGCAAGGGCTCCAACACCCATGATTATGGGGAAAGTAGACAGATTCAGGGACACACACACACAAGAAACATAAAAATAAATACAACTAACAGAATTTAAGGCCTAGGGCCGTAACACAAACTTGAACCAATTTACTGCAGTACCAAAGATGACCACCCAGTCCTCTCTGTAAGAGGATCCCATGAGCAACAGTGTCAAAGGCAGCACTCAGATCTAACAGGATCAAGACAGAGACTTTGCCTCCATCAGTGTTCAGGTGGATGTCATTTGTCACCTTGATAAGAGCAGTCTCAGTGCTGTGGTGGGGTCTAAAACCTGACTGAAAAACATCTAAGTTGTTGTTCATTTGGAGAAAGTTAATAAGCTGTTGGTAAACAACTTTTTCAAGGATTTTTTAAAAAAAATAGCACATTTGAGAGAGGCTTGATAACCGCAGTTTTCAAAGCTCTTGGGAATGTTCCAAATTGAAGTAACATGTTAATGCAAGTGAGTGATGATAGCTAATGAGCACAGACTTCTGATCTTCTAGAAATCTAGTGGGTAACACATCGAGGCAGTATGTAGATGAACTCAGACTGGTGACAATCTCTTGGACAGTTTTGTCAGTTACAGGTGCAAAGTGAGTCAGCCGTAAGTGTCTAGGTGGCTGCAGGAGTGCAATCTGCATTGTGGAATTGATGGCATTTTTAATGCCCTGAACCTTGGCATTAAAGAATAATGCAAACTCGTGGCACTTAAATGTGGAAATGAGTTCTAATGGAAATTAGTTCCAAGAGTTGTTACTGCAACTTTCAATATTGTCCAAAAAAAAATACCTCTCCCATGTTCTACATAAACTGTGGCTGTACCTATACATCTTTTCTCTGTAAATCTCATAATGAACCTGGACCTTTGTCTTACGTCATTCATGCTCGGCCCTCCGGCACTCGCTTTTCTGTGCCCTGACCGTGTCATCATTCCTCCATGGCGCTTTCTGCTTATCTTTAACCATTTTACCCTTCGTCAGGGCAATGATGTCCACAACATTCAAAACATTTGAAGTCAAAGAGTTCAACAGATCATCAACTCTAGAACATGAGTTTTGTGTATCATTTCAGTGTACCTGTGTTACCATTTATGTGGCAACAAACACACAACATGTGGTACACTTCAAGTAACTGCAGGACCAGCCGCTGGTTTGGGAATAACAGCCAGGTCAAAGAAGACACAAAAATTATCAGAAAGAGTAACATCCACCACACTGACATTTGAAATAGTCCAGAGTGTGGTTTCGAAGTATCCATTTTTCCCACATCCTGTTCATGTAATCCCTCTGACTCAGATCACTGGAGTAGTAGCATTCCAATAGAGACTTGTTCTCACATCTCCGCCTTGTTCCAGTAGCCCATTTCTTGTCAAGGTGCTCTGGTTCCCTAACACCTGAGGCAGGACACAGACCTTGTTTGGCTGGGCGATGTCTGAGCCGGCATCTTGTAAGTTTCATTCACACTCATCATTGTATGAGGTAGGCACCAGCTTGAAGAGTCTTGCCCAAGGACCCACAGTGGCCTACTGAACCTGGGTCCCCCCATATTACGCGTCAGATGACTCACCAGTTGAGCTAACCAGTGAGCTACACACACACACACACACACATATATATATATATATATATATATATATATATATATATATATATATATATATATATATATATATATATATATATATATATTGTATATATTTATATATATATATATTTGTACAATTTTGCATATTCATTTGTTGACAGGAGCAGAGTCTGTCACCAATTACACTGTTTTTGACCAGAAAGCTGCTACCTAGTGTGCACTAAAACTAACTAGGAACAGTAGACAATACTAAGGCCATAAAAAAAAGTTTTGTAGTAAAAAAGTGGATTTAATGCTTAGTTTTACTTAAAAAACCCTGCACCTTTATGTGATGAAAAAGTTTGCAGCCGTGAGTGTAGCCAGTGCCATGTGTCATGGTTTAGCCTCTGCGCATTCAGCGGAGATAGTGGTCTAATTCGAGTTGGCAGATGCGAGTGAGGATGAGAGCGCAGTGTAATCAGGGAGACAGACGAGGCAGCCAGGGTACGCCATAAAACATGAAAGTGAAGGAGGCAGGAAATGAGAGCAGACACGAACTGAGCGCGCTCGGACTGGCAAGAGCGGGGACTGAAATACAGAGGCGTCTGGTTAAGATGGAGAGGAGCACCAAATACAGTGTATTATGGAGAGAGGTGGAGTAGTCAAAAATTGTGCTCAAGATTAAAAGAGGCACTGTGCAAATTTTCTGTTGGATTGTCCATCAACTGCTTGTCCCCATGGAGATGTTATTGCAGGCTGCAATATTCCACATTATGACATTAAACATGGAGACAAGCAGGTGACGCCAGGCCAAGATCTGTGGAGAGTTGGTATGGCTCGCAGTTAGTTAATTTTTAATGTTTTTAAAGTATTTTCTCTTGCATTCAGAACATCCTTATTATTCACAGTGAAAAGTTTATATTTGCTTTCTACAACTTTCAGAGGACAGAGCAGAGTTTTGCATTCACAGTAGTCTAATGTTAATAACAACTAGCATGCAAACCATACACTTCCTGGTTATAGCAATAATAAAATACTTTATGATTAAAGTAAATTAATTAGTTTGACCTCAAGAGCTGCTTAGACAATGTATCTG
This sequence comes from Periophthalmus modestus, assembly GCA_019594935.1. Classification (NCBI taxonomy): domain Eukaryota; kingdom Metazoa; phylum Chordata; class Actinopteri; order Gobiiformes; family Gobiidae; genus Periophthalmus; species Periophthalmus modestus. The sequence continues at coordinate 19,727,796 of JAIEZT010000007.1, read as the reverse complement.
GCCAGGGGTAAGCCAAATTTTTGCTCAAATTCAAATACAAAAGATTGATATGTGTATTGTACTTTCATTATAGGCAAAGATAACATCTCCTTGAAGATAAACAAGTGGCAAACCAAGAAACACGTAGTAATGCAAATTCTCAATCATATAATTTTGTCAACATAAAGCTTTTATCACTTACTCAAGGGGTAACCAAAACCTTTACTCAAGTAAGAGTAGTGTTACACTGTAAACTAGGTAGGAGTAAAAGTATGGTGTCTGAAAAATACCCACTTCTGGCTATAACACAAGTGGTCATATATGTTAAATGGTCACATATTTATATAGCACTTTTCCCCCTTCAAGGTACTCAAAGCGCTTTACATCAAGGAACCATTCACTCATTCATACATCAATGGACACTGGGGATAAAGTGTCTTGCTCAAGGACAAAATGACAGAGTTCATCTGTGGGAACTGGAATTGCACCGCCATTCTGTGAGTCATTGGATTTGACTGCTCAACCAATGATGTTTATGTCGAAAATGGAATTTGAACTGCCAACTTTGGATCAGTAGACAAACACTCTATGAACTGAGCTACTGTCGCCTACAAAGACTTGTAGGCGACAACATGGAATCTACATGCAAGAAAGATGGCAACATAACCACTACATGAACCTTATGCTGAACATTAGCATTGAAAACACCATTATCTACAGTGCTTTTCTGTCCCTGGTTTTAGCACTACTCACAATTACAGTATACGTGTATTTCTATAGGCTTCCACTGTGATGACTCCATTGACAGCAGCATGTTAGATTTAACTAACAGACCTGTCCTCCCTGCACGGCCTAATGGACATGTGTATAATAACATACGTGGAGCCAAGAGAGCCACATAAACAGTGTTACAGTCGATATGCTCCATACAGTAAATAAACATGTGTTACAGATGATATGCTCCATACAGTAAATGAGCTCAAATGCCAACATTGTGGGATTTTAAAGAAGGATATAGTTCTAATCTATGACACCTGTGGCAAAATTTCAATATTCATGACAAATGACTTACAGCATTTACCACACTATACTATGTCGCTCCTGATGATGTAATAGAAAAGAAAATAACACATATAAATCGCACTGGACAGGAGATGAGATAGAGCTAACGTAATACATAGACAGCAAAGTGAATATATGTGGAATAGTCAAATGCAGCTTGTCCAAAAACACAAGAGACAAAACATTAAAGGCTGGAAACTGCGGTCATCAACATAAAATAGAGACCACACCAACAACTATGTGCTTGTGTCTGCTATATAGTTCTAATCTATGACACCTGTGGATCATTATGTTATAATTTCTACATTTCCATATTCATCTAAAATGACTTACAGCATTTACCACACTATACTATGTCCGCTCAAAGAGTATAAGTCGCAACCACTGAACAAAAAAAAACCAAAAATGCGTAATAATTAAAATGAAAAGACAAACAAACTCACATATAACTCCAGCTGGACTAATAAACAAGTCGCATTTTTTGAGGATTACTTAGCATTTTTTTTACTTAAAAATCTGAGACCAAGAACAGAAATTTTATCTTTTAAAGCAAGTTATAATAACAATACAATAGACAACAGGCTGAAAAGCAGTACAGCATGCTAACGTAATACATAGACAGCAAAGTGAATATGTGTGTGGTATATTTAGATAAGATATTAACAGTTAATGAGATACGCTATGCTAACGCTAACATACGCCAGCTTGTCCAAAAACACAAGAGACAAAACTTATAGACCAGAAAATACATTAATACAAGAAACAAGGCTGAATTCCGCGTTAGAAAACTGCGGTCATCAACATAAACTCCTCCTCTTGATAGATCCAGATCACACCAACAAATTGGTAAATTTGTATTTATTTGCACCAAAATGACTATGCAACCCTGCCAAATTCTACGTGTATCATTAAGAAAATAAAATTGAACAAAATTATAACGTAGGGGTGGTGAGTTGGACCCAAATACAGCACAGAGATCGCCCAACTCAAAGTCTCCAAAAACAGATCAATTTCACTGAACAAAAAAAACCAAAACAGATACAGAGCCTGCATGTTCTCTTGTGGTAAAATGAAACAGACAAACAAACTCACATGAAGGAACTGAAGAATCCAGCAAACTAAACTGAACAAGGACAGAACATATAGGCTGCCCCCCTGATTAGCAATAGAGATGAGGTGTGGGAAAAATCAGGGAGGCAGCCAACCAACAAACAGAACTGGGAAGGGGAAAAAACAGGCAGAACAGAAACAAAACAGACAGAACCGTGACAGAACCCCCCCTCTCAAGGGACGGCTCCTGATATCCCAAAAATCAAAACATCAGAGTCAGGTGAGAGCAGGGTCAGAAATCGGGAGCAGGGTCAGGAGCCCCTGGCGGGGCAAACAGGCAGGAGAGCAGGACAAGTAGGAGAGCAGGATCAAGACAGGTGAACAGGGCAGGCAGGATCAGGGTCAGAACCCCTAGGCGGGGCAAACAGGCAGGTGAGCAGGCAGCACCTTTGCAGAAACAAAAAACATCTGGCTTTATTCTTTATATTGTTCTCCACTTAAAACAGCACATTACTAATTACACTTTTCTATTTAATTGTCTTTCAGTGGCCTTGCAGGCAGAATATCTTCCTTGGGGATTAATAAAGTGATATGTTATTACACTTTTACTTTTTGTAGCAGCTCTTCCACTGTCCTGTGTGACTCCACAGCTTTACACACACATGCATATTTGATTTGTTTACTCCATGTCCTCATATGCACCTATGCCTTCCTAATGAAAAAAGGAAAACTATTACTACTGTATACAGCAAATTCCACCATCACATTTCAAACCACGCTAAAGGAATCTCTCCAATATGGTGGTAAAGATTTAAGGGGGTGTATCTAATGAACCATGAGAGAAAAACATGTGTCAGAATCAACTGTAAACTCTACCCACTTAATCCCTTCTCTCACTCTGACCTTGAACCATGACAAGGAAACTACTGTCTGGGATAGTCATTCACATATAGTTTCTCCTTGGGCTGCATTGAACAGTGCCTCTGAATGAATAAAGTTATTTAGGATTTCAAGTATTTAAAAAATGTGCATATCTTTTGAATAGGAAGCAGTCCTCAAATGCTGCATATGACAGGAAGCTGAAATCCAATACATGATGACAGGTTATGCAAACTTGCAAAATGTCTGTATCATCTCTTGTGGTGTAAGAAGACATTTAAAGTGCATGTGGTAGGTTAGAGTACTTTTTCACTAAAGTATAGTTAACTGTAACTGTATATATATATATATATATATATATATATATATATATATATGATGTACAGCATTGATTAATATTTACCACTATCCCACCAAACCAAGTAATAATTAGAAAAGCACAAAAACTTGTCATATGTATGTGGTGGTTGGGTCAGTTCAGGACAGTTCTGGTTTGTCCGAGGAACAGGTGGTACTACATTTGCCAACAGCAGACCTTTTGGCCCAGACCACATGGCACATTTGATCAATTTCAGCTCAAAAAAATCTCATGAGGATTCTGTGAAAATTATAACAAAAAAAAAAAAACAAAAAAAAAAAAAATTAAATAAAAAAGAATGGCAATGCAGATAATCAAAAATATCTTAATAAATGTATAGAAATATTTTGTCATCTATGTTATGATCTATGACACTGATGGATCCTTATCTGAGGTGGGTGGTACTAAGTTACATTACATTTAGTTTTTCTTTATTGAAGTAACAGCACACTACTTGAGTACAAGTTTGGCTTCCTCTTCCTTCTGTCTACAAGTGACAAAGGTTTTTGTTAAATTCAGATATGATTTAATTTTCAATTGTTTGTGTCTGTCCTTTGAAAATACTGGTTTGTTTGCATTATTTGATGTTTTGTCCTTCAAATTATATTCACTTAAAGTTATAAATCAGATGTTATGTCCTGACAGATACTTTTTTAAGTTAGTCGTACTTGAATAGTAATTTTCCTAAATGCTTTTTTACTCTTACTTGAGTACAAGTTTTGGCCACTCTGCCCACCTCTAGTCATTATGTTGTATTTTGAATATTATACATTGCAATGCTGATCTAAAATAGCTCAATAAAAGAAAGTGATTTTAGGGTTGGAAAGTTGCAGTGCACACTTTATGTTGCTTCTCTAAGTGCCACATGCTGTCACAGTACCAGTACCACCACTATTGTACCAGTGGTGAAAACAGAGGTAGATTAAGCAATGATGTCTGAAACAGCTCAAACACTTGTTGAAAAGAATCTCAGTAATATACTGCAACTCTAATCACAAATGCAAAACTTTGATTTTATTTCTTACAAGATTGTGCATTCCTAAAAGTAATATTGTAAATGTCCAGTATTTGGTCAGTCAAACACTGGACTCAATATTCCCTCAATTTATTCTTTCCCACTATTCTGCTGATGGTCTCTGGTAAACCATGAAATAACAGTAAGAGTCTCTTTGAAGTGTCTATACAGGCTCACGCACTGATAGCAGTGGCGTGTCTGGTGTTTGTAAGCAATAGAGAAGAGGAGCCCAAGGCAAAACAGAGCTATCAACAAGAAGGTGGTCGGAGGGAGGGGAGACAGCAGAGGAGATAAAAGACCATGCTAAATATTGCAATGAGGGTAGTAAGAGGGTAGGAAATACATTGGGAGAATCAGCGTTTCCATAAACAGCATAACAGTAACGTTCAGTCTATACTAACATGCACCTCAACATATGGTTGATATGTGGTTGACCCGAAGGCTTGCGGTTCAAATCCTGCTTTCAACATGAACATCACTGGCTAAGCAGTTAGATCCACTGACCCACAGGTTAGCGGTGCAATTCCAGCTCTTAGACATGAATGCTTTGTTGAGTGACCTTGAGCAAGACACTTAACCCATCTCACCCCCAGTGGCTGCGTACACTGGTGTATGAATGTGTGTGTGTGAATGGGTGAGTGGTTACATGATGTAAAGCACTTTGAGTGCCTTGAAGGTGGAAAAATGCTATATAAAAATGTGACCATTTACCCAGGTATACTTTATTGACTATGGAGCACAAGAGTCAACCTTGAAACCCAATCAGTTCAGAAAGTAAACTTTTCCCATAGGCTTTTGGTAGTATTCCCATAGAAAGAGTTTAAAGGTACAGTAGAGGCAAAGCAGCTATGTGGTGATTAATGTAAAATTTAAAAAAAATCTGAAATATAGAGAAATTATTGGAATTTTTTTTTCAAAAGGCAGGCTTAAGCTATAGTTACTTATTAAGGAGCACCAGTCGCCCATATCCTATTACACTTGTTGTAGATTGGTCGAAACTGAAATCCACCCAGATATGCCCATCCCAAAAGGCTCCACCTGATCTGAGCATCGAACCTGGGACCTGGGAGGCAGGAATGCTAATCACCCTGTGCCCTCAAAGATTTGAATGGAAACTATTTGTAACATTGTTACTGTTACTATTGTAACAGGTAACATCGCTAATACCACCTATGAATGAGAGAGGAAATATATTCTTTCTGCTTGACTCAATCACTGAGGATAAACAAGATTAACCAAATTACTTGTACCAACTCAATTCTAATCTGTTTCCAATTTTAGTTCTGTCTTTACAAGAAATTCCATTTTCTCTGTAAAAATACTCTGACTGAAAAAATAAAAGTAGCAGCCCACATTTCACATTGACCACCTTAGTGTCATGGGATTGATTACTGAATGTCTCCCCACTCTTCATCTTGTTTTGTGTTGGTTTCTGTTCTGTCTAGTAAAGCAAGTAAGATGCAAAGTGTTACGCAAAATTGACTATTTAGAGCTTTCTCCCATGTTATGATGCTGTTCCCTCAACAAAAATATACCTGAAGAGGTATATTTACCTATAGATGGTATCCATACCTATGTTTGAGTAATATAGCGACCTCTCCTGGCCCTAGTTGAACTCCTTACTGTTAGCAGTACAATTCTGTCCAGAGCTCCGCCCACATGCCTACATCATTTATGCTCCCACACACCAATGTTTCATAAATATACAAATGCATGATACCAAACTATACACTACAACTTTCCAAAGCCAATGCGATGTGCAGTAGTATTATTAGAAAAATGCATGTTGACTGTGTCGTGATAGTGCTCTGAAGGGGGAGTGACATAGTGCAAAGAGCAAAAGAAGGGGGTGTCAGAGCTCCAAAAACAAAAGTGAAACTTATTAAACATGCAAATACATTGTTTTTCAATGAATATCACAACTCAAAATGATAAAAGGTAATATGGTGATCTAAATGTGTTATATGTTAGCAGTTAATACCCCGTAGAAGTCTTTTGTGTAATCCCTCAGTCGTCCAGGTCTGATCCATAAGCCAAAAGTAAAATCTGTCAACTGGACAAAAAGTTTTAGGAATGATATAAGGCAGTGTCCACCAGTGTCAATAATCTGACCAGAACTGAAGAAGTGGCTTGGATGAGCAGCGAAACATTTTCACTCCTTCAACTTTTTGTTCAGTTGACAGATTTAAATTTTGGCTTTTACCCCATAGATGTATAGCATCCCCTCAGTATACTTTGTTTTTTTTCCCTCCATCCAAATCTCTGCATCTCTCTCGAGTACCTCTAAAACCATTGCACCTTCCAAAAAATGAGTACCCCAATATTTTCCTGACATTTACCTTTTCAGAATCAGTTGTTGAAGTGTTGTCTGTTCTTCAGAGCTCCCCTGCCTCCCTCTGTGTCAGCATGAGGAGGGGCTGGTGCTTTTAGTAAACAGTGGGTAGTAAATGGACTTATGGAGGAGGTACTTTAGTCTGAGTATCCCACTGAGAAAGTCTGAGAAAAGAGAAATCTCACAGTCAAAGGTCTAACACACATGGAAGAGACATGTTGGTCTGTTAGCGCCTGGATACATTTTTCATAAATGTATTTGCTAATTAGTCAACAAAGAGGTACATAATGTACTTAAAGTGCAAATGACACTAATTATAACTATTATTACTAATTCTAATTATGACTTGGTTTGGTGGGATAGTACCTGTAGTAATATTATATAGTAATATTTATCATCAGTTTAATGGTGGCTTGTGAAGATTTTGTTGAATAAAATTCCTTAAAAATGCACAAAGTAGTGTTGTTGCTGGGCAACAGTTATGGAACTATTTCCAACCAGGAAGTACACTTTACGAAATTTCAGTACAAAATTTCATGACTAATTCTACTAACTATGTTTTAATGAAATGTGCGGTCTATCTTATCATATGTACCCACATTTTTCTCATGTTTTTGAACAAAATTTGCCTTGCTCCAGTGTGGATAGCAGCTCGAGATCAAAATAAGTTCACTGTGTACAGTCTGTATCTAACTGGAAAGTCTTTTATTGTCTGATAATAAAGTCTGATAAATGGTGTGTTAGCATGCTAGTTGTTGTTAGATTAATATTTGGTACATGCATCTCTGCCATTGAGCTTATGTTATTGTACATTGTCCTACCAAATAAATAAATAAATGAAAATGAAATTAGGATGCTCAGAGTGCATATGGTTTGTGAACCATTGCAAATTGACTGATGCGATGTACGGTCCTCAAGGACAAGTTACACTTGCAACAATATCTTACGGTAGATTAAGAATGAAAATCTTTTAACACTGAATCCTGTTCAATACTTTCACTTTATAATTAGATTTGTTTTACTTTTTTGTCATTGCTTGGAGAGAAGTATGCAAGTATGCACGACTCACAAAGAAATAACTGAAAATAATACAACTTTTTTTTTTGTAATGATAAAAGTAGAACATTTTCTAAAAATTCTAAATTTTATGAACATAAATTTTATGAAATATGAGTCATGCATATCAAACTATGAGTGTTTTACTTGACAATGTTTCTTTTTGTATTACTTTTTGTGGCTGGTTAACAGAGGTGGTAGAGTAGCTAAAAAGTAAGAGCAACATTACTTCAAAATAATATTACTCAAGTAGAAGTTGAAGTCATCCAAGAAATTACTAAAAATAATTGTAAAAAAGTATTTAGGAAAACTACTACTCAAGTAAGATTAACTTAGAGAGAAACTGCCAGGACATAACATCTGATTTATAATTTGAAGTTAATGTAATTTGAACATTAAATAAAAATAACTGTTATCTCCCAACGCACACACAAACATGAGAAAGACAAAATCACATCTGAAGGAATGACGCCTGAAACACAAATCATTCAAATAATTTCAGATTGTCAACATGATGCTTGTGACACTTGTAGATTTACTCACATAGGATAAATAACCAAAACAAAAGTACTGTTACTTCAGTGAAAATATTACTTAAGTAGGAGTAAAAAAAAAATGCTGCTAAAAAAGAAAAGTAGATTTTCTTTAAAGAGTTATTCAAGTAAATGTAACTGAGTAAATGTAATGGAGTACTACCCACCTCTGCTGGTTGAGAATATTTAGTCAGCATTGATAGCCATGAGTAGTTTTGTTGTAGTGTTTAAGACTTGGACAAAAAAAAAAAATAAGTTAATTTAACCATTGCCCTATGTAGTTCAAATCAGGTAGTACTGTTCAATACAAGCTTGCTGTTCTAATCTGTTTTCAGCCATATTATGTGGATATATTTTCACATTGCACCATTATGTGAAGCCTGGAGGGCAAATCTCTGTTATTCTCCACTGGCCCTGTACGGAGACAAGTATGAATCAGTTTGCCAATGTTTGCACTACTATTGAATTAAGTAAAAAGTATGGGTATGGGAGTGTGTTTAATGAGAAAGAAAGTAACACTTTAAACAGCAAAGGGGTAGTTGAAATGATTATTCCGCTATTAGCAGAGGTGGGTAGAGTAGCCAAAAATTGTACTCATGTAAGAGTAGCGTTACTTCAAAATAATATTGCTCAAGTATAAGTACAAAGTAAAAACAGGAGAAAAGCTGAGTGGTTCAGTGGGGCTCTAGTGAGTTAAACAGAAAGATGTAGGACACAGGTGCTCTTCAAGGATGAGGCCACTTATTATGGAGGAACAGAGATTTATCTTAGCACATATTGACATGAATATTAGTGCAGAAAAAAAAAAAAAAAATCTGAGGCACTCTTGAGTAGAAAAATGACAAGTTCTTTATTAAGACATGGACCAGCCAATACTTTTTCTCACTCAAGTGTCTTCATCAAGGCTTGAGAGTAAAATAATAAGGGCACCGACTGACTCCCTCTTATAATGGTAGGTGGGGTCATGTGACCTTAAAGTAGCAGTCCAAGAAATTACTCATGTAAGAGTAAAACGTATTTGGGAAAAGTACTAAACAAGTATGAGTAATTGTCAGGATATAACATCTGATTTATAATTTAAAACTAAAATAATTGTAAGGATGAAGCTTGAAATAATATGACAGAGCACAAAAATTGGAAAAACTAAATCATATCTGAAGGAGAGGTGCAAAAAACACAAATGTTCAAATCATTTCATATTGTCAACACAAAGCTTTTGTCACTTCTAAACTTTTACTCAAATAATAGTACCTATTATTCAAGTAGAAGTAAAAGTATGCTTCTAGAAAGGTCCTCTGAAAAGTCCAATTTCTTTTAAAAGTTTCTTAAGTAAATGTAACAAAATACTAACTGCCTCTGGCTATTAGTTAGTATTCAAATTCACTTAGGAATGCACTTAAGATCAAAGTACATTGGTCAAAATCCATGTTGCAGACAGGGGGAATGTATCATGTAATACCATAGTTGTATCCTGTTTACAAGTGCTCAGAATTTAACTGGTTGTGATTTCTGATTGTGATTTAGTCAAAGTGCATAAACACTTCTGAGCATTTGGGCACTCTGATTAGGTTCACTCTGCACACTTGGACTAGCATGACAGCCCTGTTGTTTCACGACTGGTAAAAGGCTTTTCTTTCATGGTTCATACCCAGGGAGCTCTAATGCAAATCTAATTGATTGGAAATATGACTTAACTTTTTCCAAAGAAAGCAGTTTAATCCTCAATTTGTCCAGGAGAGGTTCATGATAGAAAAGTAGACGAAAAAAAAACTAAAAAAAAACACATACAATTCCATTATTATGCATTCTTCCGGATTTTAAAAAGTTCACTTAGCTAGCCTATATCATAAAAAACCTCTATGCACAAATCACCACCAGAGGGCACAAGAACCCTTAGTGCAGCGCAACGTAAAGAAATTAGGACTGAACCAAAAACAATAGTTGCATGTGTTAACATTAATCAGTTATTGACAAAGACAGGCCAAATACAGGATTTAGTGGGAGACTGCTGGGAATATCACGTACCACAGTTGAATGCAAGCGGTAAAAACGCACCTACCACATTCATACTAGGCAATGTGAGTGAAGTCTCTTGCCTAAGGACAAAACGACAGAACTTGGTTTGAGCGGGACTACAGATTACAGACAGCCTTGCTTCCATCCGTCTAACCCAGGACTGCTGTGGCCACAATAGTATCTTACCACCCCAAGAGTGTGGAGTGAATGAATAATGCACGAAACTGTAAAGCCACTTTGAGCGTCTGGGAAAGTGCTCTATAAGACTAATGCATTAGTCTTATTAATATTGTTGGACACTTAAATGCCATTTCAGATCATTGCTGAATAGTTCCTGCGCCCTCTGCTTGCATATCTAATATCGTCTAAAAAGCAGCAAAGCGTCTTCACTCCGACAACTTTTTGTCCAGTTGACAGATTTGACTTTTGCTACAGTTTAAAAAAGGCTAAAAACAATAGTGAATTATAGTTGACATAACAGTGACCAAACTACATTCAACTGAACTACATAATACACCTACATGATATTTGTTCATGTATAGATTGTTGTGAACCTTTTTCTTTAGCTGTGAGTCATGTGAGATTTCCTTTGTTTTCAGATGTGTGAGGTCTGTTGTATTTTCTACATCTACACCTACTCGAGGCACTGTTCCTGCGGTGCATTATACAGTGTAGTAATGACCTCCTGCATGGGGAATATGAAAACATCTCTTTCCCCAAATTGTCTCTGGAAATGGTTGCCATGGGAACTGCCACTGATGTTCCTCATTTGTCTTTTTCCATCAGATAAAATGGTGAAATGTTTGAATTATAGTTTTGTGTTGTTTAACAAGTCAGTCGTTCTTGTTCACACTGAAATGAAAGATAGGCCGACATGTTTATTCTGTGCTATTATTATTGGTGGTAACAAGAGAAAAAAGATGACTGTAGCCAACACAAACTAAGCAAAACTTAAAAATTAACCTTAATCCTCAAATGTAAGGAAAACAGTGACGTGAGTACTTTCTCGTCACTGTTTTCCTCATGCATACAAGAGGATGAGAAAGCTCAGATTCTCAGCTACAAGAAGACACTATGCAATCAATGCCCAAATATGAATAAAAGGAAAAGATAGCTCAGTTACAAGGTACCATACACATAAAAAAAGCATAAAAGCACTAAGCACACTACAACCAAAGTACTTGAATATTGAAGTAGGCTACTGGAAAGACTATGCAGCCTAGGCATATGGACGAGTTAAGGAGAACTTTTTGCTGACCTTTCCATCATATTTTTCTGTTATCCATTAGGCAATGATGGATGGTTCAAAGTCTAAAATATGCATGGACAATACTACCTAAAGTAGTAGCTTTTATGCAATTTTAGTAGCACTTTAAAGAGGAACTTGTTGCTGTGTATAAATGTAGCTAATTAAACTCAATTGCAAGTTGACCCTACAAGCAATACATATTTATTAATATACTCAAAAAAGTGCAATTACCTAAAAATCTACTCAATTGCCCACCAGGAGCTGTCATTATATTATGCTATAATCATTTAGAAGCTCACATACTTAATGGAATTGGCTAAATAGATGAAATAAAACATTGCAGTTTTGAGCGTTCAGATTTAACCCATGACCGAAAAGGGGCATAAGTTGTGTTTTCAGGGGGTCACCAGTAGGGTTTGTGAGAATCATCCATCCGCTTTCATGTCCGCTAGAGGGCGTCCTTGTGCACTTGAGTAGTCTTTGCTCCGGAAAGGGTGGGGGCGGTGCAGAGTGAGCGAGACCGGTCTGAGAGCATCTGAGGCGGCCACAGAGGCTCAGAGCTGGCTGCCTCACACTCGGAGCAGAGCTGTGGAGCGGAGAGGCTGCCTCATGCCGCCGGCCTTCCCTGGGATTTATAACGCCTTCTGACGCGGCTGTCGCTTCTGGAGCTCGGACTTTTAAAAAAAAAAGGACTCGACACGATGCTTCTCTCGGGGTTTCGGATGGTAGCGATGCTGATGGCGGCTCTGCAGGTAAAACACTCGGTACCAGCCACCACCAGCGAGCGGGAACAGCGCAGTTGCATCCCGGTATAGCGAGGACAACGCAACTGTATTACCGCTAGGGTTTAACGATCAGTGTTGACGCCTGATGACGCTATATCAGCGTTCGGTATAAACCTAAAACGACATTATTCAAACTTGATTTTCAATAAATGATGATGCTTTTTCATTGTATTTGCGATTGAACGGAGATTTTTGGATGTTTTAGTCCTTGCATCCTCTTTTGGAGCTTGCGTCTCGCTTCTTTACGCACTGCTCACATTGCTCTCCGCTGCACAGTTAACGGGCCGGTGCGTGAGCTGAGGTTTAGCCCAGCCTAGGAGCAACCAGCCCGGCCACATTCGGCGCTGTGACTCGGTGATGGAGGAGCACAACGCTTTGCAGCGGTCCGATAGATGGCAGAGGGATTTGTCTGCCCGGATACGTGTCTGGTTAATGTTTAGTGCGCCCGTGCGTGAGGTGATGAAAGCGTGCGCGTGGCTGTGATGGTGCCACCTGACTGTAGGACAACAGTGACACCGACTATGCGCTGGAGTCATATTAGGTTAAAGTGGGACGTGGATTTTACGCGAAGTGACAGCATAACGGTAGAAGAATTCATATAGCCTAAGTAAAATAGACCGAGCCAACAAAGAGACGATTTGATGGAAAGTGGTGTCGATCAAATGTGCCTAATACGATACACAATCAACTCTAGGGCTGAAACGATTAATCAACTAATCAGGACTAGTCGATCAGGCCTATATCGATCATAGTCGTATTTTGATATTATGTTATGTTATCTGGAGCATACAGAATCATAGCCTACAGAAATCTCTTTGTATAACAAAAACAGTAGCATTAAATCAAAATCAGAATGTCAAAAAAAAAAACCAAAAAAAACCAAACATTAAATAGTTCCTTATTTTCATCAATAATACACATTATTCGTTAAAAAAAAAAAAAAAAAAAAAAAAAAAAAAAAATCTGTTCAGAAGCCTTTAGTCACCATATCCAACCTTTATTGATAAAGTATACTTAAAAAAAAAAAAAAAAAAAAAAAAAAAAAAAAAAAAATCTGTGAACTATAGAAATAATCAACTAGGCTAGTTTTGGGTTTGGGTAATCAAAACATTTATTGGTGACTTTGCCTAATAAATAATCAGTAGTTGCAGCCCTTTCAACCATATTGGCAGAATGTTCAGCAGTTATCATAGTGACAATGCACACATTAGCAAACACTGCCAAAAAAGTTTGAGAATGGTCTGAAAACTCAAGAAGAAAAAAAATACTAAATAGATTTAAACAACAATTTTCAAGAGCCTATGATCAATACAAGTGTTCATCGTCTTGTTTAGGTGTTTGATTTTCAACAAATAGGTGAGAATGACTGACTAACTGAAAAACAGTTTTCAGTTTTAATGCTAGCTAGTTTGTGACTGTAATTTTATGCATAAGACACTTGTTTAGGCACACAGATCAGATCACCTGCTGTAGTTCCAACTAATCCAGCTCTTTCTGGTCAGATTGTGTTCAAATACAGCTCAGATTAAGTCTAACTTGAGTAACAGAACTTCTGAAAGAGTAGTGCTTTAAATTAGCTTCACACACCCAGGGAATGTTGATGACATAGTGTGCATTATGTCGTCCAAGTCTTCAACCTCTGTCGCAAACCCTGAGGCATCCCAAAACAGAAACCCCTCTGTCTATAAAACACATTAGTGAATAATGTAAGGAGCCTACCAGAGCTGGAACTGCACAAAAGTGTAACATTTTTGCACACATAAATCATGCTATGTCATAGAGACAAGTATTGAAAAATTGATAATACTGCAATTGTTGTTCTGGAGATATGCAAAATTAAAGCATCAAGTATAGTGTGATTTTCAAAATCAAAGCCTGGGACAAACTTGTTTTGAGGTATTTGGTAATAATAAAATTTTGTAAGATTGTGTAATTAAGGAAAATTGTTATCCATTCGGTCTATTCATGCACGACTTACTTGTGAGTCAGTATAGAACCTGAGAGAATTGTTTTTTGCGTCTTCTGGTAATCTGTATTTTGGCTAAAGAAATGACAATTTATGCCCCTCTTTACTGTTAGTCGGTATCAAATTGGTAAAAAAAAATAGCAACACATTTCTCGTATAAAACTGGGACAAATCAATGGCTTTTGAAAAAGGGACATACCAAAACTGGCACTGTCCTGGGTAAATACAGACGTCTGGTCACCCTAATCAAGTATATGGGCCTTAGGGCATAAATTGAATGAACAGAGTAATGAGTAAACATTTAAATATAACAGCAATCTGGCCCAAAAGATGGCGGATTTTTTTTTTTTTTTTTTTCCAAGTATATTGTCTATAATGAAAACAATTTAAAAAGACAGCAAAAAGAGGTTATTAAAAATAAAATAAACTGAAACGTCAAGTGTAATCTTCCAAAGGTATAAAGTGATATTCCTGTACAATTTGTGTGGCTGATTGTCTGATCCATCCAGGTATTGTGCTACACTTCGATCAACATTACCGAGATAATGAAAAAAATATTGAGAATGTTTTTGTCAGCATCGTCCACTCCTGAGATGGCTTATATTGCTATCAACATGCATAGATATCTTAACAATGCATTTTGGTTATTTTTTTGTTATGTAGTCAAATTCTTCTATCAAGACCAAAAGCCTATCTTTGTTAATTAGCCCAACCTTAGCCTCTGCAGTTTACCATTACCAGCCTGTGTATTAGATTGAAAACACATAATGGATTCATACTAGAGAAAAATGTCACCTTTGAAAATGAATAAAACATCATTATAGTTATGCATTATAATAAACCAGGTATTTTGTCTGATTTTAAAAGAGCTTGTAAAATAGTCCCATCTGTGAAGAGTAATGCTTAGACCTAATGTATCCACCCCAGGCTTGAATTTAAATGCAGTGCCAGAGACATGATCCAAACCAAGAGTAAATCAATACAGAGCAGCACGGCGCCAAAGGGTCAAAGGTCATCTCCCAAAATGAAGCTATTTATCTGAAACAGCAGCATCAGCACCGACTCCAGCTGTATTCAAAGCCTTAAAGACATGCAAGGGTCTCTCTACTGTTTCTATTATTTCTAAATGGGCTGAACTATTTTGGCAAAATATGTGATAGTAATTTTTCTGACAAACATTGCAATTATGATTCGATTTGCAATTTATGTTTTAATTAATAACTGGAATCTGTTCAAAGTTTTAAACACATTTTTTACTATTTGAGAGGAGGACTGATAGTTAATACAATAGTCTGTTTGTATTTCAGAACATGCTTGTATAGGTCTAAACTGCAGAGATAAATAATTGCAGTATTTGCGATTTGTTAATTGTTCAAATTACAATTTTGATTGAGTTGTGATTGATCTCACAGCTCTATAAATAGGCTTGGTGTTATGGTAAAAAAAAAAAAAAGAACAACCCTGTATCAAATTTTAAATTTAATCAGGCAATTTCAAATTAGTATTGGTGCACTATGTAACTCATCTGGTGTAGGGTTGAGAGATGTTATTGCCATGGAGAAAAGCGAGTTGAGATGGATGGATGGCAAGTAAGACTGCATGTTTTTCAGGGTATTCTTTAGCAATAGATTCCCATGTGATTCAAGTTTCCTTCTTTGGAGAGTTAACATCTCTTTGTGATTGGTTAATATGTTCTGTCACTCAGTCACATAACAGAGGCTGGCCAATAGGAGGAGTGGTTGAGAAAGAGGGCCCATTTAACTACCATTTCACCAAGATGCTTACTATCTTAACTTTTATTTCTACCAGATTCCAAATTTGAAATTATACATGACAAATATTTACAATGCAAACCACTGAAAATACTTTTATTTGTGAGAATTGTTATGTATTTTTCCAATTAATAAAGAAAAAAAAATATATTTGGCTCCCTAAATTAGGTGTTTTTGGCAGCGTAGAGTTACAGTGTAGCATAATAGCATAATCCTGTTTACTATTAAAAGCAATGAATACACCAGTGGTGTATGCCAAATAAGTGCTATTTTTTTCTTATTATGCCCATGTTAAACACCTTTCTTTAATGCTATTTATAAAACAACTGTGTTTCAACATAAATATTGCATCATTTATTGATCTTTTTTTTCACTATGTTCATGCTACCTTCCACCTTGACATTACAAGATCTATTTTCTTGTCAGATGTGGATCTTAATTGTCTTGACCTCTTGCCGCAATCAAGTAAAATAACATATTAATTTCAAATAATTTAATACACAAATTTCACACAATTTCCTATTGATTCGAGCATTTATCAAGCTTGACTCCCAAAATCAATTAGTCAATGTCAGCGCAAAGGCTGAGACTGAAATGTACTTTTAGTTCCTGACCCACCAGTTAAGAACTACAGTTATAGTTGATATGGTAATACCCACCTCCACTGCTCATTTTAAAGTGGCTGTATCATAGAATGTATAAAGAAATGGACCAAGGGATGATGTCACCCCTAGCTATTGGCTCCAGTCAAATGAAACTCAAAGAGGCTAGCAGTTAGAGGGGTGAATTTGGAGTCAAGTTCCATATTTGGAAGAGCCTGATTTAGGAGGGACCGGGCACTTAGCAACACTGTCAATCATATCTTTTGCTAGTGCTAGCAGAAGCAACCTCAAGGAAAGAAGGCACCTGATTTATCTGTTTATTAATGTTCATATCTTGATTTTACAGACACAGTAGCAAAATACCAGAATCATGTAGAGAAGGTGAACATTTTAAGACCAAAATGACGAGCCTGCCAGTTCCAGAGAGAGGAGTGAGGTTTTTCAATACAAAATGAACTGGAGTTGATGGATCCGGAAGCAGTGTTAGCAAAACTCCACTCATTGCGGTGAATAATTATGATGTTCGGTGACACAGCGGACAAGAAAACCAAGTACAGTGCCTTTAATAACCATAGCAGTGCTGTTGAATCTGGATGTTTTAACTAGAGGATTGAAGCAGGTCACATGTTAGAGGGTCATCATCTTCTCCGCACACACTAGCAACCAAAAGAGTTTGCTTTAGGCTGCTAGTTAGACTCACGCACCACCCAAGCGGCAATGTGGTCACCCTGCCTCCGCTCACCTCATGGAAGTCATACATGTTTAATGAGGGGGTAAAACTTATTTCCACTTGTCTTGAATCTCCATTTTCAAATCTATTTTATTTTGTCTTCTTACAAACAAATAAAAATGGCTTTCAATTCATGCACTGAACATAAACAATATACACTTAATGCCATTTAAAACACACAAAAATGTCAAATTTAATCTCTGCTCCAAACCGCATACTTTTACTGACATAGTATTGGCTATAACCTCTCCATTGATGATTAGAAATGACAAAATCTCAATCTTGATTAAAATTTGATTAATTACTGAGCCCTAGGTAGGACCAGTTTATTCTGATTAAGCTGTGTCATTGGTTCTCAAAACGGAGTAGGTGGTTGGCAAGCTACCGTATTTTGGTTGTTGTTTGTTGCTCGATTAGCAAATTATAAAGGCTGCAGTTGTTGTAATATAATGTCCTCTGCAAACAACAAAATGAGAAGTGTCTGTGGGGCCATATATCACCCCTGCTAACTGATTTGAAAAGCAGTTTATTTTTTCAGCTTGCTCTCAAATCTTAAAGTTGCTGGATGTGTTTAAAATGCTGTTGATTTGATTCTTGATATTAAAACATAACTTGCAAAACTAATTGAAGTGGACAAAAATATTCAGAATGAAATTGTATAGATTTTTTCCCCCAAATTGTTGTTAAATTTGAAGTGTAGATGTGTATGAGGTTTAATTGTTGACCTGGTTTAAACCTGGACTACGTTGGTTTAGTGCTGGTTATGGTTTAATCCTGGTTTAGTCTCTGTTTATTTAGTCCAGCTCTTCTAATACTGTTCTTATATTGGCTTAAATATAGTTCAGACGTGGTGTAGTCCAGACTTGCCCTGGTTTAGTCGACGTACTAGACCTGAATTGGTCTGATTAGGGATGCACTGTTGTGGTATAAGATATCAGCACCAATCCAACCAGAAATTGCTGGATCGGGTGTCGGCCTCCAAATATTGGTTCAGCTAATATCTTGGCTAGGCATAAAAATGTACATAATTAGACTATTTACTTGTTGTAGTGTCATAATGTTTCTACTTTAATTTATACAGTATTTTTCTGTAGTTACATGAGAGATGAATAAGAGCTACGTAAAACACATTTGGATTAGTTTTGTTTTATATTAATCATGTTTTAAGGAAAACGCTAATCTGTATCAGAACTGAAATACCCAAACTTCTCCTAGCTTGTAATATAATGCTAATATGTATACTCCTCCGTTACCTCTGGTCTGTTGTTGATAATGCCATTTGAGGCTCTGTGCGGTGAATGCAGTGGACTTAACTCTATGGGGAGTACAGATAGCATCATATAAGAGTGTTGATTGATAGTCCAACAGCACAGCAGAAATACAGAGGAGAGATAGGCACTCACTCCAGTAGCAGCGGGGAAGCAGTCTGGATCTCTGTTCAAATACACCTTTTTTAAACCTCATATCATCTTAAAGAAAATCCACTGGTCTAGATTATGCTAGCTACCCCTAATGCATGTGGTTATGTTACAAAGATATATGGTAAATAAAGATAAATAAAATGAAACATTGAAAAATGAAAAAGTAGAGAGAGTATAGTATACAAAAGGGGTTTCAAGCTTTTAATCAATGCTTATTTATACATAAATGTCAGGCTTTTACTATTAATTTTAACTGTGGAAGTAACAAAATATATATTTTTTGTATCATGCAGTAAAATGAAAAATAAATATATACTACAATAGGTCATACAATAAAACAGTAGGATATTTGAAAGTGCACTATGCAATTTTTTTGGTTATTGCTTTGCCTGGAATGTTACAGATGACATTACAGATGATGTAACAGAACATAAAGAAAACAGTATAGAAATAATAACATAAAAGCATTTCTTTTCATTTTGAAAATAAAAGCATATATTTTCATTTTGGTTGTATTTATTGCATTGGTTGTGCTTATTGCATTGAAAAACATAGAAAGTGTGTGAGCTTGTCTTTCCACAAACCTGACACTTACTTGGTCTGGAGGAGGGCCCCACCTGCTTGTTTCTATGGAAACTGTGTTCCTTTGGCTATAATCTTCCACAGTAAAAAAAAAAAAAAAAAAATCTATCTAAAAATACATCTAGAATGTTTCAAAGTATGTTTTTTTTACTTTCCATGGAATTATGCAGGCGAAGTATGATTCTTGTTTTAGTTTGTCATTTCATTTCTCTTGAAATTAAACAAAAAATCTTTTTGTTATTTCTTTTGGGTGTCTAAAAATTGTGAACTTTGAACAGAATTCTTCCCAAATCTTGCAATCCTATGCTACCTTTTTTGTTGCTAACAAAAACATTCTTTCTTACTATGAGTCAAAGATAAGAGTATGTTTGCATGAAATTCTCAGTAAGTCAGTTGGCCCAATTTCCAAAGTCAAGCACAGACCTAATCCCATGGAAGTGTAATAAGATCTGGAAGAAGAACCAAAGATGACATGGTGTTGTTTTCAAGGGCCTATGATCATTGGCGCAAAATCCCCAAAAATATGTTTTTTCTTATACATTATTCCCTCAATACAAGCTAGTGCATCCCACTTGTGATGTCAGAAACGTTCTGACCAATCAGAGTGTGCTAGCTCAAAGCAAAGCGCTTTTAAAATAAAAAAAATAGGAAGGAAGAAAATGAAGTTCATGTTGTGAAAATACAGAAGAACCCCTACAAAGTTTGACCTTTGTGATAGTTGTTAATGTCCTGTCAGCTGAACACAGAGTTTGAGTTCCCAAAAAATGCATTGTGCTCTATGGGAGAATTCTTTCTGGGTCCAAGCTCCCAGGAGCTGCAGTACCCATGGAGCAACCACTAGTCGATCTTGCCCTCAGACAGAGGCAGAATGTCTTACCCAGTTCTTATTACAGATCCATGCCAAATCCTGTCCCCCCCTCTTCCTTGGACTGCCTGTGGACATAGTATCATGAAAACACATTCAAGTGAGCAGTCTCCACAGCCCATAGATGCTCCGTCAGTGACTCTTCCTACGCTCCTTCCCCCTGGCCCTACACTGCACAGATGCCTGGTACTGCTCTGATCCTGGTCCACCCTCCCTCTGGCCCTAATGGGACTCCCAAGATGAAAGCCAGACCTGCTAACCCCATCCTCTCCCCTCTGTCCTCCCCTTCTCGTTTTTTTGTTGTGTTTTTTTTGGGGGGGGGTGGTACTTTGTTACTTCTTTGATTGGGAGCATAGACTGTATATACAAAAGGCATAGCTAACACACTAGCTGCTGAGTTCCAAATGGACTCTATCGGCTGGTTCATATTAACTTCCTACTGTAAACCTGTTGCTCCTCTCTCTGTATCTGCTGCTGTCATCCTCTTCATCTTGGTCTAAAACTGTTCGTATTAATCTGCTTCACGTGATCCTGGTGTTTTGTTTTTTTTTCCAGTACTTTTTTTTCCCCCAGTAAATCAAGATATGAATATTATTAACAGAGAAATCAGGTTTCTTCTGTCCCTGAGGGCGCTCCCACTAGCATTAGCGTTAGCATTAGGTTTGATTGACAACATCGCTAAGTGCTACCTGCTAAACTAGAGGTGCGGACAGGAAGGGGCGTTACTTTCAACACCTGTGCTACTGATTGGCTCTTGGGTTACTTTGAAACTCATGGCCGGAATTCTAAATATGAAACTTCAAATTTGCCCCTACAACTGCTAGCCTTGATGCGCTTCACTTGGCTGGAGCCGAACGTTATGGGTGACGTCACACTTCCTTTATACAGTTTATGATTGGGAGTCACTATCTGCTTATCTCCACGGTTATGTTATCGCTTTGCCTTTAATGATGCTGTACCTCATTGATATGGCTCTAAAAATGTGAAAAAAACAGAACTAGTTCTTAAGTTACCTTATGCATTCTGGACATCCTAATTATTATTTTTGAGTTTTTACAGTTTTTACTGATCAGAGTAGAGTTTTGCTGTGCAGGCAGCATGCAGTGGACTTATTTTGACCTCAATGAAAAAACATGCATTCCTGTTGTTAGTGGGCCCAACTTATTATACATAATAAGAGGCCATATTGTTGTTTGCTGAGGACTGTGTATGACCCATTTCAATTGTTGTCACTGAAACTTCAATTTTGGATTCATCTTGCAGCCTTTGCCCTCTCTGATATAGTCTAGTTCGAGTCTGCATCTAACCTTGATTCAGACCCTTGTTTTTATCCTCAAATCCCCCTCCTCTCTATCCCCCCTTCTCCTCCTCCTCCTCCTCCTCATCCTCCTCCTCATGTCTGGAAGAGCTCAGTTTTTTTGGGTTAAGTGGGAAGCAGCGCGCCTCTTGGCTTCATTAGTTTAATCTTAAAGGAGAACTCCCCCACACATGCTACTAATACTAACATGCCAATACTATTCAGAGGATATAGGCCAGGGGGGTAGATATGGTAGTGTTAGCAAAGGGAGGGGGAGGGAGGCAACTTGGGGAATCCTGCACTAGTCTAGACGCAATTATCATCAAAATTAATTGACCCAGTTGAGAGACGCTATTAATAATAGGTTATTTGTTTGGGTCCTGTTTGACGCATTGCATTTTTTCCTGTGCGCTAAACAAAAAGCTAGGACGATGTAGCGCGACTTACAAGATAGCAACAGACAATTAAACGATTGTGCGGCACTAATTGCTTTTGCTATCTACAGTTTGTAGCTCTGACAAAATAATTTCAGCAAAGATCTCTATAAATAAGATGGTGATGTTATTCTATTGGTAAACACATGCAGCGTAAAACATTCATTTCTATGGCAGGATTAGCTAGCCAGACAGCTGATATGTCGCTGAATAGTGCAATATAAAGGACTTCTTAGTGTTCTCGATAGGCAGAAGGTGGATAATGGACAGACATAATCCAGGATTTGTGTAGTTGACTGGTGTTGAACAAGATGTAAAGAGCTATCTGCTGATGTGATACGAGTGTTCTTAGTGCATTTTAAGCATACATTTCCATACGTTTTACAACAGTGTACTTTTGAAATTCAAACAGTATGACTCAGAGAGCTTGTGTAATGTTTGTATTGCACTCCCATTATGCTTTTGTGCTAGGGTTTTACAATATATCAAAAAAGTATATATTCATGAAGATTTGTTATACGGTTGTCAAAAGTATCGAAAATCAGATACTAATCAACACTAAAACTAGCATTGAAACTAGATACTTATTTGAGCAAGTATCGATACTAAAAAAGTCACATTCACAGGATGGAAATGAACCTTTCCTGAACAGCTTTAGAATGATCTTGAGCTGTGTCAGAACAAGTATAAGACACATAGACTGTGGGCCACTGTGGAACATACCTGGATGACTGAGGGATTACACAGATAATTCCACATGGTAAAAAAAAAAAAAAGTACTATGATTTAATGTTGAAAATAACATTGTCTAAAGAATGTTTTTTTATTATCATGGCGGTATTGGTATTGAGTATCAAGTTTAAAATTTTAGTATTGAGACAACACTAACTTGCTCATTTTAAAGATGCATAAGTAACTTTTCTTAGTCACCTGTCCACGGAATTGTTCTTAGTTTGCCTGGAATGTTCCACAGTACAGCATTAAATGTATCTATGTTACTTTTACTGTTGGAAAAACTTGAAAAACATGCATTCTGAGTTGTATAAAACTATATACATATACAACAGTATGTACAGATATTTCTGACAAAGCGATAACATCTATAACAATAATATCTTCATGGAGACAAGTAGGTGGCACACTGTCCACCAAATTTGGCCAACACATCTCTAGTTTGAAATTTGTGTTCACTGACCAAAGCAATAAAGCTTTTGCAGATCATTTAAAACTAAAATGGTTTGTAAATCTGTCATGATTGACTGATTTAAGTCCCAACAACACATTTCATTTAAAGCTCTTAGCATTAGTGGTGTGCTAAAATATTGAAATATTGATATACTGTCATATAACATTTGATTATACAGTATCGATATCTTGAAATATTGTTGTTTAAATGTATTTACATATGTAGTGATATATTGCAGTATATAATGTGCAATGTACCAATTATCGCAAGTATCACCGAATCGTGATAATATCGTATTGTGAGTCATGTATTGTGTGCCATATTCAATTACCACTGACCCTCTGATTCCCTGCCCCACTTGGCATCTGCCCTACTTGGCAATTTTTGACATTTGGATATTGAGGCAGCTAATATTGCCATAATGTTGCAACTTATAGTGCAGTCCTACTACTTTATACTTTCTGACTGTACTCTTTTCCGTCCCGTGACTAAAGGCACATAAACTTCTCCTTAACCTTTTTGACATGCTAGGGGGCTACAATGTGATCAGTGTCCTATCATTAAACTGTCAAATGACTGGAGCCACTGTAACACATGTATGCCCTATAGATAGTGAAAACAATTAGACACTTCTTAGCCATAGTCTAAGTATTAAGCATTATGGAGTAGAGTTTTGGACTACTTGTTGTTTCTGGACCATCTCCCTTAAGTCATGAGTCATGGGCTATTACTTTAGCTTATGTCTGGGGGTGGGCACTATTGACCCAAATGAATTTCTTGATCTCACTGGTAAGTTTCCCAAATACAGTTATCAGCTCATGTTTGCTGTGTGCTAAAATGTGTCTGTATGTGGGTCATTCCACAAAATCGGTACATTAAAAATACATAAATAAAATAGTTACATGTTAAAAAAAAAATGTTAAGGCTGATGTCTAGGGTTGTCAAAAGTATCAAAACTCAGATACTTCTTTGCTTAATGTTTGTACAGTTAAAAAAAATGCAGTTTAGTAAGAGGAATGACACAAACAGGAATTAATTCCTTTTAACAAGTTTACCAGTTTTCTAGTTGATGGTAGCTAGTACAGAGCCACATACTGTACGTATTAAAGTAAATTAAGTTTAGATATTGAATAAATAATAAAAGTGTGAAGAACACAATAAATGTATGCATTCAAATTAGTAACAGGAATAACACCAAATTTGTCAGGAATTGTATTAAGGTGGTGGAGGGGTTTGAGTACCCGAATGATCCTGGAAGCTATGTTGTCGGGGGATTCATGCCCCTGGTAGGGTCACCCATGGCAAACAGGTCCAGGGGGACGGGTCAGACTAAAAGCGGTTCAGAAGACCTTTATGATGAGAGAACAATCGAAGCTAATTATGTCGCCTGGACTGGTGTCACTGGGGCCCCACCCTGGAGCCAGGCCTGGGTTGGGTGCTCAAAAGCGAGCGCCTGGTAGCCGGGCCTTTCCCCATAGGGCCCGGGCGGAGGAAGGAGCGACGTGGAGCCGTCCTCATGTGGACCCACCACTCGTGGGAGGATCCGTAAGGGGCCGATGCAGAGAGATCTGGGCGGCAGTCGACGGCAGGGGCCTCGATGACCGGATCACCAGACACGGAGACTAGCTCTGAGGACATGGAATGTCACCTCACTGGGGGGGAAGGAGCCTGAGCTTGTGCGGGAGGTTGAGCATTACCGGCTAGATATAGTCGGCCTCACTTCCACGCGCAGTTTGGGCTCTGGAACCCAACTCCTTGAGAGAGCGTGGATTCTTCATTTCTCTGGCATTGCCCGCTGGGAGCGGCAGCAAGCTGGTGTGGGCCTGCTAATTGCCTCACAGCTCAGCCGCCACGTGTTGGAGTTCGCCCCGGTGAACGAGAGGGTCACGTCCCTGCGCCTTCGGTTAGGGGACAGGTCTCTCACTGTTGTGGCAGCCTATGGGCCAAACAGCAGTGCAGAGTACCCGGCCTTCTTGGAGTCCCTGGGCAGGGTACTAGACAGTGCACCCACTGGGGACTCCGTTGTTCTCCTGGGGGACTTCAATGTCCATGTGGGTAATGACAGTGACACCTGGAGGGGCGTGATTGGGAAGAACGGCCTCCCTGATCTGAACCCGAGTGGTGTTTTGTTATTGGACTTTTGTACTAGCCACATAGTGTTTGTCCATAACAAACACCATGTTCGAACACAAGGATGTCCATCAGTGCACGTGGCACCAGGACACCCTAGGTTGGACGTTGATGATCGACATTGTTGTCGTGTCATCTGACCTCCAGCCGTGTGTTTTGGACACTCGGGTGAAGAGAGGGGCAGAGCTGTCAACTGATCACCACCTGGTCGTGAGTTGGATCTACTGGCAGAGGAGGAAGCCGGATAGACCTGGCAGGCCCAAGCGTATCGTGACGGTCTGTTGGGAACGTCTGGTAGAGCCCTCTGTCGGGGGGGTCTTCAATTTGCACCTCCTGGAGAGCTTCTTCCTGACCCTAGGGGAGGCTGGGGACATGGATTCCGAGTGGGCCATGTTCTTCACCTCTAGCTGTGATTGTAAGACCTGCGGTGCTTGTCGTGGCAGCAACCCCCGGACCCGGTGGTGGACACCACAAGTAAGGGATGC
Source organism: Periophthalmus modestus (assembly GCA_019594935.1). Lineage (NCBI taxonomy): Eukaryota > Metazoa > Chordata > Actinopteri > Gobiiformes > Gobiidae > Periophthalmus > Periophthalmus modestus. The sequence goes on along the minus strand of JAIEZT010000007.1, from coordinate 19,702,012 downwards.
CATCGGGCTGAAAAAGGAGTCCTATCAAGTCTTGTTGGCTTGTGGGACTCCTGAGGCAGCTGACGAGTACCGGCAGGCCATACGTGCCACGGCTCGTGCTGTCGCAGAGGCAAAAACTCGGGGTTGGGAGGAGTTCGGGGAGGCCATGGAGAAGGACTATCGGACAGCCTAAAAGAAATTCTGGCAAACCGTCTGCCTCAGGAGGGGGAAGCAGTGCTTCACCAACATTGTTTACAGCGCGGGTGGAGGGCTGATGACCTCAACTGGGGATGTTGTCGGGCGGTGGAAGGAATACTTTGAGGACCTCCTCAATCCCACTGTCACATCTTCCAAGGAGGAAGCTTAGCATGGGGACCTGGAGGTGGACTCGTCCATCACCCTGACTAAAGTCACTGAGGTGGTTGGCAAGCTCCTCTGTGACAAGTCTCCACAGGTGGATGAGATCCGTCCCGAGTACCTCAAGTCTCTGGATGTTGTGGGGCTGTCTTGGCTGACACGTCTCTGCAACATCGCGTGGCAGTCGGGGACAGTACCGCTGGACTGGCAGACCGGGATGGTAGTCCCTCTGTATAAGAAGGGGGACTGGAGGGTGTGCTCTAATTACAGGGGAATCACACTCCTCAGCCTTCCCTATAAGGTCTATTCCAGGGTGCTGGAGAGGAGAATCCGACCCATAGTTGAACCTCGGATTCAGGAGGAGCAGTGTGGTTTTCGTCGTAGTATCATACTAACGCTAATATACACCCAGTTTAGTTTGGATTTGGTCTTGCCCTTGTCCAGTAAAGCTAAAATGTATTGCCTGATATCATAGTACAAAAGCATATGTGAACCACTAATATGATTTGTCCAGTGTAAAACAATGAGTCCTCTTTTTTCTATATGATAAACATTACAAGCCTCATTTCACATCTTTGACCTACATACCACCTATTGGAGTTTCCCATAGCAGTAGCTGTGTTTCGTGTATTGTTATGAAAAAATAGCCTTTAGGCTTCTCTCAACGCTTTCCCAACCACATATCATTCAGAGTGCGAATTGGGTCAGTTTTTCCTACATTTCGAAAAGTATAATTTCAACACTATGTCTGCATGTTTTCAAATGTAGTATCAACTTGCATGTTTGACAGAATTATATGAACAGAGCTATTCACAGGCCTAAGCTAAACAAAAAAAACAAAAAAAAAACATATCTATGATATGATTGCTTACAATGGGTCTCCATGTGGAGTGATGGGTAGTAAGTTGTTAACACTAAATCTGATGCTAGACTAGAAGTGTCATGATAGTAATATTGTTTTAAATAAAGTCTATACTCAATGCTGAGTCTGATACCACAATGATGATTAAAAACACTCTTTATTTAGTTAATAAAATGTCATTTTCAACATTAAATCGTTATACCATGTGGCCTTATGTATGTGTAATCCCTGTGTCATCCAGGTAGCTTTCATAGTGGTCCATGGGCTTATACTCAAGATGATCCTAAAGATATCTAAGAAAGGTTCATTTTTGTCCTGTGAATGTGACTTTTTTAGGATTGATACTTGCTCAAATGATCTAGTTCCTATACTAGTTTTAGTATCCATTAGTGTTTTTCAATACTTTTGACAGCCCTATGCCAAATCTAAATGAACTAATGTATAAATTAGGGTTAACTCAATAAATAATTAATCACAATTAATTTTATTTTGCCACGTTAAAACAGGTCATGTGTGTCAGTCAAAAAACCTGCCCTGTGAGCCACTGCACTCGCCTTTTCCTCTCCCCTCCCTCTCCGCTCATACACACCCAATAGTCTCTGTGTCCATTCAGCACATACACACATGAACAGGCGGATCCACTGTGTGTGTGTGTGCACAGGACATGAGGAAGAGAGTGCAGCAGAGACGAGTCCAAGCTCCATTTGAGTTAAAACTATCCAAAAAGAGTCAGTAATCACAGAGAAATGGCCCGCTGGAGTCTTCTAACCAAGAGTGACTGTAAATACATGATTAAATATACACGATTAGCAATCTATCGTGGCAATGCATGAAGTTTACTGGACATGTCAATCATATTTACTCTGAAAACTACGGAGGTATTCATGTTTAGTAACTAGAGAGCTGGTTTGAGCCTGGAATGCACCAGAATTGAATTGAGACTAAACAAGGACTAAATAGGAAGACTGATTACCAGATCTGAGTCAGGACTAAAGTAAAACTAAGCCAGGACTCTACCAGCCTTCTATTAGGCCCATAGTGAGCAGAAAGAAGCAGCAGAAGACACAAGACAACCACAGGATAAGACACTGATTTGGTTTGAAAATAGTTTTAACTTCAAATACCAATCCAATATTTGAATGTAGACTAAATATTAAAATAGGCTAATACTGAGCCTTTTGATATTATATGGATTTTATTTTAAATAACCTGGTCCCAAATACTTTTCTATGTATCTGGGACCATCATATCCAAGTCAAACCAGCAAAACACTGGGTGAACACAACAGTATATTTAGCCCTAAATAGCTGTAAAACAAACAGCTATTTAAAAGCCCTTATTGTATTGTATTGTTTTTGACATATTGCGTGCAATATGCGATTAATCGTAATTAATTACAATTAATTGCAATTTAATTAATTAATTGCGATTTAAAAAATTTAATATAGCTCTAATATAAATAAATACATGTACACTTTTAACCATCTTTTTCCTGTCCCTTTTCCATCACATCAGTAGAACTGTGACCCTCCTCAGCCTCTCCTCAGCCTTTTTTGGTTGATACAAAATACAGAGGTGCTAACAAATTGCTGATTTCTGATGCTAAACCAAAATGCTTGCAAAATTATGTTGCCAGGGGCAGCCACATTATTGTGACAAATAATATTGAAAGGAACGGTATGTAGTCTGTGCTCCTGCTGTTTAAAAAAATGAACTACAATCACAGCTGAACCTGGGTTGTCAGTGCCTTAACATGCAAAGTTTTCTTCATTCTCAGTGTATGGACTGGTCATGCCTCACGTGAAAGCACAGTGTGCTGGCCCAAAGTGATCAGGAGGAGGCAGACAAGCAGACAGAGAATAGGAGGCAGACTCAGAAAAGTCCCATCTGACACAATTTATGCAGGGCACCGTGGTGAAGCGTGCAAAAAATCATACATATATACACAAAAATAACTGTGCTCAACGAAAGCAAAAGCAACATAAATTAACAACTAAGGAAAACCCACGTATACCCTTGATACACTGAGGTCCCCTCGCATGTCCAATTGGTGCTGCTTAAATAGCCCCCAGCACACACCACCTTTTCCCCAGGTGCTGTGGGCATAACTTTCGGTTGATTTCACTCTCTCTCTGGGCCTAACTCTCTTAACTAAATATAGTGTTTACACAAATAAACTATAAACACTTACAACATTGAAACTAGATACATAAAACCTTGAAACAAAAGAAACAAAATAAACTCAAAACCAGTTCTTCCCTCCACATGGTCCAGCCCACGACCACACCCAAGCCGATATAGGGCACGCCCCGTCTTTGTCTGGACCATGTGGAGATAAGCAGCTTGCAGATTGATCTAAATTTAAACAAATAAAATATCTTTAACCAATGTGTGTGTGGTAATTAAACTGAAAACTACACAAAACAAACCTGGGACAGTTCTATTTAGTTTTATATACGGACAATTATTGAAAATGAACATACGTGTGAGCAAACAACATTATGGAAGATTAAAAGGGACAAAGGCCCACTTTGTCACAGGCAGAACCTCTGTAATTCACTCACTGAGCTGCAGAGACTGCACTAGTACTGGTTTGATTGATTGGCTGCAGATGCTGGGGTTTAGGTAGTGAGGCTTCAAATCAGAGGGAGCCCTTTTAGGTTTACTGAACTGCATTTCAGCGTTGCAAATGGCAACCCAACGAGAGACTCATGGGAGTCTCTTTCTGCTTCCTAATTAGGTTATCTTGAGTATGAAAGTTGTACATACAAATTAATCAGCATTACAATTATTATCAGTAAAAATCTTTTATACTGTTGTTTAACCCACATTTGAAAAGCTTGTAAGAAGTTTAATACAAAAATATATCTTTTTGATACTGTTCCATGAAAACTTTTGAAACACTATTCATAGGCTACATTTTAGTTAGCAAAGTATCACTATTTCCCAACATCTGCTTGGTGGAGCCATGTTTTGACTGCATCTCTCTCCTCAGGTCTCTGTTGTGCTTGGAGAATCCAGCAGTGCTCTGTCAGACATGTGTGAGAGAGGATTCACACAAGAGGAGTACGTCATAGCAGTGGACCGAGAACTGCAGAGGGGCCAGGCACTGTGCAACGGTCAGTACTCCAAAACACACACACAAGCATGGTTATCCAACTCCTGGTGTGGGGCAGGGTGTGAGATTTGTGTGGTACAATTAGAGCAGAAAGGAAAAGTGAATTGTGACTGTTGTGTGTATGTCAAGTATTGCATTTAGGGCTGCAAGATTTATCACAATCAAATCGAAAACACAATGGGAGTAGTCGCAATTAGCAAATCGTAAATACTGTAGTAATTTAAAGTGCACATGACTTTGTTTGCCCACTGATACGAAGTGTGGCGGTTTGAACCTGGCTCTCGATGTAAACATCAGTAGTTGACAGTGGCAGTGTAATTCCAGCTCCCACAGATGAATGATGATGTTGTGTCCTTGGGCAAAGCACTTAACCCACCTTGCCTGCCTCTGTACACTGGTGTATGAATGTGTGTGTGAATGGGTGAGTGGTTCTGTGATGTAAAGCGCTTTGAGTGCCTTGAAGGTGGAAAAGCGCTGTATAAAAATGTTAACCAGTTTACCATTTATGACAGGTTAGACTACTAATTTCACTAAAACAGTAAACTTTTTTTTTTTTTTTTATTACAAAAAAATCTGAATTTGGGTTTTTTTCTAGTTTTGTAATTTTAGGAAAATGTATCATTTTACTTCCTGACTGGACATGGGCAGCATGATGTACAATACTAAGCAACCATACTGTAAGGGGCCAAAACTTAAAACCTAAAATGCGCAATAGTTATGATTAGACTAATAACAAATGTTAAGTTTAAACTGCCTTTTAAAATGTCTTCCTTGTGTCTAAATTGTCCCTGCTTTGGATGGAAGGTAGAGGTACTCTGTTTTAGGAATTCATTTGGCACCATTTTGGCTCTGCCACTTAATAGATGTAAAACTATGATGAATATTGACATTTTATATTCAAATACTAAACTGCTATACTAAACTAATTATTTCATATTCCATTTTTTTTTAAGAATTGTAAGTAACATTTTAATTTGGAAATTTTACTATAACTTGACATAAATTTGTGCCCTTATTTTAAAGTCTTCATATCGGTATCAGCCACAGCAGCAAGACAAATATCAGATATCAGTATTGTCTTAAAAAAGATCATATTGGAATTGAATGGAAAGCAAATATTCTGTTTGCAGATTGGTCGACATTATATTACCTAAACAACGTCAGCCTTTGCCATTTGCTAATTGTTACCATTAAAATCACAATTCTGCTTCGCTCCTGATTAATCTCACCGTTCTAACAGTAATCCCGCTCCCTGTCTGCGGGGGTGCTAGTGGGGGATGGGTGTTAGTTGAGATTTGGGCCATAATGGATCTTGAAGTGTGGTGACCTTTGGCAGACTGAGCTGCTCCAGGATTAGACAGAGAGGCTGCAGACGGGGGATAAGAGGCTGCAGACGAAGGGCCGCGAGCGGGAAGGACAACATGGCAGCAGTGGGTGTGCTGGAGCTTTTGTGTGTCGGGAATGAAAAAGTTGAAAGGAAAGGTTGTTACTAGAAGTATAAAGATAATTTGCTCTAGCATGGTTACAATTGGGACTGCCTGATTATGAAAAATAAAGTTTTTTTGAACATTGTAAGTTTCAGGGGTTGGCAAAATACACAAATTAAATAATATAAATTGCTATACAGATTATTTTAATTATAATGAATGGAGAGCCTTTATACTGCAGTAACAATTTTCTATATCTGTTTTGTCCACTTCAGTTGAACTTTGTCTAACACGCATTCTCTACTCTCCTTGCACACATTTCTGTAGTGTCATTATCTGTGCAGATAGACGTATTGGTTCTGGGCGTGAATGCGAAGTGGGAGTTGGCTCTATGCGTTTGATCTCTCTAAATGAATGTATTTCTGCTCATTTGGCCCCGTCTCACAAACCAAAATGTGGGCTGGTTCCAGATTAGCAGCAGGCTTCCCCTCTCTGATATTTTCTCAATGCATATTTATCAGGTCTAATTTTCTTTAATGTTGAATGGTTAATTGAAATGGAATTGAAAAATGACTTTGAATGGTTGCAGTTATTTACATATGCAGAGGGTAAAATATTCAGTTTCTATAGAGTCTTGAAAATTCTGCTAACTCTGAAGTTTTTTTTAATTCAGAGTTAAAGGTGACTTGTGAATTATGTTGAATAGTTCCAAACTCTATGGATCTAATTCCTTAACATTTCATATTTTTGTCTCTCAGATGTTAAAAGTTGTCGTAATACTACTTATCAGTACTGCTTATCAAAAATATTTCCAAGCTTTAACCTTAGATGTCCATGAAATTCTGCGTGTGACCTGCCACCTCGGTGGTGATTAGCGCTAACTGCAAGAAAGTGCTGGGCCTTTCTGTGTGGAGTTTGCATGTTCTCCTAGTGTCTGTGTAGGTTTTCCCCCTAGTGCTCTGGTTCCCCCTACCACTAAAAACACGTACAATAGGCTCCTCCCCTCTGCGGGCCAGGACTCCCCCGAAAAGGAAATTCTTATCTCAGCGGGACTATCCTGGTTAAAATGACAATGCACTGACATTTACTTCCAATATTAGTGTTAATTAGCGCATTTTAGAATGATTAGTATGTGAGAATGTCTGTCTAACCCCCAGATGCATGTGATTGTGGGTCATTGGGTGGACTTGTGTGAGGGCCGTGGAGTTCAAAACTGTCCGCTGTCACTGGAGCTGTCTGAATAACACAAGGTCAGGGTCAAGAGGAAACTGATCAAATCTGGATTGTAAATAAGTATTATGAGAGGGTTTTTTCACATGTATGTGTATGTATGTGTATATATATATATATATATATATATATATATATATATATATATATACATACATACATACATATATATATATATATATATATACATACATACATACATACATATATATATATATTATATATATATATACATACATACATACATACATACATATACATACATACATACATACATACATACATACATACATATATATATATATATATATATATATATTATATTATATATATATATATATATATATATATATATATATATATATATATATATATATATATATATATATATTAGTGTGTGAGTGAAAGTGATATGATTAAAAAAGAAATGTATTATTTTTATTATTATTTTTTTTAAATATCATACTTTGTAAATATTTTCTATATTGAAAGCCTTCAGTTACTACATTTCAACCTATCTGGTTGATAATTTATAAATGTAATGCATATGGATGTAAAAACTCTCAATGTACATTAGAAATAATATTCATTTTGACATGTATACATACACAAATACAAACAAAAAACAAAAGGACATGTATACAAAAGTATATAAGTCCATTTAAAACACTAAAAACGGGTGTAGGTATGGGTATAGTTGCAGCCCAGGGAGAAACGTGCTACTCCACACAGAGGCCCGGTCCAGTCCAGGAATCGCACTGACAGGGCAGCACACACTTTAGGCGTTTTGACCAGAAAGCTGCAGATTTCCTCAGTTTGCACTTAAGTTGCCAAAAATGACTAAGAATAGTAGGTGATGCTACTAAAGCACTATATACTCAGCAGTAGCGAAATAAAGGTGGATGTAGTGTTTAGTCCTGCTTTAAAGTACACTGTAACGTTTCACATACTTTTATTACTTTATTTTTTTTACCACAGTCACTTGTTAATATGCAGTGCTCTGTTTAATTATGCACCACTCTGATCCCAGCAGTATCTGCTTGTTGCCATGACGACACTTCTAGACTGGTTTGGTTCAAAATGACAGAAGCGTCATCTCCACTCTCTGCGCATTTAACAGTATGACCTTTACAATCATTAGCGCACTTAGTAAAACTCCTCTGTGGGAATGGATGCTCTATAGTGGGAGGAGGTCTCACTCTGCACTGCAAAAAAGAAAAGCTGGTAAAACGTGTAATCAAAAAGTAAATAAAAGTGCACTATGTAACTTTTCTGGTGAATGGTCTAGCAGCTGATTCTCTCCGTGGAGTTTGCCTGTTGCTTGCTCTCCATGGACATAGATAAGTTTAATGGGGCAGTGACATCATTCTGAAGAGAGAGATTGGGGTAAAAGGAGGCCATTTCCACTGTGGACATAAACAGGACAGCACAAAAGAATAAAGGTTATCTAGTGTAAACTGTCTTGATTCCAACCATGTAATGAGGCTCAGGGTTAGCCAAACTAGAAATTTTGTTAGTTGGAAGATTGTACAAATACAGATTTCTGTGGAATAATAAATGAACAATACAAAAAATAAAACAATAAAACACATCCAAGAAATCAAACTTTTGACAAATCTAACTTTGAGAAAGTAAAACGTTAAATGCACAAATAACTTCTGTCTGCTAATTTTCTCAAAAAAACAAACAAAAACAAAACAACAAAACAAAAAACAGAAAACAGGTTATTTGGAGGCTTCTTGCCATCATACTGTACTTCCATTAGCAGTCCCATCTCTCTTTGGGTCACTGGAGTCAGACAGTGAGAATATCAGGACTGTGTCCCATGAATCTCATTTATCACAGTGTATCTCTGTAGCAATATATTGTGCTTCCAAGACATGGTTAAAATATATTGGATCTACATGTTCATTTTGACAGTATATAAGTGATTAAGTTAAACCTGATTTTGTACTGTTTTACAAACATTAAAAAAAAACACAGAACTAGTTCATTTTAAATGCAGCGGTCCAGTGCAGCAGTGGTGGTTATGCATTCGGAGCATTCTAATTATTCTCCACAATGAGTTTATAAGCACTTTTCACAGCTCTGAGAACAGGGCAGAGTTTTGTTGTCACAGTAATGCTAGCAACAATTGGCATGCTAACCACGCACTTGATTATCGGACAATAAAATGCTGCATAATTAGATGTAGTTATTACTAAGCAGACATATTTTGATCTCAAAAACAGCTTATACAATATATCTGCAGTGGGGCAGGACACATTTTGCTCAAATACATGGCAGCTCTATGATATTTGGCTTTGTCATATTGCCTGGTACAATCTCTGTTTTAAGCTGACTCAGGTCTGCGTACCGACCGAAAAACAAAACTGCAGGAGACTGGACAGTTGATTCAGCTGTGAGCTAGCCCATCAGTGGGTCAAACTTGAGAAAATAATACAAAACTGCACTGCACTCTTATATACTAGCTTCCTGTTTTGACATGTTATCTTCAGCACTGGGGTTTCTCATGGTGGTTATTCTCGTCCGTGTGCTGAGTTTGCATCTGTACTTGTATGTGATGGAGCTGAGGTCAGGAGTCTACTTCCTGGACAGTGCACAAAGGTCAGACTGCAGAATGACCCATCCATATTTGGTCACTGTTTCCAGACACAGTGACCACACTTCCTGAAAACCTAGGATTACATGAGACATGCTTTTCCCGACATGGGATTAAGAACATTTTAAGCAGTTTATATTATGGTATTCTACTTTTAAAAAGTAATACAATTTAGAAAAAAAAAAAAAAATTTCAAAGGTCAATGTAACTTTTCTGATAAGTATCAACCACCTGCCTGTTACCATGGAGAGAGGTTATTTGCTTTGCTTGTAATGTTCCACAAGACGGCATTAAATATGTCTATCTCCGAGGAGACAAGCAGGTGACACCCCTAGGCTAAGTTATAGGTCAGATCTGTGGAAAGAAGAGCCAACTCACATATATTGTATGCTTTTCAAGGTATTTTTGAGCAATAAAAATGCAAGATAATACCATATATTGAAAAATTCCAGGCAAAGCAATAACATCTCCATGGAGACAAGCAAGTGGCAGACCCCTCACCAGAAAAGTTACGTTGTACACCTTTAATAATTTCAGTGTATTTCTAAATACTGTTAACATGCCAGTGAGTATAGTGTGTATTGCCCTATTAGCATGCAGTTAAGCTTACAAAATAATGGAAACTATGCAGTGGTCCGCTTCATCCTCCTCTCTTTTTCGCTTTGTGGAAAACCCCTCCTTCTCTGCCCCCTCTCTTTTTCTCTCCCCCTCCATTCCTCTGTCTCTTTGTGGGAGTCTGGACTTGGAAACCTGCTTTTGAATGCATGAGTTTGTGTATTGTTTTTTGTGGTGTGGGAGGGTGTTAAAGGTATTAGTTGTTTTTGTTGGAATGGAGTTGATTTTTGCTTGAGTTAACATTTAATAAACTGTTTTAGTAATCAAAAATGCTCTCTCTCTCTCTCTCTCTCTCTCTCTCTCTCTCTCTCTCTCTCTCTCTCCCCCCCCCCTTCTCTTGTCCTGTCTCTCCATCTCTCCCATTTCTCTCTCCCTCTCTGTCCTCTCTGTGCTCTCTCACCCTCTTCTTTCCTTCTCGTTCCCCTCCCTCTCTCTCACCTTTCTTTCCCCCTCTCTTTCCTCCTCCTCTCTCTGTCTACCTTTACCCCTCTCACTCACTCTCTCACCTCACCCCCCCGTCTCCTTTCTCTCTTGTGTCAGGTCTGGGATTGTCCTAGTTCACGCCTCATGCATCACTACTCCTTCCCCGACTACTACTACAACTATTGCTACTACTACTACTACTACCACCACTAGTACTACTACTGCCTGTAACTGTTACTACTACTACTACACTTGTAACACTTGTATCACTGCTGCTACTATTACTATCAAACTACTCCCACTCCATCTCTTAGTACTAGTAGTACTACTGCTGGTGCTATCTGAAACTTTTATCACGGCAGAACTGAAGCGGCTTGGATAAGCAACGAAACGTCTTCACTCCTACAGCAATTTGTCCATTTGACAGATTTTAACTTCATCTTTTGCTATGGATCAAACCTGGATGACTGAGGGTTTACACAGATATTTTATCATTACTCCAACTACTATTACTCCTACTACATTTTTTGGTAAAATGTATTTGGGTGAAAGTAGTACACACAAATGTGTAATCTCTCCCTGCTGTTTTATGGTGTGGTCAGGAAACATGTGCTTGTGTTGCTTCAGAGTGGCACCAGGGAATCACACTCACAACCTGTCACTCCGAATGGCCTCTGCTAGCCAAAACACATGGGAGGAAAGCCGTCATGCTGTGTTAGGGTTTTTTTGGGGTGTTTTTTTTTGGTCCCAAGTCAATTCACTCCCTCATCTTTCTGTAACATTAGTATTTAGACAGTAACATAAAGCAAGCTTTGTTGACATTTATAATAACTATACAATTTTTAATAAAGCATCCACAATTCATAATAACCAAACACTATTAAGAATGATTTAGGCTTACTAACTATTAATGAAGGGGTTAAAAGTGATGAGTTAATCAAGTTGTTACTAAGCCTGAATCATTCATAATAACCTATTTGTTCATTATCAATGGTGGAAGATAACAAAGTAAAAGTAGTATAGTAATAGTACTAAAGTACAAATTATATATATCTGTACTGTATAAAGATGTCTGTGTATCCCACAGTTCTGCATGTATGACCCATAGCAAAAGAAAATTCTGTAAATTTTTCTTTTGCTATGGCTGTATGGCTTTTTACTTTGCCTTCTCTCAAATGTAGTAAAGGAATAGTACTTTCTACTCCACTACATTTTTTGAACAGGACTTCCGCACGTCACTGGTAGTAGTGGTAATGATAGTGATAGGAGTGGTAATAGTGGTAGTAATGATAGTGGTCATAGTAGTTATAGTTCTTAGTAGTAGCAGTTCACAGTTGTCTTTGTCATTGCAGTTGTCATAGTTGTAGTAGTAGTAGTAATTGTAGGTATAGTGTCAGTATTTGTACTTGTAGGATTTGTAGTGTTAGAGAAGGCCATAAACCAGAGGAGTCAAACCAGGTTCCAAATCTGGATGTGGACTGGGCCTAAGTTAAGACCTGTTGGGGTCTATGTAAATAGACAGTGAGTCTAGCGAGTAATTATGTAATACATTTATACTTGTGTGAACGGCGTCTACATAGGAAACTATAGATAATGGTTCCATCTGTGTTATCATTTACCATAGTTATATACTGAGAATGAATGTTTAAATGTGACTGGAAAATGAAACAGGTGGTTGCATGAGCAGTGTCTGTGAACAACTGCAATTTAAACAACATCAGTGCACAAAAGCATGTTAACTTAAAATACATGTAATCAATTCAATTAATATGATTTATATAGCACATTCATTCTGTGCTGTAGGGAGCCCTGGTCCAGCCCCATATACAAAGAATTACAGTAATAGGCATGATGTTAGAAATGCGTAGATGTGATTACAAATATAAAGATGTGACTTTATATCATTCTATACTGTGTATTTATGCATTATTTATATAAATATAAATATATAAATATTTTATTGTTTTTATTTTTTCTGAAATAACTCATCTAATGGAAAAAATACAAGGCTATGGAACATTCATGGAGCAAGTAGGTGACAGGCCTTTTAGCAGAAAAGTTGCACAGTGCACTTTTAAAAATCAATATATTTTCTTAGGTTTAACATAAAATTAATGATAGAAACAGGTTACTCAATAAAAGCATTTTTTAGTCAACAGTTTGTAAACAAAAATGGAATGCGTATGTCAAATATATATGTTCTTTTCCATTTCAGTGTTTTGTTTTGGGTTTTTTGTGTTTTTTGTAGATTTTTTTAATTTTTTTAAAAAATTTTTTTTATGTACAGTACATTCTAATTAGATTAACGTTAAACCCAAAACAAACAATACCATAGCAGCCTTTATGGTATAGGAGTTTGTTGGTAACATTCGCAAGTACTATTTTTTTGTGTCTGGCTTGCATCGTACACTAATTACATGCATATATAAATAAGCTTATGCAACTGGAGCCTTCAATGAATTTCCATAAGTTGTGTTCTGTAATGAAGGCCTGGGAGCAGACCACAGAGTCACACAGAGTAAACATTGGTCCACAGATATGGGTGTGTGAGCTGCTATATGATTTACTGCTCCACTAGTGCCACAGTTATTTGTTGATTCAAGCATTCAGCACAGTCTAACATGCTGCAGTGTCTAAGGCAAATCCATTGTTTTTGTCACTGCCAATTCACTGTTATGTAACTCATCACTTTTTTTTTTTTTTTACTTAAATCTGTACAGTCCAGTAGTGTCACAACACTAAAATTGCAATTAGATTAGTTACTTGGTCTACTAACTTTTAGTTACTTTTTTTTGCAAAAATGTGTGTGTAATCCATAAAACTGCACAGTAAAAAATCATAAAGCAGCTGGCTAGCTCAACTGGTAAGTCATCACTTTCACACGGGGGACCCGGGTTTGATTCCTCCCTAGGGTGTAACGAGCAATTACAAACAGCCTGCTGCCTACCTCATACAATGATGAACGTGAATCAAACTTAGTATAGGTCTGGTTCAGATAGTCTGTTTGGCTCATTGGCAGGGTAATAACACCAGAGCAGGTCCAGAAGGATCAGAAGAATCACATGGATCCTGGTAGACCTAACAGCTGCCTAAGACTACAGAACTTGTCAGAACAAGAAAGCCTATCCTGTATAACATCAACAGGACTCTTGGAGCCTTCATTGCAAACTCGTTGAGGCCAATGACAAGCCACTTGCACAAGTAACAAATGGTGAGGGTAGGAACTTAGATTGACTGGTAAATCGAGAGCTTTGCCTTTCGCCTCAGCTCCTTCTTCACCACATCAGTCCGATAGAGCAACTGCATTATTGTGGACGCTGCAGCCCATCTGTCTCTCAATCTCACACTCCACCCTTCCCTCGCTCGTGAACAGAACCCCAAGATACTTGAACTCCTCCACTTGAGGTAAGGACTCACCACCCACCTGGGGAGGGCAAGCCACCTTTTTCCGGTCAAGAACCCTGGCCTCAGATTTGGAGGAGCTGATTCTCATCCCAGTTTCTTCACACTCGACTGCAAGTCCTGGCTTGATTAAGCCATCAGCACAACATCATCTGTAAACAGCAGAGATCCTGTGGTTCCCAAACTGGACCACCTCCAGCCCCTGGCTGCACCTAGAAATTCTGTTCATAAACACAAAGAACAGAACCAGTGACAAAGGGCAGGGCTGCCCTCGGGATGTTGTCAGACGGTGGAAGGAATACTTCTTCAATCCTATTGTTACGTCTTCCAAGGCGGAAGCAGAGACTGGGGACCCGGAAGCAGACTCGTCCATCTCTCTGGCAAGACTCCAGGGGTGGATGAGAGCTGTCGCGAGTACCTTAAGTCCCTGGATGTTGTGGGGCTGTCTTGGCTGATACGTCTCTGCAACACCGCGTGGCGGTCGGGGACAGTACCTGTGGGGTGGTGGTCCCTCTGTATAAGGGGGACTGGAGGGTGTGTTCCAATTACATGAGAATCACACTCCTCAGCCTTTCTAGTATTCCAGGGTACTGGAGAGGGTCCATCCGTCCATTGCGGTCTGCGAGTGCCTTTGGATATTTAGTTTTCCCTGTGTCTTTGTGAACACTGCAGACCAGGTTGAGAGAGTGACTTTAGTGTATTTATTACATAAAACCCATCAACGGAGGTGATCGACTCTGTGGCGCGTCTGATGCTTGAAAATGCGCCACAGAAACGCAATGCGGCCAAGACACGCGGCCACGAGAGACTTTGCATGCATGTTTAGAAAATAAAACGGCACCAACACAGGCCATCTGCTTTTACTTCCTCTGAAAGCTTTTGTCGTCTTTTTACATTGACTAAGTTCTTCCCGCTGCTGCCTCTAACATTGCACCATCGGTTCATTAAAGCCAAGCTTACGAGCAGCAGCTCCATTTCAGTCTTTGACGACCGGTAAGTTTGCCTTAACTTAAAAGCTGCATCATTTGCATTTCGTCGTGTGTTTTCCATGTTGAGGGTGTGTGCATGATGCGCAAAATGACAGTTGAAAATCAAAACTAGTGTATTCTTCAGCGCATAGTCTTTCCCCATGGCTGTCTCACTTTTGCATTTACTGGTAGAGAGTGCCCCCGGTGGCCATTTGCCAGAAAAATCTATAAATAAGCCACACCGTTGTATAAGCCGCAGGGTTCAAAGCCTGGGAAAAAAGTAGCGGCTTATAGTTTGAAAGTTACAATATTGTTCCAATTGAAAAATGATCACCTTATGGTATGATTAATAAATAAGGGGAAATTAAATATGAATTGTATATTAAAAAGAGTCAACTAAATTTTCTTACAGGTATTACAAACACACCAGCACCATCTATTGGTCAAACAAGTGAACTGTAACATGTATAATCAACCGTCACATAACGCATATTTATTCAGCTACATAAAGCGTAGACAACGAACTGAATACTTGCCCTGGTATGTTAATGTAAAATATTATCAGTTGATCAGATAACTAAAGCATTAAAAAACAAGTTTACTCTCGATCTCTTCATCCTTGTCACTTCTGAACAACTCCACCTGCTCTGGAAGTAGATGAAGCGCCGCTTCTGTGTGGCTGCCATACTGGTACACAAGCTGAGTGCCCTTGCGCTGTTGTCAGTGTGACAGTAACAAAGAAATTACATGTGAAATTATTATACAAGTCGCAAAGTATAAGTCGCACCCCTGGCCAAACTATTAAAAACAAGTGCAACTTATAGAAAATACGGTAACAGGGTGATGCACTGTCCCCATCACCCCCTCTCTACATTGATGACACAGAAGGGGTCCCACTCCCAGAAGGAACAATAATTGCAGATTGGTAGTTATACCACAGGTATAAGCAAATGGCAACCTTGAAGAGGAAACAAGGAAAGCAGCCATGGCTAAACATGTTAGGACTTGGCAAGAACAAGACTCAGGCAATAAACGGTTCATCATAAGGTGGAAGGTGAAGCCATCAGTGGTGCCCATTGTCATCAGTCTACTTGACACAAATACAATATAATCTGTATGTCTTCATATATCTGAACCCATAATGACTCCACCAGTAACTGCAGAGTGGACCACATTGGTTACATTTCCCTTCTGTCCATACATCAGCACTCTCATCACCGCTCATACCCTGAAGCTGCGTGGAGAAGGCAATCGGCCATGTCTAACCCTAATTCTCGCCCTAACTCTCTCCATGTGTGTTTAAGTGTCACATGCAAGTACATGCATCAGTCTGGTTATCATTATGGTCTGCTGATTGATAGACAGAAACCAGGCCCTGTCATTGGCTTTCTCATCGGGTTATAGTAACAGTATACTTTAGTTAAGAAACGTTTACTTGACTTTTAGTAGAATTTGTATTTCAAGATTACTTTCAAAATCTTCTTCTCTTATTGTCTGGTGGTAGTAAAAGATTGCACTTAATTTTTTTTTTTTTTTTCTAAGAGCAAAAGGGACACAATTACTTTTCACTCTTGATAACGTACTCTCTCACTGTTTATTATATGCAGGGGTTACAATAACTTATTGGAAATTCAGATAAATAGCAATACTTTGTCTTTTAACTTTAAACACAAATAAATACATCATAAAAACATCAGGAATTATGTTGCACTTCTTTGTAGAGGTATCAACTATAGGCTTAAACATTATCAAACCTTTTTGAGATGCTAAGGGATGCACACTATATCAAAGTGTGCAGTTATTAAAAAAAATAAAAATAATCATAACTCTTGGAGTTGTTTACAATGTGACCTCTGACTTTTAAAACATTGATCACAAATTTTGCGTTTACACTTCCCAATCCAAATATGCACAATAGGCCAAATCCTCCAGCTAAGTCCTGACTAAGCCTAGCAACATAACGGAGATTGGTCCCTGAGCACAGTGCTACCGTGCTCACTGGTCCTGAGGAGATGCCTTAGTGGCATTGAATGATGGGTCAAATGTTGAGGATAAATTTCCCTATGAGGACAATAAAAAAATACCTTAACCTTAACACTACCAATTGTTTACAAACTATGTTACCTAATTGCTACCTCACTTCTTTGCTAAATGTGCATATTGCGTTTTCAATTTTATTTCCACTTTTGCATATAAAGTGTGTAAGTTTATATTTTTGGGGGCTCGTCTGCTGCTGCTAGCTCAACTCCCCTTGGTGTAATTTGTCTTGCGGCCAATGGCAGCGTGCCTGACCCCACATGGCACCGCTGAATGCTTGGACTGTGCATTAGGGCTGTGTGCGATGCATTGTGGGTAAGGAGGAGGAAGTGGTGTGGTGACAAATTTAAGAGATTTAAAAAAACAGATTTATGACATTATAATGGGAGAAATCTGACACGTTATAATGGGCTCATTGGGTGAATTAAAATCACACGTTGCCAAATATGGAAATTTTGAATGTGAATGGAATCTTAATTACCTGATATCATTTTGTCAAGTAGTTTACCAGACGCTCTATGTAAATGCAACAACTACTAGGACAATACATGTTTTAACTTGGTAACACTTTAAGATTTAAAAATCTGGTCACAAACATTTACACTCATACCTACCTACTGGTTTTTAATGTTTGAAATGCACTTATGTACTTTTTTTTGTCTGTTTTTTGTTTGGATTTTTCTGTACTTTAAACAGGGTACTGAGAGCTCTCATTGGGCTCTCTCTGTGTAAATAAAGATAAATGAAAAAATAAATAAAGTATGAAGAAATAATTTATTCATAACGAAAACATTGTTTATATAAAAAAAAAAAAAAGTTTCAGGCTGACTAAATTAAGGGGTTTGTGGTTAGGATATTAATTTCAAGACTGTGAACATGATGCTTGAATATGTAGCAGTTACCATGGTGACAATGCACATATGAGTAAACACTCCCAAATAAGTTTTAAGATGGTCTGAAAACTCAAAATGGTTTGAACAGATTTTCAAGAGCCGTGATCAATATGAGTGACTAACTGAAAATACAGTTTGATACCTTACAGTTGTGACTGTAATGTTATTTGAAAGAATCTTCTTTAACAGCACAAATCAGCTCTCAGTTTCGGCTAAGTCAGTTCTTAAAATAAAGCTCAAATTAAAGTCTAACTTGATTAACAGAGCTTCAAACAGAGCCCCAGGGATCGATGACATCAGCTACAAAGTATTATCTGTTCTGGGACAAGACAAATCGGTTACAGACACTTTAAACTAATGCTAAATGCAATTAACCATTTTTATTTCAGAACTGTTTGAATTTTGAGTCCGTCCTTGAGTAATTACATCTTTACAGTGCAAGTAGTTGTTCTTATTGGATTTCAAAGGTGTTTGCTGAAAAAAAATTAT
This sequence comes from Periophthalmus modestus, assembly GCA_019594935.1. Taxonomy (NCBI): domain Eukaryota; kingdom Metazoa; phylum Chordata; class Actinopteri; order Gobiiformes; family Gobiidae; genus Periophthalmus; species Periophthalmus modestus. The sequence goes on along the minus strand of JAIEZT010000007.1, from coordinate 19,683,610 downwards.
TGCTTTTGATTTGTTTTGGTATTTTGTGTGAACTCCTTTTTAAATAATTGACTCGTAAAACATTCATAAGGCAGTAATAATAATGCCTTATATTTATATAGCAGTTAACTGTGTAGTTTTGGAGCCATGTAGCCACAGCTGTCTTAGGAGTCTCTTAGAGTATAGGCTAACCAAAGTAGTGCCAATCTGTGCCATCAGCCCCTCCACCCAGAGCTAATCTCTCACACCACCTATATTACCTACGTATGAATGTTAAGCGTCTTGCCCAAGGACACAGTGACTGAACTGCAATAGGAAACCAGACTTACATTACATACTTTGAATATGAAAAGCAGCACCGGGTTTTATCTTCAGCTTATGTTGCAATGTGGTCAATAAACATTATTTTTCAGTTTAACTTAAAACTAATGTTTTTTTTTTTTTTTTTTTGTTAATGAAATTACAATATACGGTTTGATAATATGACAAAAAATAAAATAAAATGCACATCAATGGGTTATGCCTCGACATTTTAGATCACATAGAGATCATTGTGTAACCTTTTATTGTTTTGAAGATTCTACATTTGTCAAACTATGTATTAATGTGTTTAATGTCTTGTTTTGACATTCTGAGATTCCACTGCCTTTGCTCTCCATGCTAAGTCCCTCCCCTTTCACAGTGCTATCACCAGACAAAAACCACATCATGCTAATGAAACTACTGCACATTGCATCAGGTTTGAATTTGTAATGTATTGTTTTGTATCCCACCAGAGGAAGGGTGACTTGTGGTGCACTGTCTTGGACATGATTGTACTTCTAACAGTAAGGAGGGTTTGAATAGTACAGAGGGGATTGCTAGATTACTCTAACATACACGAATGACATATAAAACCATTTCAGGCATGTGTTTTATAAGGGAACAACTTTATAACAAGGTAGAAAGCTCCAGAACGTTAATTTTTATATCACACCCAGTCCACTCTATGGTACTATCTTTGATTGTAATTATATCTTCTGTCAAACTGAATCAATAAATGTTACTAGGCTTGGAGAAAAGCTTTTGTACCATGTACTGAAGTTTCACAGTATGGGGGCAGGGGAGGGCTCTGGATAGGTCAGGAGGTCAAGGTTTACAAATACTCACCCAACCATTTTGCTAATATGTTCAGACAGTTACGGTTTGTGGCGGTTGGTTGGCTGTTGGTGGATGGAGGGGGGGGGGTCTGCTCGTGACTCCCTTCCCCGAACAGGCTGTGGGGTCTGGGGTGAGTGTGGTCTGACGTGTGGGTGGCCGTCTCTCTTGACTGGAGCATGTAATCATGTGATTTAGCGCTTATTAGCTTTGCTTTAGCGTCCTCACCTCGCAGCAGATCAGGCAGGGCCCTGCTAGCTGATCTGTTAGTGCCGTGGAGTTATTCGAGTTTATGGAGTGAGCACAGACATGTGAGGGCTTTAAGTAACAAGCAGGTGACTTAAGTGAGCATCATGTGTGGTTTTCTGATCATTATTATTTTTTTTGTATAAAACTCTTTTTTGTATGTAACTTATATGGCACAGAGTAGGGATCATATTTTTGAAAGATTTCAACTGCTTTATTGCTGCTGTATATCATTTTAAACAGTTTTTGCAGTGGATTTTAAAAGTTATTCCTACAAGTTATTACCTTACCTTATGCATTTGTAACATTCTGATAATTCACCATGATGAGTTTGTAAATGCTTTTCACAATTTTAAAAGGCCAGAGTGGACTTTACCACTCTCATTGTCAGATAATAAAACAGTTTATAATTAGATGCACATAGCACAGAGTGCACATATTTTTTGACCTGAAGAGCTGCTTAATACAATATATCTGTACTGGACCAAGACAGATTTCATTGAAATACATGGGAATGCATTGGGTACAGAAACTTTGAGTTAAAATGATAGTAGTACTGTCACGGTTAATTAATGCTATTAAAGAGAAGTTTTGCTTATGCAATTTCTTAAGTATTGCTTCAAGCTCAAATGAGTTTTTTTGTATACTGTACTATAGTTTTGGTATCGGGTAGCATCTTGCCAATGATTTTTGATGTACGAAAACTTCAAATATGTATGCTTTATTTATTTCAGTACACATGGGTTAGTTTTGATTAGCTTGTTCTGTGTTCATGCCAAAACAAAAACAAAACGGCAGTCTCAACTCTTTCGAGTCAGTTTCCAAAACAGATCAGTAACTGATGAATAGAACATTCACATCAGCTTGTCAGCCTAGCAACCGAGTGTCACATACGAAAGCAGTTACATTAACAACAACATGTAAACAGTTACAAGAACAACAAAAGGTGTCAACTCTGAACTAAACACAAAATATCAATTTATTACATTATTGTAGCCTTATTATTATTACTGAGCGACAGAAGCATCACGCCTTTCATGTCTTAACTCTTAAAGTATTTCTAGTTAAATTCAGTAGATTACTGTACATCTTTTAAGTTATTAGTCAGAATTTTGCATTACATAGTTCTGCTTTGTTCGTGATTTGTGTGTTTGCAACACTATTTCCCCATTGTCGGACAAGTAACGGCTCTTATCTTTTAGATTTTGATTTTATTGTTTGTAATGGAAAATATCACACTTTGACTAGCTCAAATTTTAAAGTTGATATTGTCTAGTTGCAGTACCATAAAACCAATTTTTTTTTTGTTTTTTTTTTTTTTTTTTTTCCCTATACCAACCACATTCTGCTTTAAAACTGTCTTCAGACATTTCCTGAATAGACCACCTTCATTATAACTCTTATTCCAGTCTTGTTGAACCCTATAATTCCCATTTCCTCTTTAGCTTTTTACTTGCGTACCTTTGGCACGAGTCCTTATCAAAAACAAAAGCAGACTAACTATGGGCTAACCCTCTGTTTACTGCGGACAGGACCAGTGGGGGAGGAGGGGGGATTACAACAAGGAAGAGGAGGAGGGGGGCTGTTGATTTTGAAGATGATGCTATACTGCAGAGCTAGCATGCATTCCCCCCACTAATCCATTGCTACAGTCTATTGAGATGTTTACATACAGATCAATGCGTCCATTGCGACAGCTGTTCTCCTGGGATTATTTGTCATGCGTTTTGGGTTATAGCCAGCTTCTTCTGGTGCAGTTGAAGTCTGTAATCTGAAGGAGAGACTGTGTAAATACTAACTGCATGGCTAGCACGCTGTTTTACAGTGCTATGCTACTGCTGCTAAGTGTGAGTTTCAACCCATCATTACAACAAACATAGGCCTGCTGAACGCTAGGTAGCAGGGGATGGCTGTGGTTACTGATTTTGCTTCTGTGCATGCTTATGTAGTTTGCCCATTATCTAAAAGGTATGGTGTGTAATCTGAACTATTGCTCATTTAAAAAAAACAAAAAACATACTGCAATCACAACTGAACCTGGGGGGTGCCAGTGCCAGCTTGTATGTTTCCACTGCATGCAGGTTTTCTCATTTTCACTGTTATACCATGGCTCATGTCAACTTTCAGAAATCAGAGCTGTCCAGATCCAGAATTTAAGTAAAAAATACAAGAAATTCATTTTAGTCCATATCAGTCACTCTTAGTTTTCTAATGACCTGAATGACCCCCTAATGGAACAGAACCAGGAAGCCAAAATATTCTGATATGATTAAGTTTGAGTTTCAAAACTGCAGCCTGGATTATGAGTTTGATCTGTCAGGGTTGTAAAAACTGAGCCCTGGATTGAGTGCTGTGACAATGTGTGTTTTGGATGGATTAAAGAGATGACAAAACAAGAAAACAGGGCTGCAGACACAACAGCACTTAGAAAGGATTAGGGGCTTGAAGGTTAATTAAAATGTACAATGAGAAAGTGGTGGATGTTATCAATGTGGTTTATTCTGAACTCTTTCATTTTAAACATTATTTAAAACAATGGAATGAAATAGTACACTGAGATGGGCCACACAGGGCTCCAGATTGTGACCATTTTAGGCACTTATGCAGCTAAACATTTTCCTTAGGTACAGGTCACACTCTGGTGCACAGAGCTAAATGCAGAACTCATAACTTTGTCTTTGTTTTATGTATTTGTTAGTGAGAAACTGAAAGAGGGCTTACTCTGCGCTTACTCTGAACTGTAAAGATCCTTAAAAGCATAGGCCTCTCACTCTGAGTAGTTTGTGAAACCGATATTTATTTTAAAGCTTTTTATCACCAAATTAACCTTTCCTGGATAGCTTTAGAATGATCTAGAGCTGTAACTATAAGACTGCATAGACTTTATACGCCCATGGACCATGATGGAACCTACCTGGACGACGGGGGGATTACACAGATATAAGGCCACATTGTATTATAAAAGAAAGTAGTATTATTTAATGTTGTCTAAATAAAGGTTGTTTTTTTTTAAATTATCATTGTGGTATCCGAATTGAGTATTAAGTAACGAGTCTATTCCTTAGTATCAAAATCAAGTCAAGAAATTTGACTACCGTGACAATATTAGGAAGAAGAGAGACCTCTACTCTCTACTTCCAAGACCACCATGTTGCTCTGCATGTGTCTCGGGGCAGAGCTCAGCGTGCAAGAGTGTGAACAGCTCATTTACAGGCAGACTGCACCACTTCATTTGCACAGGCCTGGACCAGCACAGCCCAGCACAGCCCAGTGAAGCAGCTGAGAGGAGGAGGCAGGCGCAGAAGAGGTGAAAATTACTGCTAGACCCGTGTTAAGTTGGGATCTAAAAACAGGAGAGGATCTGCCCTGTCTGCTCACACTCTGGTATATGTGCCTTTATTTACTTGGTTTCTTTGTTCTAGTGCAGCCTGACTGTTCTTTGCCTCCGGGTTCAGTTTCTTTGAGAGTTGACTGGGAGAGAGATAGCGTAGCATTATTAAGAGGTTGCAAGTGGAAGTAAGGTTTCGAAGGTAGAAAGCGGAGATGTTTTTGCTGTAGACCTTTTTGGTGTGGCTGTAACTTTTTAGTATCTTCGCAGTTTCCCAACTTTGACATGCTTTTGCACGTGCAACAACATGCATAATGCATGCCTTGTTGCTAGTCCAATGTTGTGTAGGATCGGTCTTGTATGGATTTTTTTTTTTACCCAGCCAATACCATCAGATTTTTATCTCGCCACTGTGGCCGATACCAAATATTAGCAAAAAGTCAATATCATTTTGAAAAGAAAGGCCCACAAAGTGTAGTAAAGATCACACATGAAGTTTTTAGGCCTGACTGATGGAAATAATGAGGCTGCCAATCTGCACCATCGATCCCTCACTCACATTGCATTCACGTTAGCTAAAATGAATGTGAATGAAAGTGTCTTGCCCAAGGACAAAATAACAAATTACTGAGTCAGAATCAAACCGTCAACTTTCTGGGCTGGTGGGAGAGTGCGTGGACCACTGAGCCACTGTTGCCCTATTTTTTATGATTGTGTAAACATACAGCCACCTCTTCAGCTTCAGCTCTTCTATTTTAATTTAAACTCACTAGTCTGTTTGAAAAGACACATCTGATGCTCTGAGAACAAACTGAATGAAGAAAACAATCTATGCTAACATGTAGGTAATTTTTCTGTATCTTGCCATTACCAATATATGAACAGACCACACATATTGGCCAACACCCTATGAGGGGTAAGATAGACTTCTCTGCATTTGACCCTTCCTTCAGTGCCATGCAACCCTGTCAGATGGTGTTATAGATGTTCATCCAGTCAGGAGTACGTAGCTCAAGAATTAGCCTACAATATTGACTTCAGTGATAATAGCGTATGTCACAAGTCAAAATCACACTTTTTCTTTTCCACTGCCCTTCCTTATCTTGTTCAATCTTAGCATCCCTCTAGCCGTTCTGCTTCCTCATCTGATAGTAAACTGTATATGCCATGTGACTACCATCCCTCCCTCTCTCCCTCCCCCATCCCACCTGCCCACTTCAGCATAAACGCACACAATCGCTCAGAAGCGCTGACTGGCTTGGGCCGATAAATCAGCTTTACGAACGCGATATAAATCTACCATCCACTGGGTTTTACTCTGAGCAGCAACCACCACCACACCATACATAACCTGGCCCACCGCTTTAAAGCCTAGCCCCTATCCACAACTGTATAGGACCATCAGTTATCCTCATAGAGCTAGACAGACAATCAATACATGCACTGCAGATATGTGACAACTGCTGGTGATTGGCCGGCTGTACTACCCTCCCAAATGAGATTTACTTCATTATATGGCTTTATTTAATTGTAACTGTGTGCACTAGCTTGCATGCAACCGCAAAATGGCCTCTGGAGAAATTTCAGTGTGTCTAGTGGTATATGAAGGTGTTTTTCCAATTTATTTTTAATAGAGCAATCTCGGAAAGCGTATATTTATGACACGACAAGAATTGCATTAGTAGTGCATGAAAAAATGTTGTGCCTTGGAACTTTTGTGGTGGAGGATTCGGCACCTGCTTGTGTCTATGGAGATGGTATTACTGCCAGAAATCTAGTGTGGCAATTTATACACTGTATTTATGGTAACAACCTAAAAAACATACATTCTTACTGTGAGTGGAATCACCTCTCCACAGATCTGACTTGCAACTTGGCCTGGTGGCACTACCTGCTTGTCTCCATGCAAATATACTAAAGCTGTTCTCTGGAATATTCTAGGCAATGCAGTGTCCTTGGAGATCCGTACGTTGCTGGACTTTCCACCACTTATAGTGCACTTTTTAAGCAACCTGACTATTTGAATCCATTCAAACAGAACAGTTAAAATAGTTAATAGTTGTTATGCCATATTGTGGAATATCATAGCCAAAGGAAATGGATTTTTTTGTCAAATGAGAGTTAGGTTTGTGGAAATGCAAGCCACATTTGGTAAAGTATGACATAATCAAAGTCCACATTTCATTTTTTGAGTACTTCTATTTGCAGAGACGACTTACCAGAGACAAGGGAGATAGAAAGTAGACAAAAAGAGCTCCAAGAATCTGCTGTTGTTAATATGGTGTTTGCAAAGGCATTGATCTGCACACATTGTGGACTGTGATTAGCGAACTGGCTTATGGAGCAGCGTGCGGCAGCCATCTTGATCCACTGCCGGAGAACGCAGCTGATAAGAACCCGGGCCGGAGATGAAAAGGCTGCGAGCAAACACAGAGAGCTTAGGCACGGTGCCGTGGAGGAAACAGCCGTTGAAGGGGCTAATGCTAACGCTAATGCTAAAGAGCTGGAGTTCAGGACTGTGAGGATAGCTGGGGGAGCGGTTTGATAAGCCACTCTGTCACTATGCAGAGGAGTGGTGAGGGGATTAATTTGAAAGCAGAGGGGCGATGGTAGCAAAAAGCTTGATTTCAGTACTCTCTTAATACTAGTTGATGCCACCATTTTGATACCACAATTATAATATAAAACACTGTTGATACAAAATAATAGTTGTTTCATTCATATTGAGTGGTCTATTAGCAACACCATTCTAAAATATTTCAAGAAGGTGCCATTCTAGTTTAGTTTTGATGCTAGTGTTTAGGTACATTTTTGTCAAATATAGCACAAAAAGTCAGTGGCCTTAACTTTACGTAAAACCAATATTTAAAAAAAAAAAAATGTAAATGAAACATTTTGCACATTTTTGACAATGTTCTGATCATCAACTGTTCTACATAGTAACTTTTTTGAAGGAGGGTATACCACCTGATTGTTGAGATGTCATTGTTTTGCCTGGAATGACTCAATGGCATTACGACAGCAGTTCTAGTTACAGGTCAGATCTGTGGAGAGATGAGCTTACTCCCATAAAGAATGCATGTTTTTCAAGATATTTTTGAATAATAAAAATAGCAAATGCAACATAGTCCCATATATGTCTGTGTCATCCAGGTCCATAGCAAATTAATAAAATTCTGTTAACTGGATCAAAGTTTTAGTGCGAAGACTTTCCACTGCTCATCATAGTGGCTTCTTCAGGTCATGTTTTCATTCTAAAACTTTTGTTCAGTTGACAGAAATTAATTTTCATTTGATATAATCCCATATTGTGCTGCATTCTACACAAAGCAATATCATATCCCTGACGCAAGAGTTGCATAGTTCACCCTCTATAACACTTTACGTGTGTTTGTATTGTAAAAAAACGCTTTGCCTGAAGTGTTCCACACTATTCCACATCATTCAACCACAGTTGTTTGAATGACCAATCAAAAAGCCTTAGTTTTGTGGTTTCCCCTGCTTGTTTTATGCTATTGTGTGGAGCATTCTAGGCAAAACAACAACATACCTATGGTGATAAGAGGATTTTGACTTTCCACCAAAAACAACTCTGAAATTGATTAAGTTCTATCCTTTGTAGCACAAAGTGGTAGCAGATGGTAAAAACAGTTAAATATCGTCTTAAACAGCAAGCATATAAAAGACCTATTGATACCCTGTTAGTTCTGGCTAACATGTTAAGTGCCTCTGAATGCTGCATCACTTTTGTATCTTAAACCAGCAGCTGCTGCACTTTGGTGAGAACAGAGTCAGCTTATCCATCAGTCCCTCACTCCCCTTCTCATGCTAACATCTGACACACTATGAAATCCAGGTACACAAAGGACACACCAGCCAGCCTGTGTCATGCTCAACCTGGACGTCCTGAGAAAACAGTGCTGCATGTCAAAATAGGGCAATTTGAATGGCCGAAAATAACAAATCAAAAGACAACATTAAAGCTTGCTTCATCCAAAATTATTGACCATCCTAATTATTTAGTTTATAAGCGCTTTTCACAACTAGGCCCATCACAATAACACTTTTTGAGTATGATATATTGCTAAAGAAAATATAGACAATAAACGATAAGTGTCAATATTATCGATTACCGACAAAATATTGTTCCAGCTATCATATATTGAACAATAAGTTGATATGGCAATTATTGTGACAGGCCTGTTGAGACCAGAGGAAGTTTTGCCATCACAATAATGGCAAACAACTAGCATGCAAAACCACTAAAGTCATAAACTGTTCCTTCCTCTTTTATGTAGTTCTTTTAATTGATGAAGCTGGTTTGAGAAGGGCATTTGATGTAAAAATATGAAAAACAAAAACTGTGCAATGGGGGGAGCTAATGTATTAAGTACAGCTGGCACAAAGGAAAAAGTATCTGATCCATTTTGGTGTATGGTCAATATATGCAGCTGAAATATTCACGCTTCCAGCTACACAGGTTTTGTGTGTTAATTTGATGTTTTATAATGTTTTTAGTCAGTTATTAATCACCTTTTGTTTATTTACTTCTTTACCCATAATCCCTTACAGTCTTGGATACCTCCTGTTGTCTCCTGGCTCTGCTGTGGCTATAGCCTTTGCACATATTGACTTCTTAAAGCCGTGTAGATGGATTGGTCACGCTCCTTATGTTTTGTCTGTCCAGCCCTGGCCCTGCCTGCCTCCACTGTTACCACGGCGACAGAGCCATCATTTGCATTCCAGCAGTGAGCCACTCCAGCATGAGGCAGGGACTTTATTAGGAAAATTATTTCTTTATTTCTTTAATCAGGCGATTCAGTCCTGTTTTTTTTTTTTTGTGGAACTATTGGTTAAGTCTTGGCCGTATACTTTGTATTTGTTATTTATCATTTTTAATCCTGATTTGTCAGTTTTTAGCCTTAATTCGTACTTGGTTTCCTTTGCATTTTGTCCTAGTTAAGTTCTGGGTTGGCCCTAGTTTTAGTCCTGGTTCAGTCTAAAGCCTACTATAGCTGATCCTTGATTTTGAATTTGAACTGTTTTAGTCCTGTTTTCATCCTGGTTGAGTCCCAGTATAGTTCCAGTCCGAGTTTAGTGCAGTTTTAACCCTGAGCTTGGTTTGGTTTAGACTTGGCATCATTTGCATTGCTGCAGTGACAGGTTAGTCCTGTTTTAGTCCTTGATTTAGTCCTCATTTGGTTCCGGATTTATCCTGGCCCTCATTTGGTCCTGGATTAGACATAATTTTGTTTTATAGTCCAAGTTGAACCCTGAGTTGAGTGGCCTGGTTTAGTCTTTTATTTAGTACTGGGTTTGGTTGTCCTTTCTTAGTTGTATTTAGACCATGCAAGTCCTGGTTTAGTCATGGTTTATTCCTGTTTTCTCTCTTAGTTCTGGTTTGATCCTCTGCTTAGTCCTGGTTTAGTTCTGGTTTGGTCCTGATTCAGTCCTTGTCTTGCCCTGGTTCAGCCCTCGTTAGCCCTGGTTTACTCATGGTTCACCCCTGATTTAGCCCTGGTTTACCCCCAGCCTAGTCCTGGTTCAGCCCTCGTCTTGCGTTGGTCTTATCCTGTTTTAGTCCTGGTTCAGCCCAGGTCTTGTCATGGTTTACTCCTGGTTTATCCACAGTTTACCCCCAGTCTTGTCCTGGTTTAGTTCCGGTTCAGTCCTGGTTTAGTTCTGATTCAGTACCTCTCTTGCCATGGTTTGCTCTTGGTTTATCCCCGGTTTACCCCCAGTCTTGTCCTGGTTTAGTCATAGTTTGGACCTGGTTTAGTCCTTGTCTTGTCCTGGTTTAGACCTGATTTAGTCCTGGTTCAGCCCCGGTCTTCTCCTGGTTTAATTCTGGATTTGTCCTGGTTTAGTCCTAGTTCAGCACTGGTCTTGTCCTGGTTTAATTCTGGTTTAGCCCCAGTTTATTCCCAGTCTCGCCCTTGTTTAGAGCTGGTTTATAGATGGCATAACCCTGATTTAGTCCTGATTCAGCCCTGGTCTTGTCTTGGTTTAGTCCCGGTTCAGCCCTGGTCTTGCCCTGGTTTAGTCCTGATTTAGTCCTGGTTCAGCCTTGGTCTTGCCCTGGTTTAGTTCTGTCAGCCTCATTCACATTCCTGCCCTGAGTGACTTTGACAGAGGCTTTAAATTCAGGGCGGAGAGCGGCACATAGTTCATCTTTTAGGTCAGTGAAAAGGAGGGAGAGAGTTTGAGAGAGGGTGCAGAAGAGAGAAGAGCATAAAGGAGAGAGAGAGGGAGAAGGCTGATACAGGAGTGGGAGGGAGAGAGAGGAGGGCGGGAAGAGACTTGAGAGAGAGGATGTCGTAGCCAGAAGAGGAAGGAAGAGCGATAAAGGAGTATACAGATAAGGGAGGGGGAGAGAGAGAAGGGAGGGGAAGGGGCTAGAGGAGACAGAGTAGGGCAACATGGACAGAGGGAGTAGGGAGAGAGGAGAGATTGAGGTAACAAAAAGGAGAGAGAAGAGGAGAGAGATGGAGTAGGTGATAGAGGAGGAAAAGAGAGATAGAGAGACAACATAAAGAGCAGATAGATGGTGGTTGCTTTAATTGAAATGCTGATTGAAGCCTGCTGAACTTGCTTTAATTGTGTCTCTGATAGGTAAACACAATAGAACATTAGAAGACATTTGTGATGGAACCAATCTGGACCTTGTGTATCCTGTACGCAAAGAGTAGAAAAGCATTCGCGTTTGACATAAAACTAGAGCTATATTCATTGCCAGATATTTACTTTGTATGCACTTTTCATCTTCAGTCTCCAGCATTAGCCGATATTTAATTGACACTACACTCTTACAGGTTTGTAGAGGATTGTGGATATCCAAAAAAATATTGCCATATTTTTTTCCTTATTGTACTATTCTTATAAAGAGCAATGTAATGTATAGGCAGTAAATGAGTACCGTATTTTCCGGACTACAGAGCGCACCTGATTAAAAGCCGCATGCTTTAATTTTAGAAAAAAAAAACTTGTACAAGCCGCAGCGGATTTTAAGCCACAGGTATCCCACGTAGTAGTATAAAAAATTAGCTCAAAAACGTTCATTTGTGAGGGACCACTAGTTTTGCATGTTTGTTTGTTGTTGTTTTTTTACAGTGTATGAAGGTTCTGCGTCCTGATTGGCTAAAGGAGGTGCCGTGTCTCCTGTACAGGACAGAATGCATCAAAAAAAAAAAATTTACCAAAATATTCGATGCTGCAGCGTGACTCTGAAACAATCGCGTTGGGCACCTTTGTATTTGAGGACAAACGCCTCCGACACGTGTTGTGGACGCTCTGGACGCGCGTCCACGAGACTTTACATGTGAAACAATATAAAGGAGGAAAATAACATAAGGACGACAGCAGAATAAGTTTTAACAATGAGCAAAGAGGGCTGTAACCTGCGGATGGAGTCTGCTTTAGTTTGTGGATCAGTGACTGCAGGAAAAAGAACATTACGAGACATTACAGCGGAGCGGCGCCAGGACAAAGAGGCGGAGACAGAGGAACTGAGAAATACACCTGCAGCCGCAAAACATATGTTGATGAGAGTTTGTACAAATGACTGATTTAATAGTTGTGAGAGTGCGCTAGATTGATCATACAATTTCATTGACACTGTGAACTACTCATCAGTTCTATTGGTCTACTGTTGCTGGGCAAAATGTTTTTGGCGCCACGGAAAAAAAAAAATATATTTGAAAAAATCAGTTGAAAAATACCAACAGAGCTCATCAGCTGCTCTAGATTCTAAAAAGCCCAGAAAACCCCCCGAAACAAAATATGTCATCAATCTCAACTTAAAGTGGGACTAAAAGTGGACAGTGAGGGGGAAGGAGGAGTGGCAAGGTTGGTTAAGTGTCTTGCCCAATGACACAACAGTAGTCATCTATGGGAGCTTGAATCGCACCACCAACCTGTGGGTCAGTGGATCTGACCACTCCATCAATGATGTTTATGCGGAGAGCGGGATTTGAACCAGCAACCTTCGTATCAGTGGACAAACACTACAAATTGAGTTACTGTCACACACTAAAATTGCCAAACAATAACTAAGAACAGTACACAATACTTTTAAAATACCATATACACAGTTTAGTGTCTATTTCCACTTTAAAATCATTTTTTCTGTTTCAATACAAATTATCCTTTGAATCTTACTCACACAAGCCTTATCGTTATATTAAATATTATATTTAAATATTACATTTGTTGTCTTTTGCACAGTGACTCATCTTAAATATAAAAGTACGGTTGCATTCCCCCTCAGATGGTGATAATCCTGCTTTACTGCTCTGTACATTATGGTTCCTCTCCTATGGGCTCTCAGACTGGACTGTGGTTATTACATTAAACGCTCTCGCCCTGAGCCAAAGCATGACTCACGCAGCTCTGGTTTTGCATACGCCCTCCACATAACATGATATCTAGCCACTCTCTCCCCCTCCCTGACCTGCTGTACTCCCTCTGTTAGCCCTGGTTTAGGCCAAGCTTAGTCCTGGTTAAGATCATGGACTATATCAAGGGCCTGTACCTGATTTGTTTCCCTGTCAAAACATGTCTTTCCCTGGTACAGATATATTTTATTAGCAGCTTATGTGGTCAAAATAAGTCCATTGTGTACTGCTTTTAGTTATAAAGCTGGATTGTTGTGACATGTGTAACTCATCCTGGTGAATAATTAAGATGTTCAGAATGCAAGAGGTAAGTGAGGAATAACTTTCTACCACTACAGAGAGTGAAAAAAATGAAGTAGTTCTGATTTTTCATGGTTTTAAGACTAAAAATGCAGGTACAGGGCCTGCAATCTTTCAATTTCTACAATATCTATAATGATGATACATTCCATTTATCAGGCTGTATGGAACTTTTCAGTGGCAGGAACTTTTGACTTCAGTCTAAACTTTTAAAGGAAATAAATATAAAGGTTGGAGGGGCTAATCCACTCTGTCTATAGTTCTGAAATTTGATATTCTTCAACAACTTCAACATTTTGCTGTATTTTAAACAGGACATACAAAATTGACTTTTATGAATCATCTTTTATGAATCATGTTATGACAGTGTTCCATCATACTCAGAGTTGTATTTTGACTGACTAATACATGTTTGAGTAACTCTATATTGTCCTGCTTTTGAAGCTCAGATTCCACATTCCTGTTTCACCTCCACCCAAGTCAAAGAAAATCAACATGCAGGACTCAGATCCTACATGTTGAGTTAAAAAATGTCTTAATATTTGAAATCAGTGAAAAGTCTATGAATTGATGGCAAAAAGGTTATTTGAACTTCTAAAATTAAAAATGCCCTCCTACTTTTGCACTCAATATTCGTATTTGTGTAGACATTTTGTCCAATTAAGCACCCATTCTACTCCTTTTGAAAGCCTCATATTCTAGCCATTTTCCCCGAGTTTGTTCTTGGCAAAAAAAAAAAATCTTCCAAAATCACGCTTTTCTGCATGGAACATATTGCGTCTAATCTGTCAGCTAAGTGCGCGTGATAAACTATGTACGGGCCTTATTGGATCATATGCATTCTGTATTCTGTTTGGAGCAGGGCATGGCAGTAGCAAAGGAGGGAGCTGGCCCGTGGCTTGGCTCGGAGACATAGTTTATCTAGAAGGGCCCAGATGCCAGGCTCACATATTAAGAATGCAGCGTGCTTCCAACTCTCTGCTCTGGTATTTAGCACAGAAATGCTTTTGGAAGATGCGCTGGCTGTCTCTGTAATCCCATTTGCTTTGTTGTTGTTTAATCTTTGCCTGCACAATCTGAAGGGAGCAAATAATTGTAAAAAGCAATGCTAGGTAGCTGTGATAAATATTGAGATAGCGATGCTGTAAACTTGTGATGTGTGGAAAAGCTTAAAGATGTTGCCTGGTTGTACTGTTCTTTTTTTTAGCCAGTAGCTCATTATACTTAAAGGTGCACTGTGTAACTTTTCTGGTAAAGGGGATCTGCCACAGCTTGTCTGCATAGATGTGTTGTCATGTTTTGCCAGAAATGTTCCACAGTATGGCATTGAACTTGTCTAGACACAAGCAGATGACATCAAGGCCAAGTTCCTAGTCAAATCTGTGGAGCCTGCTCAAGAATGCACATTTTTCAAGTACCCATACGTAATCAAAATGAGATACTGTGGAATGCTCCAGACAAAATAACATCTCCACAGAGATAAGTAGGCACCCTTGACCAGAAATGTTCCACAGAGTGCTTTTAAATGAAGTCTTATTTGATTATGGGGGTAAACAGAACTGGGCCTAACTAATATTTTCTAATATAGGTAGTCCAATTGAATAAATTAGTTAATAAAACAAAAAAAGTAAAAGTATATATATATTTTAACTTGGCCATAGTTGAGTTGTATCTATAGTTCAGTCACACATTTAGTCAATCGTGGCCAGTCAAATGTAGGTGCAAACAAGCTTTTTGTGTTATCCATGTTGTACTTAAAGAAGACATATTGTGCTTGAGCTTGCAATATTTATAATCTATGACACCTGTGGACCATTGTGTTATAATTTGCTCATTTTAAATCACAATGCTGCCAAATCGTACGTGTATCACCAATTAAGAAAATAAAATTGGAGAATGAAGTGACTACAGAGCAGTGGGCGTGTACCGGTGGTGGTGAAAAAGGGGAGTTGATTGTCAATATGGTGTCTTGAAAATAAGCAGTTAAAGATTGCTCAAACATGTAAACTGCAATGTAGCTTTAATATTTTGTTATATATTACAATCGTGTATTTTCTCATTATAAAATACTTCCTTTTTGCGGTTGCTTATATTTGACCTTTGCACATAAGTAGAGACATAATCCTGTAGCCTGGGATGGGTCTTTCTTGATCAGAACTCATCAGATTAGAGGAAGTCCAAATCCGCACAAATCAAAGTTTGGTCCGTTTTAATCGGACTCGCCCTCAGAGTGTCAGAGGTCACTCCACTCACACATCTGAAGCTGGCTCTAGAACTCCTCTTAAGAACTGTTAACATGCATTTTCTTATGGGCTGTCAAAATTCTGCATGTAATCCAGTAATTTTTTTTTTTTTCTTCAAAATCTTTATAACAGTATATTTTTTTTGTTTGTAAAGTGTAGTTCCTTTAGTTTTGCCATGTCATTTTACATGTTTTTTTTTTTTTTTTTCACTTTTAGCAAAACTGAAGATTGGAAATGGTAACGTGTGTACCTAATTTATTCTTCTAAACACACTAAATACATGCTACCTGGCTGGCCAGAACCACACGTTTTGACAAAAAGTTACTGGGTGTGGAATCGTATTTTGCCTCCCTGATTTCAGAGGGCGTGGTTGACAAGCGGATTAACCAATCGGAGAGATGCATGCTCCATTCGGGTAAAAACAAACATGGTGGTTTAGGAGTAAAAAAGGGGAAAAAAAGAACACAGGGGACTGAAAAATGGAAAAAATCTACAGAATCAACTGCTGAAGTTAAGCACATTTGAGAGATGTGATACAAATTAGTGGCTGTGTTTGGACCAGCCTATTTAGAATGTAGAAGGGACTGCCTGGTCAAAAAACATAAAAAAAAAAAAAAAAATTAAGTTGTTACCTAGGTTAAGGTTAATGATAAAGTTCACTTTGTTGTACCTGTAGGAAAAATGTTTTCTCTGCATTTCTCAGCATTCAGTGCCGCTGGGAGCAGGGACCCAGCTCCAGATCCTTTTGCCTGGCTTTTCAACTTTGTGTTAGGAATTCCACAAAACAGGTTGCAGGTAGATTTTCAATTCTCAAATTTTCTAGAATAAATTTATCTCAGTAGAAAATTAATACGTTGAGTTTTTTTGTGTGTCCGGTGCCCTTCCAGACACAGCACTAAAAGGGTTAAAAAAAAAAAGTCTGTTTGATGTTGAATTGAAAGAACATTTTTTTGTTAAAAGTAAGATTCCAATTTTGCGTAAACTAGTCTGAGATGAGAAAAAAAAGTAACACCCAATTGAAGACAGCGATCCAATTTTAGATAAACATTTTAC
Source organism: Periophthalmus modestus (assembly GCA_019594935.1). Lineage (NCBI taxonomy): Eukaryota > Metazoa > Chordata > Actinopteri > Gobiiformes > Gobiidae > Periophthalmus > Periophthalmus modestus. Next base: position 19,666,931 of record JAIEZT010000007.1, on the reverse strand, counting down.
AAAATAACTTTTCTTGGAGGCGACACTAAAATATATTCCAAATACTCGTACCACCCTGTCCTCTCCCTGTATCTCTCATTTGCAGTCTGTGAGTAGCTCAGTGAAAATCCTCATTCATTATCAATAACCATGTGCACTCCACGCACCCTGTGCTGCCTGTTAGCGCACTGTTAGCTTTAGTGTTAGCATCCCCCACACATTGTAACGGGGTCAGAAGACCTAGCATCGATTTCACCGGACAACATAGCCCATTTTATTATTCAACACCTCTCCCAGAATCAAGCACCAGAATATCACCAACACAAAAACATGTCCCGTTTCTTAAAGAGTGCTCTTTGTTCTCATACAAATTGATAGGCTAGTGCATTGGAAAACATAGCAAAAACATATCCAAGCATAAATAAAAGATTTTGTGAGTGGTTCATGTACAGGGCATGTGAGAGTGAGTTGAGAAAATATTTATAGCGAGAGAGGAGATGGGGATGCTATAGTCTTGTTAGGATCACGGTAGTCAACTCAAGTCAATAGTCTATGCAGTGAAAAAGGGGGTATTACACTTCTGTGGGTTATTCATTAACATGCTTAATAGTGCAAATAGTGCAGTGGAAAGATTGCCAGATTGCTCAAACATGTATGGATGATGTATAAAACCTCTTCAGGCATAATTTTAATGAGAGAACAAGCTTATAACATGGTAGAAAGCTTCAAAAAGAAGTAAAAACAAAACTATTTAAACATTTGAATACGATTTCTGTGAATATAGCATTTTCAAAACAATAAAAGGTACCACATTTAGTACCCCATAGCAGCTTAATACCCCTCTTTAAGTATATTAAAAATGCATGCATGTATTTAGTGTGGATGGAGGTACTAGTGCTACTGTCTGCTGATTATGGGACTTAAATATGATTGAAAAATGCACAAAATTGTAAAACGACCTATTGTCTGAAAATGTTATAAAAGACTAATTCATTTTATTTTGCATTGTTATCTGAAAATATGGGCATGCGTCTTGCCATCTGTGGATGTTTTGGAGTAATTTCCTCTTGGCGTAGTTTCTTCATCTTAATACCACATAGTCACAGACTGGTCTTTAGGCTCTTTAGCCGCTCTCACCCAACACAGATTTGACTTAAAGGAGCTTTCAAGGCAATCACTAACGGATTCTCTTGATCTCTAATGTGAATATAATCAAAGGTTTATGCCCTCTCCTCAAATCATAATCATGTTTTGGATAGTTTGCTTTGAAGCCATTTGTAAAGTTGGTAGATAATTCAGTTGGTACACTTATGTTTAGAAGTATTTTGGTAAAAGTACCAAGAACTTTTTTTGTCCCAATTTAGTCTTGATCTAGACTTGGTTTGGCCCTCTTTTAGTCCTGATCTAGTTCAGGCTGGGTATTTTTTCTCTACCTTAATGACAGTTTTTAGTGTCATTTCTCTGATTGAATAATCATTACATATTCAGAAACTGCATAACATTTTCACTAATGTTATCAAAAAACTGCATAACTGCTAATTTTATAAAAAAAAAAAAAAAAGGTAGAAAAAACGGTTATACATGCAAGTACTTCCTTTGGATGTACTCATCTTTCATTTATTTTTTTTTTCTCCTTTTTTTTCTTTGTTTCTTCCTTTCTTTTCTTAAATTTTTCCTTTCTTGTCTTAATTTCTTTCTTTCTGTCTTTCCTTCCTTCCTTCCTTCCTTCCTTTCTTTGTATTTATTTTACTACACGGGTGCCCTTTACCAGCCCAAGGTTTAATTTCAGTTTAGTTTCAGTTTAGTTTTCAAGGGTTAGTTTCAGTTTAATTTAAATTCTAATGTGGAATTTGTGCAAGTGTTAACACGGTAGTCTGGACATTACATCTTTAGCACTGCGAGACAGGCCTTAGTAAAGGTCTGTGCCCAATGTATCTTATATATTTGTTATTTGTGATATAGCATTCAATACATGCTTTACTTTTAAATTTTTCCACTTAATATCGTGAGTTAGTTACACCAGACATTTTCATTTTAACAGCTCATTTCACAGCTATATTTTCAAATTATTTTGTTCATTTCCCTGCTATGAAAATGGGGACTCTTGATGCCTTTTATATTTTTGCTGTTTATTTCGCTACCTTTGTCAAAACCAATTTATATGCAATTTCATATTTAAACCCACCCAAAAGCATTAACATAACAAGAGAAGACTGAAACACGAACTGCTAAACTAATTTGCCAACTTTATTTTTGCAGCCTTAATTGCACATTTGTGATATTGAGTATTGTGTGTCATATCGACTCACGAGAGACCCCGGCCCTAATTGATGTTGGAATATCCATAATGTTGTTCCAAAAGCTGGATTACTGCCTTGCTAACGTTTCATTTTTGTTTTTGTCTATCCAGTGAGCTTCTTGGACTGTGGATCAGGGCACGTGTGGCTGGAGGCAGGAGACGGCACAGACTTCCGCGTGACTCAGGGCGGAGCTGTGTATGCTCTACGGCGCCTCTCCATGGACGGACTGAACAAACACGTGCTGGTGGTTTACGCTCGAGACCTGCAGTCCAAACAGGTGTGGAAGACCAGGGTGCACCTCAAGACCAGCACCCACGGAGACAAGCCAGCACCCCTAAAGGTAACTCAACACGTGAATGTTTCTACATTTATATTGATACTTATATTGATACAGCGATATTACACTAGAGGTGTTCTGCATGTATGGCTATGGCAGAATGTTCATCTGTTACCAAGGAGACACAATGCACACATTAGCAAACACAGCCTGATGAGCTTTTAGATCTGAAAACGCAAGAAAAATACAGCATAGATTCATGGTTCTATTTAGGTGTTTGATTTTCAGCAAAAAAAAGGTGAAACTTTTGGCCAACTTTTGAAAAACTGTTGGCCAATGTTAGGCTAGCTAGTTATGTGTGAGAAACTTGTTTAAGAGCACAAATCTGCTCACCTGTTGTAGTTCCATCTAAGTCTTTCTGGTCAGACTGTGTTCAAATAAAAAAACTGAGATTAAAGCCCAACTTGAGTAATGGAGCTTCAGAGTTGTGTCTGCCTATTTTGTTGCTTAAAGGCATTGTACCTGATTTTGACTAGTTCATTTTAAACTGTTTGCAGTAAAAGTTATTCCTCACTTACCTTCTACATTGTGAGCAATTATTCACTGCAGTAAGTTTATAAGCGCTTTTTCACTTTTTTCAGAGACCAGAATAGTGTTTTGCTATGACTATAATAACAACCAGCATGCTAAGACACCCTTCCTGATTATTGGACTATAAAACACCTCATAATTAGATGTTCTGTCTTTCCCTGCTCTTTTCTCACCTCCACTCTCTCTTCACCCCTCTCTCTCTTCTTGTCTACCCTGTATTTGCTTCCCTCCCTCTCTGTTCTTTATGCCTGTCTTTCTCTCTCCACTCTTCCTCCCTCACTCTTCGCTCTCTGTTTTGTCTCCTGTCTGCCATCTATCTCTCCCCCCTTTTCTTCTTTCTCACCTCCTCTCTCTCTCGCTCCCTCTCGTTCTCTCTCACTCTCGCTCTCTCTCTCTCACTCTCTAACTTCTTTCCCTCTTTCTCTACAGTGTATAAACTCCTGCCTTCCTGGTCACAGCGTGTGTCTGTGCTCTCTGTGCTGATTGCGCAGACAAAGCTGTAGAAGCTCCATGTGCCTGCCTGTGTTTGGTGCACCAGGGCGATAATAAGCCTGCTGCATGTTCACACCAGACTTGAGCTGTGATTGGCTGTTTCTGAGCACTCAAAATAGCCCAGGGCCATATGTTTTATACCAAAGCTCACACTGGAAACGAGTGGAGAGGGAGATATTAAAGAAAATAAAATCGTACTTTTTTATAATAAACAGACCGTATTTTTGTAATTTACCAGAAAAGCGCTAAGACTTGCTTTGAAAACACAATAGATTTGTTTTATTTATGTTTTACCATAGCCAACTGTAAAAAGGAGAGGGTGATATTGACGAAAAATCATATCTTGTTCATATTTTCGTGTATACGGTTGCCAGATTTTCAGAGAGAAACAAGCGACCGAGCCTTTGAAAAAATGCCCAAAACAAATTACCAGAGCCCTTTAAATGGAAGCCCCAAATATAGGCGACTAGTTTAAAAAAAATCACAGCTGAACAAGTCATAATTAGCATATTTAACACCAGTGCCAGCTTTAGAATATTAACAGCTTGTATTTCAGGGCGTTCATTAGTTAGGTCGCCGTAAAAGAGCTTTCAGATTCAGATTTTCAGAGTCGCATTCAGATTCAGAGTAAAGGGCTGCTCCGAGAGGGCTTGAAATGGGACATCTCGCAGTGGCTCCACCCGCACTCTGAAGCAGGGCGAGTGTGGTGTGAACGTTGCCAACCTCGGGCCAACGTACGCAGTCTGTTAAGTAAAAATGCTTGGAATTTGGATCACATATATTTGTATGAAGGGGTGCTGCAGACTTTACATTTCCAGTAAAGGCCAATATTCTGCTGCCTAAAAAAATACACGCAAGCTTTATTTTAACACTTTAAAAACTACACTGCTCTCTCTTTGTAAAAAAAAAAAAAAAAAAAAAAAAAAAAAAGAAGATATGTGGGTGAGTTTGTAATTTAAATTACATAATTTGAGTAAAATAATCAAAATCAGCCCCAAAAATATCAGCAGATCTTATCAGCCATTGGTTGCTCTGGATTCTAAACACTCAGCATCAGCCATAACAAAAAAACCAAAAACACAATAGTGGCCGATCTCTGTGTACAGCTTTCAAAAGATTTGTCTTTTTCAGTTGGTTTCTAAAATAATTTGCATGTCTTTCAAATGACAATCTTGATATTATCTTGTAGACAGTACAGTATGTTGTCATCTTTAGTGCCACGGTGATACTGACCTGTCAGCATGGGTTTCTTAGGAGCACCCGGAGGAGTGGTTAGCAGAGGCCAGTTTGGCAGAGCTGCGGAGTCAGCACACACTCAGGCCCCGGAGTAATCAGGTCAGAATGAAGACTGACAAACAAAAAGAGGGGAGCAGAGGGAGGAGAGGAAAAAAAGGAGAATGGGAAAGGAGAGGTGGAGAGAGGGAGAGATGAGAGAGAGGGGGTGAACGGACAGGTGAAGTGAGGAGAGGAAGGAGGGGAAGAGGAAGAGAAAGGGAGAAGAGATGCATGAGAGGTTGAGTGAGAGAGGGAGAGAAAATAGGGAGAGAGGGGGGGAGGAAAGAGGAGGACAGAAAGAGGGATTGCAATGGAGATGGAAGAGGTGAAAAGGAATGAGAGAAGGAGCGAGAGAAAGAAAGGAAAGAAGAGGTGAAGAAAGATGAGAAAGAGAGGATGAGATGAGGAGAAGAGAGAAGGGGAGAGGGCAGGAGAGGTGGAAAGAGAGGAGCCGATCATTGGCTATTAGAAATGACTTAATCTCAAGCTTGATTCAAATTCGATTAATTGCACAGCCCTACTGTACTCACTTTGGGCGTTATTTAGTCCCATTCTCTGGTCCAAAGCCCTCCCTCTGACCCAGTGCACCAGGCCTGATCCCGGAGCGCTGGGCTGGGCTGAGCTGTGCTGAGCTGTCTGCACATCAGTGATCAGTGACAGGTGGTGGCATTTACCAGACGTCTGTAACCAACGGCATTAATCCCATAGGAATGAGGTCATACGCAGAGCTCCATGGACAAGCCTGTGTGTGTGTGTGTGTGTGTGTGCAGTATGTGTAATATGTGTACTGTGTAGTAGTTAGAGCTGTAAGATGGAGCACAATTGAAATTTGAATGGAATTAGTTAAGTAATGCTATTAGTAAATGAAATGTATGTGTTAACTAGGGGTGTCATTATTATATTTAAAAGCTGATAACTCTGTAGTCTAGACTCTACAAACATTATTTTGAAATGTATATGATTTTATTTTAGTAGTTGATATTTCAGTCTTTTGTCAAATGTTAGTTCACAGTGCACATTTTTAACATATCCATCGAACTGAGTCTTGACTTTAAAGAAAATATATTTGGAAAATCCATTGATAATTTTGGCAACCAAATGTACACTGAAAAAAATTCTTAAAAATGTGAAAAACAGAACTAGTTCATTATAAACTATTTGCAGTGATCCAATTTATTCCTCACTTTACTATGACAGTCCAAGCATCCTTAATTACCGCAAATTCATAAGAGCTTTTCACATCTATCAGAGGTCAGAGCGCAGTTTTGCCACGACAGTAATGCTAACAATAAATAGCATACTAACAGTTCACTTCCTTTTCTGCGAACAATAATGAAAGCTTTATAATTAGTTCCAGATGGTGCACAGCGGTCTGATTTTGACTTTAGAGCAGCCTTAACAATGTATGTCTTTACGGGAACAAAACTGATTTTACTTGATTACATATAAAAAAAAAAACTAAAAAAAACTACAGCCCCTTTAACAAAAAGGATAAGAAAATACTTTCACACGCACATAGTAGTAGTGGGGGAGGAGATTATAGTAGTGCATTTTTATGACTCACTGGGACTTGTGGTTTGACAGGTGAATGCAGGTGCAACGGTCCTGACTCAGCAACAGAAGCAGCAGCAGCAGTCTATGCCGGAGGTGCTGTTTCCGTGGAGAAGCGTGGTTGCCGGGGGCGACGGGGCACTCAGGCGGGTCAAGAGGGACTGGGTCATCCCCCCCATCAACGTGCCCGAGAACTCCAGAGGGCAGTTCCCTGAGGACCTTGTCAGGGTAAGACGCAAGCAACTGCCAGCACTGTATAAAAGAACTGCTTACTGTGGTGTCCATTCCAGTCACAACACTAGTTTAGTCTGGCTATGCTTCTGTTGTAGAGAGTATTGTACCTCTGATGACACAGGCTAAGATAACAAGGACTGAGGTGGCAGTAAGTGCCCTGAAATCCAATTTCTCTAAGAATAAAGATTTTGTACTTTAGTACCAACTTCGTTTAGTACTACATTGCTTAATATGGCATGTTCATTCATGCCATTTCCATTTATGTAATTTATGCTGTCTCTGCACATTGCAACATGTTTTTTTTTTTTTTAACAATATTGTACATTTAGAATATATTTGGTGGGATAATCCTTCTTTAAGTTGCTTGAGCAATAAATCACACTTCACACTCTTATCTTGACAGGCCTATTAAAAGACAATCAGAAACCTCAGTATTTACTACTCCTTTATGGTAAATATTAAATACAATAAAATAGCAGAAGATCTATATCTATAGACAAAAAATATATTTAGAAGTCTTTGACATGTCATTAATGGGGTTGACCACCACCATCTTAATTTTTCATAGAAATTTTGATATTTGATAGGCAATGCTAATGGCTTACAGCAAGTAGTGTGAACGGCAAAAGTTTTGTTTTCAAATGTAAATAAACCACTAAAATCTATATTGATTCAGTTTGTAAGGAAAAAGAAAATGGAAAAATAAGGCTTTGTCAGTGTTTCAGAATGCCTCCCAGAGCTTTACTTTGTCACATAAAACCGTCTATCTTTATGGGTAACTTTCCTTGTTGAAAATACCCTGCGCCTCTATCTGCTCTTCTGACATGTCCAGTGTGATACCAGTGTTGTGACAGTGTATTATGACATTAGCTCTGATCAGATGGAGCGTTGCCGAGGTGCCAGCAGCCCACAGCGTTTGGCTCAGTTTGAGAAAAGTCCTCCTGACAAAGCAGACACATTTAGGTCAGGCACAATCTATAACTTTACATTTGAGACAAGCACCTTCACAAGAACTGCCACGGTGTATCGGGGAGTTTCCAAATATACAAAGAATGGAGAGGAGATGTCACTAGTGCTTTGCTGTGCTTGTGTCTGAAAAATTCAAGTTAGACATATAAAATGCTTTATTCTTTAAGGCTGCAGGAACCTGTCGTCAAGTTATTATTTAACTTTTTTGTTATCTTATGTAACAAGAATGTCTATCTTGGGTTTAAGGATGAAAATTTAGGATGGTTACCATAGTAATTAACATAGCAAAATATTCTATCTTTACTATGGATAAAAATGGTGGTTGCAACAAGAAAATGTCCAGTCACTACAATGCACGCACACACACACACACACACACATACACACACGCACACACACATACAATAAAAATAATGATACGATTTTGTATCATTATGTATATATATATATAGATAGATAGATAGATAGATATATGTGTGTGTATATATATATATATATATATATATACACACACACACATATATATATATATATATATATATATATATATATATATATATATATATATATATATATATATATATATATATATATATATATATATATATATATACTATATACTATATATATACTATATACTAGATATATATATACTATATATATACTATATACTAGATATAGATATAGAGACATATAGAAATAGATAGACAAACTATGCAAATGAGCGATGATGTCATCTTTAGAACCCTAAAACACGAGGTCGTCGTGGAGATGTGTGATGTCATCATGTGATGTGATGATGTCAGACTTTAGAATCAGAGATTTTGTTATAAAGTCGCTCACACATTCAGCTCATTACTTCTCTGACACCGATGGATGCACTCGCACAAAACAATCGCTCTACAACTTTCACTATGAAGCCTTGGTACCTGTACACGTCTGAGGACGACGTCCACCTCTACGACCAGGACTTCAGCCTGGAGGCTCTGCTCTGTCCAACGCCATCAGGACAGGAGCCAGAGGAGACCCACCTGGAGTCTGCCACCATCCAGGACTCCTCGACCTCCGAGGAGAGAGGTCCGGCCCAGGCACCACTGAACGAGGTACCCCTGCATGAGGTACCCCTGAACGAGGTACCACTGCATGAGGTGCCCCTGAACGAGGCACCCCTGAACGAGGTACCCCTGGACGAGGTACAAGGTACCCAGGACGAGTTACCCCTGCACAGGGCACCCCTGAACGAGGTACCCCTGGAGGAGAGCGCTCTGGTGAAGGCGCTACGCCAAGAGTTAGAGCGAACGAGGGCCGAGCTCACACATCAGGTCCAAATAAACCAATCCCTGGACCTGAGGCTCAAGACTCAAGAGAGGATCAACCAACAGCAAAACCAGGAGATCCAAACTCTCACTGAGGCCCTCCAAAACAAGGACCACGAACTGCAACATGAGAAAAAGAACATCGCAGCAGAGAAGAATCAAGCATCTCCAGTCACTGCAGGAGATGATGGGGGGGTGAAAAAGGAGCTCCACAAAATCAAAAACGGCACAATAAGAACAAACGTGGCAGACGTGAGTTTCAAAAAGTCAAGGCTTTGCTCCAGGAGAAAGAAAAGGAGATGGTGGCCCACATCAGTGCCCACAAACAGATAAGGAACCTGTACATCAGCGCAGGACACGAAAACAAGCAGCTGAAACAGGAGCTCCACAACACCCAAAACCTGACAGCAAAAATGGAGATGGAGCTGCATAAAACCAAAGACATGCTCCAGGAGAAAGAAGAAGAGCTGGAGAGTGTCACCAGTTTCCACAACAAAATCAGATTTGCTCATTTCCACAGTGCACTGAGGGACAGAACTCAGCTCACTCAAGAACTGGCCTCTGCTCAAACAAACATGGAAGAGATGAGCAGGACACTTGAACAACAGGACTTGGAGATCCAAAATCTGACTGAGGCCGTCCAAAAGAAGGACCTAGAACTGGAACATGAGAAAGAGGAGCATCGACAGAGAAGAATCAAACATCTCACGTCACTGCAGGAGATGATGGAGGTGAAAAAGGAGCTCCACAAAATCAAAAATGGCACAATAAAAATAAATGTGGCTCACAACATGAGTCAGCGAGGAGCAGAGAAGGGGCCCCGGCGTTACCACCGCTAAGCTCCAGACACGACCTTTGACCTCTGCATTAACACAAAATAAAACTCCATAAAACTATTTTAAATATTTGTTATTCGTGTTTTATTGTTTTGTCCAAACCTGACTCACCTGCAGCTGCACAACTGTCACTATTATGAAGGATATTGGTGAAATCTGAAGTAAAAATTCCAAAAATACACAAGTAAAAGTAAAAGTATCAAAGTACCTGTTTAAAAGTGACTTAAAGATGAAAAAGTAAAAGTGTTTAGCTGTTTTCAGATTTCGAAATCTTATAAAGCTTCAGATTTAGTGATTTTGATAAAGATTTGAGCTGAATATGAACACACACATACACACACACACACACATACACACATAAACACACACACATACACGCATATAAACACACACACATATATAAACACACGCACACATAAAACACACACACACATATAAATACACACACACATAAAACACACACACGTACACACACACATACACACACAAACACACAACCATACACACACACATATAAACACACACACACATATATAAACACACACACACATATAAACACACACACACACATATAAACACACACACACATATATATAAATACACACACACACATATAAACACACACACACACATATAAACACACACACACACATATATAAACACACACACGCACACTCACACACACACACACACACACATATGAATAAACACACATACACACATATAAACACACACACACACACATACGCACATATAAACACACACACACAGAATATACACACCTAAACACACACACACACACAACCACACACATATATAAACACACATACATAAACACACACACACACACACACACTTACATACACACACACACACATATAAACACACACACATACACACGTATAAACACACACACACACATATATAAACACACAACACTTACACAAACACACACATATAAACACACACATAAACACACAACACACACACATATAAACACACACACATAAATAAACACACACATATAAACACACAACACACACACACACACACACACACACACACATATAAATGCACAACACACACACACACACACACACACGCACTTTTAATAACAGAAATTCCTGTGCCAATGGTTATAAAGTCAAATTGTAACTGAAACTGGGAGCCTAAAAAACAGAATAGTATTTGCAATAAAACCATTTGGAGTTAACTCTCTCAATTGTTTTGGTACTTTTGAGGCTTATACCAAATCTCTTACTGCCAAAGAAATCAGTTGGTTACAGATGCTAAAATACTTATATCCAACTTTATCTTTTTAGTAGCTAATAGCATTTTTTGTACGTGGTGCTGTGCCTGATTTGTGTCCTAATGATGTGAACAACAAAACTAATTTTAAACAGTTTACAGTGGACCAAAGATATTCCTCGCTTACCTTATTCATTCTGAGCATCCTAATCATTCACCACAATGAGTTTATAAGTTATTTTCACAAATTTCAGAGGACAAAGCATTACAGCAAACAACCAAGTAGCATGCTAATGGCACACTTCCTGGTTCAGGGATGATAAAAAAGTTTTATAATTAAATGCTGGCAACACACAGTGCACACAGAGCTACTTGTATAACACATCTGTACTGGGGTCAAGCCCTATTTTGCTCTCACTACATGAAAATAAAAAAAATCTGGTGCAGGCCCTTTTAAATTATTGTAGCTAGCTGTTTATGTTATACATGTCTCCTCTCCTCAGATCCGCTCAGACCGGGACAAAAACCGCCTGTTACGCTACAGTGTGACAGGACCAGGAGCAGACCAGCCGCCCACTGGGATCTTCATCATCAACCCCATCTCTGGACAGCTGTCTGTGACCAAACCCCTGGACCGTGAGCACATCTCCAACTTTCATGTAAGTCAATGGAATTAGTTTTGTTGGTAAAACCATGTTATAATCCTGTTTCTTCATCATTAACATATCTGGAGTTGAATTTTGTTTCATTCATTCATGTTTGGGTTTGTTCACCCTTGTCTTGATTTGAGCCCAGTTTGGTCCTGGTCCAGACCAGGTCTAGTTCCATGTTTAGGTCCTGGTCTAGTCCCGATATTGACATAGTGCGTAAATTTGTGTAATACAACTCCATTTTGAAAAAAAAATAAATGTAAATGCCCCGAAACGCTACATGAACTGGTAATTACCACTTTTGAAGTGGGATGACCAGAGGACTCCCACTTCAGATACGAGTTAAACTGTGATGTATTACAGCAATGCTAATCACCACAAAGAGTGTCTCTGAGTGGATAATCACCATCAAACAATGTAAACACTTACACACTTGCATGTTAAATCTGACAATATTACCTTTTAATATGTTAAATTAAATTACAGATTTGTTTCTTGTTTGTTTCTTTAACCTATGGGTTAGCATTAGCCATATTGTTTACATCCTACTTAATTCAGCTGGAATTCTCTGAGGTCGGAATTCGTAATGTTCAACTGGGAAATGTCCGACCTCCCAGTTGTAAGTCTTGTTGTTGTCTGCTAGTTACAACTGGATTTTGCATGGGCATTTTTTAACAAGACAACAGAACAACATTTGGTCCTTTCCTGAATAGTTTAAAGAATGGCCTTGATCTACAGGGTGTCTATAAAGTGTCACACTAAACAAAAAAAAAAAAAAAATAATATATATATATATATATATAATATATATATATATATATATGTATATGTATATGTATGTATATATATATATATATATATATATGTATATATATATATATGTGTGTATATATATATATATATATATATATATATATATAATATATATATATATATATATATATATATATATATATATATATATATATATATATATATATATATATATATATCACTTGCCTTTATAATGTAATTTTTAAACTATTACTGGTTTTGGTTTGAAATGTATATTATTTTCTTCTTGGTATTGTCTTATTATCATTGAAATAGGTATTGAATATTCCTTTTCCCTAGTATTGAAATTGAGTTTGAAATGATGGTATTGTTACAACACTAGATCTAATGAATAGTTTAGTAAAGATGGTTAGAGGAACAGGTGGTATATTTACTTTCCAGCTACCAGACGCTGTACAGAATCTCTCCTTGCTTAAGCATGCAATTGTGTTTGATCAAATTGCTCCTAATTTTCACCATTAAAGTCTAATTTCACTAATTAAATAAAGTGTATAAAACAAATTCTGACATAAGATCTTGGCACACCTTTTGTTATTAGTTCGTTCAACCAAGAGGTGGTTGTTGAACCTATTTTTTTTAATTAGCAAATATTACAACAGCTGTTATCTCCAAGCATAGTTCACTTCCCACTCCTCCACAGTCTGCATATTTAAATTAATTTAGTACGCTGCCTCCGACTACATTCTCTTTTATAAACAGCTGATTAAAGCAGAGTAGTGCTGTTAATACTAAAATTTCAAAAATCAATTTTGACTCTAAGAAATAGACTTGATACTCAATACTGATACCTCTTTATTTAGACAACAGAATGTCATTTTCAGCATTAAATCATAGTACTTTCTTTTTATTACCATGTGGTCTTATGCCTGTGTAATCCCTCAGTCGTCCAGATATGTTTCATAGTGGTCCTTGGACGTATACTTGCCTATGTGGTCTTGTAATTGTTTTTGACAACCCAAGTCAGAGTAGCCAAGTATTGTACTCAAGTGAGTCATCATCATCCATCATTCATCATCAAGTAGAAGTAAAAAAGTAGTGGTCCAAAATTATTGAAGTAAGAGTTAAAAAAAAAAAAATAAAATCTTGAGGGGGAAACTACTCCAAGTAAGAGTGCTTGTAAGATTAACTGCACAGAGCATATGATTTATAATTTGAAGTAATTGGAACCTGGGGAAGGGAGAGCAGAGACAAAACTATTCCAGAAAATAAAATTGTATTAAAGTAATTGAGTACCAAGAAAATCCTGGGTTTGATTTCCAGGGGTCACAAGCAAAGCACAAATTGCCCTGTTGGATCAATAAAGAAAAAAAAAATCTTTGCTTACTGTATTGAAATGAAGGCATGACCTGTACATTTGCATAAGTTTGAATATTCATGATTTGGATGGAGTGCTGAGTTGTGATGTTTATTCATAAGGATGTTAAAGGGGCTGTAGAGCTGATACATGGGCCCTAAAGCCAGGACTTATTGGAGCAATCCATAGCTCCAGGCGGCTGCATTGACCACCACCACTTACATCAATCTCTTATTCCAGCTGCATTCTGGGAGATGCAGTCTGGGGTCACCGGGATGGATGAGGGAGAGGGGATCAAGAGATGTGCTTTTTTTTTTTTTTTTTTACGTTGACAAACAAATTGACCCTATGGATTTCCTATACTTAATCTGTTACAAGTTAAGCCATGATTTTTATTTTTTTTTTCCCCCTGTATGTACTATTTAAGTTATGTGGTGTAGAGTATGCCACCACATTAATGCTTTGCCTGAATGTTCCATTCACAGTATGGTAGTACACTTTTCTTTTTTTTTTTTTTTTTTTAATTCATTATATTATTTTATTTATTTATATTTATAAAACCTCCTGCAATTTAATGGATGCAAGATATGTTTACATTTCAGGTATAAAAAGCAAAAATATCCTGTTGTAATGAGGGGGTGTGAGGCGGACCAAAGATGCGGGACTCGGGGCAAGTTTAAGGGTGTTTATTGACAGAACAAACAAACACAGGTGACGGGAGAACATATGAGGAGCTGGGTGCAGGGGTGCAGGTCAGGGTCCAGAGATGCAGGGAAGACACGAGACGGGAAACACAGTCCCGGGAGACAGGGTCGGAGAACACAAGCAGGACACAAGCAGGACACGGGCAGGACATCGGGCAGGACATCAGGCAGGACACGGACAGGTAGCACAGCAGGGACACGAGGACAGTGATGTGAGCAGCACGCAGACACACGGTGCAGATCAGCAGACGACCTGGCAAGGAGAGCTGGGTCCTGGCTCCTTTTAAGCTCCTGCAGCTGTGTCGATTGCCCTGATGGGCTGCAGGTGTGTGTGGGAGGACCCAGGGCTCCGCCCAGCTCTGGAGGCAGGTGAGGGAGGGGGAGAGGAGACACAGGAGGCAAAACAGGAACAGGGAAGCGTGGATCATGACACATCCTCATGGAAATATTTGACTGACCTTCCCCCAAAAGTTCCATAGTGCAGCTTTCAGTACTTTCAAATTACTTCCTCTATGAATTGCTATTTTCGGAGTAATATTCACTACTTGTTCCACTGTGTCAATAGCAAAAAAAAACTTGTGTTGATATACACTAGAATGAAATGTGTCTCCAAATGACACACCAGCATCTTGTACTGGTGGAAAAAGGGATTGAACCACCAACCTTCTGTGTCAGTGGACACAGTATGTCATTAAACATGACCTATTCAATTATAGGTGTTTATATTGATCAAAATACCTTAAAATACATGTATTCTTACTGTGAGCTTTGTCACCTTTCCAAGATCTAACCTGTTTGCTGTAGTAAATGGTTACATTTTTATATAGCACTTTTCCACACACATTCATGCACCAGTGTACACAGACATTGGGGGCAAGGTTGGTTAAGTGTCTTGCCCAAGGACACAATAACAGCATTCAACTCTGGGAGCTAGAATCTCACTGCCAACCTGTGTGTCAGTGGAACTGACCTCTCACACAATGTGTACATCGAAAGCAAGATTCAAACTGCCAGCCTTCAGATCAGTGGACACTCTAGCAACTGAGCTACTGTCGCCCAGTATGGTTGCATCTCCTATTTGTCTCCAGATACATACATTTAATGTTATATTGTGGAACGTTCCAGGCAAAGCAATAACATCTTCATGAATATAAGAATGCATCTGACCCATCACCAGATGTCAAATGTGTACAAGTTACATTGTGCACATTTAACCAGCCTAGTAGTCACTCGTTCTTAAATTTCAACAAAACTCTAAAATGACAAAATGCATTTACTCTGGTGACAGTGAGCGGTCCTGTTTGTGCTTCTATGCAGATGGGCTGGATGCTCCTGTCTTTGCTGCAGACAGGGTCAAATCAGGCCATGGAACTCACAAACCTGTTTTTGTACCAAATGTCTCACACTTTAAATGTTTCATTGCAATTTTACTGTCATTTTCAACTTTTATAATTCAGAACTCCACTAGCCCTATTAGTCTGCAATCATTATTACAAGACAGGAATGTATTAGTTTGATTTGAAGGTCTACCAAATCAAAAGATGTGTTAATGTTGTGAATCAGAGAAAGCTTTATTGTGATTGGCTATTATATTATTCAACAATTTAAGGAGTCCCCAAGGCAGTACAAGTTAATCAGTTATTTTCAAATTATAAACCAATTTCAGAACTTTCACATTTTTCAAATCATAACCCTGTCCTCAATTTTACAAGACCTCGCCACTTTCTAGAATTCCCATAGTGCAGAGACATTTTTCTTATAAAATCATACTCTCTCTATGTTATACCTCTCTTGGTTGAATTTGTATTTATTTATTTAGAGTGCATTATCTAATGTATTGTGCATTTTGTTAACAGTTGCGTGCTCATGCGGTGGATCTAAATGGAAACCAAGTGGAAAATCCAATCGACATCGTCATCAACGTCATCGACCAAAACGACAACAGGCCAGAGTTCACCCACAACATCTTCAACGGGTCTGTGCCTGAGGGATCCAAACCTGGTACGCTGTTACATAACCAGTTTTTATTTAGTTTTTCTCTCAATTTTTTTATTAATGTGTTTGGTCTTGTGAAAGTTTTGTCAAATATTTCATAGTGATACTTTTAGCCAACAACATTTTTCAAAGCCCACTTTATGTAAAAGGTGTTAAAAATAGCTCAGTCTAGCCTCCACTAGTTCAAGTCACTTTTACTAATGTTTGTTTAGTTTAAGCATGTAGATAATTTTCTTTATGTGGTTCTTATCCCTAGCTCAGACGCTGCAGAAGTTGGAGGTCATTTTTACAGGATGTGTTTACTTTAAACACTTTCTCACCTCATTTATTTCAACTCCATCACATCTCTGATCCGATACCTGTGCGTCTGCCGTAACAATTAGAATATGTTTAAATTAAGAGATGTTTTACACCACTGCATCAATCTCTGATCTGTCTGCGTCTGTCTATTTTTGAAGGATGCCGCAGCGGTATGAATGCTTTTGTACCAGCTATTTATAGCCACACAGAAGATAAAAATGGGAAAGAGAAAAAAATTCAAAGGTATCTTATTGTATCAAGACGGAACCTTTCATTTCCTTGTTTCTGGTAGACCAAAAGCTTAGACGGACATCAACAACCACGTTTCATTGCAGTGTTATCTATAAAACATGTAGTTATATATGCAATACCCTGAATGCATTAAAAACATATTTACAGTAACCGGGCTCATCCCTGATGCATGTACACAATGTACACTGGAATATGTGAAATGGCTGTTCGGCAGACACACGTCTGACATGACAGAGTTGGTCTAAATGAGGCATAAGACTTGCAGGACCCATGTGAACCACACTTCACTCGCAGTCTAAACCTGCCATTAATCATTTGAAGTAATGAGAAGCTCATACTGTCCTCAAAATTAAGGCCTTTTTTAATGCAATCATTTCTCTGGGTACAGTGTTACCAGTTTTAATTTTATTTTTAAATGTTAAATGTTTTTCTGTTTTTTGACAAGTTTCTTTTTTTTGGTTTTGGCAAGGTGTTGGTAAATAATTCCTAGTAATCCTTTTCAGCCACCACACCCAACTCACAGTGTAGACTCAATGCTAGTCCGTTATAGTAATAACAGGAACTCGGACTCCTCAGAGGATGGTGGAGGTGCCATGGTTTTACTTTCCGTTGAGTGTATTTGCACCATATGCCTCATTTTTCTGCAGGTGTTTCTTTCTGGATGATCTTTGAAAGCCTGTGACACAACGTGCTAACCGTGTGAGCTGCACTATGCAAGAACCCTGCTCCAACATAGCAGTGGCAGTTGCTCTGTGTGCAGTCTGAGCAAGGTATTAGTTTGAAAACAAAAATGTGCTAACCTGTGCTTTCCCGTTCCCCAGGCTCCTTTGTGATGACAGTGACGGCAGTGGACAAAGATGACCCTAAAATGGCCAATGGGATGCTTCGTTACAAAATTCTGTCCCAGATCCTCAGAGCCCCTCCTCCAACATGTTTACCATCAACAACCGCACGGGCGACATCATCACTGTGGCTGCAGGTCTGGACAGAGAGGTGAGAGAATCTACCTGTTTCTAAGTCAATGAAAGCACAACCCACTGGTACTAATAGTATTTATTGCTAGTATTGTTTATTTGACAACAAAATTTTTATTTAGTCTTCATAATCTCTTTGATTAATCATTATTTTATTAAAGGATTATTTTAGTTTTTGTCACATTTTAGCCAATGAATAGCCATTTTGTTCTGGTTGATTAATTGATAAACTTCAAATGGATATATTGCTAATACTAAAGCCACTGCTGCCTCCCTGTAGCACTGGATATTCTAAGCGGTCTCCCTTCCAAGTACTAACCAGACCCACCTTTGCTTAGCTTCCTAGATATGGCATCAGGCATCGGCAAGCAGGTATGGTTACCCGATCGACATACAGTTTAGATACAAAATTTAATTAATTCTTGTCTTTTTACTCATAGAAACAGGTTGCACTGCTGTGATGGAGGGGGTGTAACAGAAGGGATTTTGGCAGTGACTAGATAACATAGTGGTCTGACATTTTACCAGGAGGAGCTAGCCAATAGGGGCAGGTTGATGGGTATTTTTGTTAGTGGATAGTTCAGTTCCAAGAACCAGCTTTGGAAGATAGTATTATTTCAGGAATATTTAGTTAGTTAGTTAGCAAACAGGAATCCGAAAACAATTTATTCTTCCTCCATATGTTGACTTGGGACAGTACATAATATTGTGTCAAATAATTTTGATTTCATCATGACCAAATACAATGATTAATTAGAGTAATATGCTTAAAAATATTCAGGACAAATATGAAAACAATATAGCAGGCTGCTATCCATGGGTTCCAGAGTGATAAAAAATAAGAATGTTGCCACAGCAATTAAGAATATTATTCAATTCAATTCAATTCAATTTATTTTTAGTAGAGCCCAAAATCACGACAGCATCGCCTCTTAGGGCTGAACATGAGAGTTGATTAACCAACAGAATTAGAAAATCAACAGTGAAACAGAAACAGACACAGCAAATTAGAAACAGACAAGCAAATTATCTTATGAATAGGAAAAGTTCCTCAAAAAAATGTTGTAATAAACAGGAAGCTGAAACCAATTAACAATCTATCTGAAAATTAATGGAGGGTTGGTGTCAAACTTTAGTCCCACTTTAACTGTGTAGATTTGTAAATAAACACCTAACCTCCACCCACAGCCACATTTCATATAGAGCTGCTAAACTGGGCAATATACCTGAAGGGACTAAATGGGAGAGTAAGGTGGGAGGAGGAGGGGCCAGGCCTAGACTTGTGAGGAGCTGTGTGTTTGGTCTGACATTGACATTGCAGTGGCCGCTTTGATTTAGACCAGAAGGTCGGAGGATCAATTTCCGCTCGGGCCAAGTTCTGTCGTTCTGACCTTAGGCAAGACACTTCATCCACATAGCCTAGTGTGTAAGGGCCAATGGTGCAGATTGGCAGCCTCTTTTCCGTCAGTCTACAATAGTAGCTTACCTTCAGAGTGTGGAGTGAATGAACAATGACGCTTTGAGAGGCTTTGACAAGCCTGTAAAATGCATTACAAGTGTAAGGCATTACTATCATATTATAAAATTGTCAAACAATGACTAGGAACATAGACATAATCTTTAGAGTCATCAGTAGCTTATTTCACCTCTTGTAGATTGTCCTCATAGTAGCAGTATGCTATTGTATGTAATGCCATCCGTATATTTAGCTTGTTTATTCACTGTAGTGTTGTGAGCGAGTGCTTTTCTTTCACCTGTCAGCATTTGGCACACTTCAGCCTGGTCTGGCTCAACTCCACTGAAACATTTACACTTGCTCCTCTCAGGACACTCTAATTGAAAACTGCTGTCAGCTGTTGTGTGCAAACCAATATCTGCTCCACTCTTCAAACAGGGCCCTGCCAGTGTAAAATGTACATGGAATAAGACATGTTTTGGATCAGATCAGTAAACAGTTGTCATCAGCCTCTGAAACCATTGTATCAGTGTCAAGATACAGTATCTTCATACCTTGGTACCGTTTATTTAAAGTCCTGGTAAATGAAACGTTAATTTATTTAGCTACCACTAACGCATACTAACATTGTGCAATATACCTTACCCACTGTACCTGTATATATATGCAGTGGTGGAAAGAGTACTGGAATTTTGTACTCAAGTAAATGTACAGTTACCTGGCTAATAATGTACTCAATTAGAAGTACTCCTGCAAATTTTACATAAAAGTAGTTTATGTACAATTTGGATCACACTGTTATACATATATATACAAATACTCTGAGCTCTGGGCCAGTTGGAGCAGGTAATGGCAATGTTGCTATGCGAGTTGTAGAGATGCAGCAATAAGACAACCGTGTATTATTACAATTGAGACTTGTACAGTACTCTTTAACTTATATGAATTAAAATGTAACTAATTACAATTGCATGGCTAGAAGTATACTCTATTACAAGTATAGGTTTAAAGATCTACTCAATAAAGTGCAATTATGACATGTCATATGCCATAGCACTGACAGACAAAAGTGCTTTTTTGATTGGATTCCACTTTAAGGGCCCGCCTCTCACCCGCTACCAGACAGCTGAAAACAGTGCTGCTTCTAATCTATCCAGACTGGGAAAGTGCCACTTAAAACACATGGCAATGCAAAATTAGAGCTTAGAGCTTTTTACCATGTTATAATTGTTTTTTACCTTTTTCATTCACTCACTCAAAAGTTGGTACTTTAGAGTTTAGAGTAAATTTATCTTACCCCTATATTCAGTAACCTCATTGAGTGCTTTGTCCACTGATCTGCCCCCCATTTCACCACCATGGTATGCACTCCCTCTGCTAACATACTTGATACGCGTAAACTAGGATGTGTGTTTGGGCAGGCGTCAAGTAGTTTGGTACAAATGAAAAGGAAAAAACAACTATTTACCACTGCACTCCCTCTGCCCTAGCTTATTGGAGGACCAAACAGCAGTTGGTGGCGCTCCCATTTGTCTCTGCAATTTTCCAACCAGGATGTCAGCAGACCTTGATTTCTTTTATAAAGTTTTTTAGATTACTAGTGTGATCCAATTATAACATGACAAAACCATGTGTGTCATGGATTTAACTTATAGCAGAACAAAAGCACAATATGTCTGTTGAATGGCCAGGGTTTATAGGTCGCATGGGTATTCAGTGTTGATATGATGAACTCATCACTGTAACTTTGAGACTCTTTACAGTGGGTCTAATGTTCTGTCCAAAACTCTTTTACCCTACTTCACATAAAAATAAAAACTAAGTGATGATAATTTTATCCAAGCAGAAAGTGACCAGTACACGCTGATCATCCAGGCCACCAGACATGGAGGGAAACCCCACGTATGGACTCTCCAACACCAGCCACCACAGTCATAAAGATCACTGATGTCAACGACAACCCTCAGAGTCACCAACGGACACGGTATGAGCGCAAACAAAGCACTACAAATGATAAGGGATTAGTATTTGACCTTATATCTAATCAAAAAATTCATTACAACTTACATAGATTGTATCTATTTATTCTTGGATATAATTATTGAGTTGGGCATAGGAAAAATGATCTTTCATTGAATTGTTTGTAAAATTATCAACATTCTGAAAAGTGGGATGGTTTTGAAAGATAGAAATTTTACTTATGGGCCATAGTGCTTTTCAATAGTTGCTAAAAAAATAGATTGTGCTATCACATGCAAAGCTTTATGGGATACCCCTTAAAACAAACGCTAACACATTCCAGTTTAAAACATTTCGTTAACTTGTTTTCTGCTTTCTTGAAATGGAAAAATGTGTGCCATATGCGGGTTTGTTTGTCTACTGATTGTGACATCAATTGGGTGATCTATTAATGCATTATACATATTTAACTTATAAACAAATCTATAAGAAACGCATAACACGCATTCTTTCAAGCATCTTTACCGTAATTTCACGGCATAAGGCGCGGTTAAAAGTTGCGAACATCGCGGGAGCGATGGACGAGAGACGGCGACACGCCGTACCCGGGCGAGTTACGCCATGATTTGTGAATGGATTGTGGATGCTTGGGCTAACGGTGCGACTTTTGTATGTGTTAAATGCAGAAAAAGCACAAAAAAAGCCACCCGGAACTGAAGCTGCGCCTTATAATCGGTGCGCCCTATGGCTGTGAAATTACGGCAATCTCTCTCTCTCGCTCAATAGGGGGGGGGGGGGTAAAAATATTCACTGTTTGTACTTACTTATTTATGTGATAGTGTGAAAAAAAAATTCTATTATAATAGCTGGGTTGGGTTCAGCTACGAAAGTGCATTGATATCCTTGTTACACTGCACGTTTCAGTTAAACTGTTTTTTGTTGTATTTTTTTGCTTTAATTAGTTTGGTTATTATAGACTTTTGATATGAATGAATATGAATCAGTTGACGTGATTTCACCCACCTTTATCGACTTGCCTTTCTTTGTCCAGTTCTTCGGTGAGGTGCACGCGAACCGCGTGAATGTGATCGTGGCTAACTGACGTCACAGATAAGGACCAGCCGCACACTGCAGCTTGGAGCGCATGTGTACCGCATTATCGCCGGAGACCCCACTGGACGCTTCTCCATCCCCACGGGGACCCTACCCACAACGAGGGCCCTGCTCACGGTGGTCAAGGTCAGGGCATACGTTTAATAGAGAAAAAGGGCCAGTACTGATTTTAATGTCTATTCTTGTCAAAATCAGGAGATCATGCTTTGGGGTTGTCAGAAGATTGGAAAATTAGATACTAATCACTACTAAAACTAGTATCGAACCTAGATATTCATTTGAACAGGGCCCGGTATTCACATTTCAAACGTCAGTTTCACATCATAGGTCAGAATAAGCCACAGGAACTAGAATAAGCGGGCTCCACTATGGAGGATATTAAGACTCAAATGAAAAAGGCTACTATTATTAAATGTTGAAAATTACATTCTATTGTGTACAAGAAAGAAGATTTTAGACATTGTGGGTATTGTAATCGGTATTGAGTACGAGTCTATTCTTTATTAGAATTTGTTTTGTTTTTTTCTAAAAAGAATAGACTCGATATAGAAATAAGTCTATATAGAATAGACTTATTAGAAATGTTACCATTGTGACAAAAACTATCATGCACGTATTGGTTAAAGCTAGTCTAAATAAGTAAAATCACCCACAGCATTCATCTTCAGGTCAAATGAGCAGCAGTGATGGCAGCCAAAGAGCCAATCCACAGCGAGGTTGTTGAATGAACGTAATGCCCCTTCCGGCCATACTGCTGGCAATAATGATGTTGCTAAGATGAGCAGGAGTGACCTAGTGGAAAGAAGGCGCCTCACTTGCAAGTTATTATCTGATTAAGGGCAAAATAGCCTACTAAAACACCAGTATCATGGCTGGTGATCAAACGGAGAGCCTCAGAGCAGTGGAGAGAGCAGCGAAAGTTTGGAATGAGAGGTTATAGGTAAGACCAAGAGCGCCTGTAACGAAAAGTACTATAGTAAATGTTGAAAATGAAATTCTATTTATATCTCGTTTGTCGGTTATCAGATTGTATTGAGTGTTGCTTAGTATCAAATAGTTTTTACTATCGTGACAACACTAGTACGATGCAAAGCCATCTAATATCTGGGTAGAGTTTTCGCTCAGATACAGGCCTCATAACCAGTCATAACTGGCCCTCTCCACTTGGGTCGGTTCTGGGGGCACTGTTTCGGTCCAGTCCTGGTGGGCTGGCCTCTTTCTGCCCCCTCAAGGTCACGTCCCATGCACAATCCAAAAAATCACTATTTACTGCTGTGCACATTCTTTATAGCGAGCTCATGTCCGATTTTATATTAAAAATCTGCGGGGATCAAATGTGTAATATATATCGCCTGCGCTGGTTATAATAGCATTTGCTGGTGACCAAGACATAGAGAGCGGCTTACGCATTTGAGTTGAACCGAGAGGGTTGTTAACCATCGCCGAGCTATGGCCATGAGCATGTTTGAAGCAGATACAGCTTTTCTACAATAAAAACTAGTGTGGAGTAGTCGTGTGCAACATAGAAATGTGCGATCATAGGCAGCCAGGTTGTAATGATATGATGAAGGTGGTTGCACAAAAAAAAACCATAAAACAATAATATTGAAACTACAATTGCCAAATACAGACTACACCCAGGGGACCCTTTTCTGAAAAGTTTGTGTTAAAGCACAACAGGTAACCTTTAGCCATAAATACTAAATTAAGCAATCATAATATAATGCAAAGTGCAGTATTGGCTGCTGGATCAATCGAAACCCAATTTCTTTGGTTAGAATATTCTACAATATTCATAAAACATTTCTCGTGGAGGCTGTTGAATGTGTGGTTTAATTTTTTTTTTTTTCTCTAATGGGATCTGCAGGTGATGTTCACCTCCGGAAAGTACCTAAACTTACATACCATGCTAAAATATAATAAATAGCAGAATTAACACTTTAGTCGTATGTTAGTATAATTACTACTTAACTCATACACAGTAGGTCATTGACCTATAGTAAGAGAAATACAAAGTGGGGGACGTAGTCAGTTGGTTAGAATTTTTGTTCCCACTGATCTGCAGGTGGAAGCTCAAATCCCGCTCTCGATTACAACAGGGCTCCCAAGGTGAATGCTGCACTGTGTCCTAGGCAAGGACCATTGCCCCAGTGTCTGCGACATGGTGTAGAAATTGTGTGGGCATGGCGTGGTTATGATGTCGCTTCAAGTGACCTTGAACGTGCCTATGGATTAAGGTATACAACAGGTAATAGCTGTCACGTGCTCCTATTGGTTTCAAACAAATAAAAATCTAACATACATAACACTGAACCTGGATTCCATTACCGCTAGCTGTGACTGGCTCATTCTGTGTTTGAGTTGACAATCCACCTGATACACAATCTATATACATCTAAACAGCACACTTTAGGTTTAAGGTCACGGAAAAGCTCATGTTTACAAGTAAAGCGAAATTGTTGTGAATGTATTATTGTAATACACTCAGAGGAATACAGTGGCCGTAGGCAATGGAGCATTCAGCCACCCACTGGAGGGTCACAAGTTAATACTACGTAGTGCACACTGTTATTGTCTCGGTGCAATTCCCCTATTCTTTATACACAGGTCAATAGCGCACATAGGCTTGGCTGCCAAAAAAAGGAAGTATGTACGACCCCATCAAAATGTATTTGCTTGACTTTAAAAACTGGCCCACCATAGTCGCTCAAAACATCTAAACTATGCTCCTAATTTATCCTTTATGACTGCGATCATTACACTATTAGAAAATGAGTTCATCCGATCTTGATTTAAACTGTATTAGCACGCCCTAAACGTTCGAACATCACAAAAACATTTAAGACTAACTGTTTCAACTTGTACTGAAAAAATATGCTTTATTGTAGTCAGCCCATCTTATTCTTTACACAATATTCCTAATTCTCCCAAAAAACATGTTGCAGAGGTTGGGGTTGCTAACCTGCAATGTCCAGCTGCACCCGTCCTCGCCCACGGTGACCCGGGAGGACACAACGATTAAAAATGAATCAATACAAAATCTACTGATTCGTGACCCTTGTAAGGCCACAATAGATTTCAAAGGTCAACCCGCCAATGACAGGAAATTGCAATTCGCTCCAATGTTGAGGAATTATTTTGATTTAACACATAGACACCAAATTTGTGCACATTGAAAAAGTCTCTAACGGTCTCTATCGTTAGGAGCTTTTGCTTAATAACAAATGATTAGGTAAAGCCGCATAGTTATAGTCAGGGCCAATAAACCCTTCGGCTCTTGAATATGCATTAGGTTACAGCAAAAATAAGCCACCAATTACTCATATTACTTACTTTTATACATTTTTGTCATGAAAATATTCTCGATATGCATCTTTTTTTGTGCCCGAGCCAATTCCTGTAACATGGTACCTGGTGGTTAAATCCGCCAAGCCGCCGTCACAATCTGTGGAGAGCGAGCCGACTCCGTCAAACATTTCATGTGTGGCACGGGTTTGTACGCGTTAAAACACCCGTAGTGAATAAATGCAGATAAGATGTTTTTAATACTTTATACTTTTCATTCTCTCCTAAAGTAAGTTCGGTTGCTGGGATTGTTCCAAAGTGCCATTTGAAATGTTACACAAATACCACAAATACATGCCTTTCAGAACCTGTTGCCAGAAGTCTAACTACCGGGATAAATGGGTTTGTTTCATTTATTTATGGCAGGCTTACCGTTTAGTAATGTTTGAAAGCCCTGTCTTTTTATTGCAATGAAACATATTCATCTAGATGATGAAATTCACAAGACATTTCATAAATATCAATAATATATGTAGAAGATCGTAGAAAAAAAAAATTAAAAACGTGCATGTCTGTTGCATTAAAATTCATTGTGTGTGTGAAAAGGACCAATATATCTTTGCGTCATACGTCTTAAAGTATAGGTTTCGTATAGTCTTACGGTTTGGTGGGATAGGACTGTGATAAATATACTAGTTGTACTCTAGTTCTCAAATGGAATTCCTCTAGGTCTAGCAAACCGAAATTCAATTCTGTCAATGGAGAAGATTGAGAGAAGACGTTTCGCTGCTCATTACTCTATGTTGTCATCACACAGACCCTTTCCATACAAAATGAGGACCATTTACTCAGGGGTGTCCTGATGTAAAATGACAGCAAGATGGATGCTGGCCGTGTAAGGAGTGGTCTTGGCTCTGCTTCCAGAGTTTACTTCTAAAATTCTGACGCCAAATGATAGAGACTCAGACTTCAGCTAATGTCACAAGGTTGTGAATGACAGGTTTTTGCATCTGACAATCTAAACAACAAAAAAAAACTTCCCAGGAAAGGTGAAAATAGGGCTTTAGGTGGTATGCAGCTTGCTGATCCCCATCTATCATTGCTGTACAAATAAGGTTAAAAATAGCCTGAAACCACATCCCCAAAGGGCAAGTGAGCTATTATGCAATAGCTACGGATAGGGTGTATCATCTATCTGGGCCCACAAATTTACAACACAGGGGACTAAAGTGGTAGCATTGTAATGAGAGTTTGGAACAGAGCATGGAACCTGCCGGGGCCCTGGCTGTGATGGTTGGAAGCTGTGACAGGGTTACCTGAGGGACATTGGGAGTAGTCTTGCATTGATGTCCCTTACATCACGGCCGGGCTCACAGGATCAAGATGTTTGGCCGATGCGCGTTGGCACACAGTGGTGGGGTGCATACTGGAGGATTGATGTGATATTGGAAAGTTCGCGGGGTATCGGATGGCAATGGAAAAGGGGAAGTGGTTATATTGTCTGGTTCCATGTGGTGTATGCCACAGACTGTGACAGCGGAGGAAACCTGGAGATGAGTGAAAGACCCAAGCGTCACAAGTGTTGGGACTGAAGCATGACCGGATAAATTCCAAAGCGCTGTGGCTGTGGTGTGGATGGGGCATGGGTTTGGAATCCACCAGAGTTGGACACTAACACAATGGATTTAACGAAAGGCGCGTTGGCATCCGACTTGAAGCTCATGTGAGGACAGTGACTAGATAGCTGCAGAGCTGGTATAAAATCAGTTTTGATATCAGAAGTTGCTGGGGGCCAGCTGGTGACTGTTGAAACAGGAAAACGAAGCTCAATAGGTATAGTGAAACAAACAGGCAGGAGTGCCTTTTGATCAGTTCAAAAATTATCTGCTAAATTTCCATTTTAGACAGTCATCTAAAATTCGTAGTATCTGTCAAAGCTGATCAAATGCACTATCTCTTAGAGAATTCTATCTGAACGTCCTCTACTTATGTCGAGACTGGCTGAGTAATATGCACACAACAACCAGCAGCATTGATGTCAATGGATGAATGTGTATAGAACAAGAGACAAGTGGAAAAAAGGGGGGGCGGTGGTATGTCAAAAAACAGTATAAAATTTGACCGCAAGTGAGCAGGCGTTGGAGTGTTGGGTGTAACATTGTTTATTACAACCAAAGGGGCCTATTCAGTTATTGTGGTTTATCGCCCCCACCCCCCTTGTTGGCATGTACATTTTATGACAAAATAGAGAGCTTTAAAGGGTGCAAACAAAAAATAAAATAGATATAATTACACTGGGACCAATTTATAGTAATGGGATATTCAGAGATCTGGAAAACGACACATCTGATATGCAGCAAATTGTATGGCCGTCCAACAATCATGCTTCAAGTAAAAAAGCAAATTGACCTTAACAGGCGCTGGAAATCAAGGACATAATTGCCAAATGCTAGGAATTGTCACATTAAGTTGAAGAGACAATGATTTTAGAGTAAGGATAAACATAAACCCATACAGACTTAGGCTCCCGGATTACTCCGGAAAAAGTTGAAGGAAGAAAGGGACTTGGCTTTAAAACATGCAATTTTTAAAACAAAGCCAGGAACTGCAAGGGTATGGTAAACTCCAAACAAAATTGTCAAAAGAATAAGAAGAGTTAAGAGAAGATTTATTTTTGACCTCACAGAAAACAACAAAAATGGAAAATGTCAATATTAAAGACACAGTGGACTAGGAACCTAAATACAGACAGCAAAAAAAAAAAAACATGTGAGAAATCAAAAATAAATGAGGACGGACAAGTACAATGGACAAGGGTGTTGCTGTTGCCCAATAAATTTTTCTTAGATCTGTTAATTATAGCGAGAGGTTTTATCACAACAGTCTACAGTACTCTCGCTGTCGACCATTCCAGCCAGCTTTTACTTTAAAGAGCATCTTTACACAAGTCATTGTTTAAAACCATCTAGAAAGAAAGATGTTTGGGTAGTGATGCTCTTAATGCGAAATGAAGGCTGTCCAATCTATAACTATAATCAATAATACATTCCCAGACTCCCTTTCCCAAAGTATGTAAGTGCTGACAGGTGAAATTCACGTTTTCAAAAGTGATATGTATTTGGGTGAAAATATTAATGCAATAGAATATGTCTAAAGTCATAAGGTCATTGAGGAAAATTGTAGAGATAAAATAATACACCATGTAAACACTCAGCAATT
>JAIEZT010000007.1:19560932-19637728 GCA_019594935.1 Periophthalmus modestus | reverse complement strand
GCTCCTAATTTTCCACATTAAAGTCTAATTCACTAATTAACTAAAGTGTTAAAACAAATTTGACATAAGATCTTGGCACACATTGTGTTATTAGGTTCGTTCAACCAGAGGTGGTTGTTGAACCTATTTTGTTTTAATTAGCACATCAATATTACAACAGCTGATGATCTCCAAGCCATAGTCACGTGCCCAGCTCCTCCACAGTCTGCATATTTAAAGTAATTTAGTACGCTGCCTACGGTTCACGACTACATTCTCTTTACTAAACAGCATGATTAAAGCCAGAGTATGCTGTTATACTTAAAATTTCAAAATCATTTTTGACCTCTAAGAAATAGACTTGATACTCAATACTGATACCTCTTTATTTAGACAACAGAATGTCATGTTTCAGCATTCAAATCATAGTACTTTCTTTTTTATTACCATGTGGTCTTATGCCTGTGAATCCCTCAGTCGTCCAGATGATGTTTCATAGTGTCCTTGGACGTATACGTGCCTATGTGGTCTTGTAATTTGTTTTTGACAACCCAAGTCAGATAGCCAAGTATTGTACTCAAGTGAGTCATCATCATCCATCATTCATCATCAAGTAGAAGTAAAAAAGTAGTGGTCCAAATTATTGAAGTAAGAGTTTAAAAAAAAAATAAAATCTTGAGGGGAAACTACTCCAAGTAAGAGTGCTTGTAAAGATTAACTGCACAGAGCATATGATTTATAATTTGAAGTAATTGGAAACCTGGGGTGCGGTGGAGATGCAGAGACAAAACTATTCCAGACAAATAAAATTGTATTAAAGTAATTGAGTCAGTACCAAGAAAAATCTGGGTTTGATTTCCAGGGGTCACAAGCAAGCACAAATTGCCCTGTTGGATCAATAAAGAAAAAAAAAAATCTTTGCTTACTGTATTGAAATGAAGGCATGACCTGTACATTTGCATAAGTTTGAATATTCATGATTTGGTGGAGTGCTGAGGTTGTTGATGTTTATTCATAAGGATGTTAAAGGGGCTGTAGAGGCTGATACATGGGGCCCTAAAGCCAGGACTTATTGGAGCAATCCATAGCTCCAGGCGGCTGCATTGACCACCACCACTTACATCAAGCTCTATTCCAGCTGCATTCTGGGAGATGCAGTCTGGGGTCACGGGATGGATGAGGGAGGAGGGGATCAAGAGATGTGCTTTTTTTTTTTTTTTTTTACGTTGACAAACAAATTGACCTATGGATTTCCTAAACTTAATCTGTTAAAGTTAAGCCATGATTTTTATTCTTTTTTTCCCCCTGTATGTACTATTTAAGTTATGTGGTGTAGAGTATGCCACCACATTACTGCTTTGCCTGAATGATTCATGCACAGTATGGTAGTACACTTTTCTTTTTTTTTTTTTTTTAATTCATTATTATTATTTATTTATTTATTTTATAAAACCTCCTGCATTTAATGGATGGCAAGAGATGTTACATTTCAGGTATAAAAAGCAAAAATATCCTGTTTAATGAGGGGGTGTGAGGCGGACCAAAGATGCGGGACTCGGGGCAAGTGTAAGGGTGTTATTGACAGAACAAACAACACAGGTGACGATGAAGAGAAACATATGAGGAGCTGGGTGCAGGGGTGCAGGTCAGGTCGAGATGCAGGGAAAGACACGAGACGGGAAAACACAGTCCCGGGAGACAGGGTCGGAGAAACACAAGCAGGACACAAGCAGGACACGGGCAGGACATCGGGCAGGGACATCAGGCAGGACACGGACAGGTAGCACAGCAGGGACACGAGGACAGGGATGTTGAGCAGCAACGCAGACACACGGTGCAGAGACAGCAGACGAACCTGGCAAGGAGAGCTGGGTCCTGCTCCTTTTAGTCCCTGCAGCTGTGTCGATATACCCTGAGGGCTGCAGGGTGTGTGGGAGGACCGGGCTCCGCCCAGCTCTGGAGGCAGGTGAGGGAGGGGGAGAGGAGACACAGGAGGCAAAACAGGAACAGGGAAGCGTGGATCGATGAGCACATCCTCATGGAAATATTGACTCTGACCTTCCCCCAAAAGTTCCATAGTGCAGCTTTCAGTTACTTTTCAATTACTTCCTCTATGAATTGCTATTTTCGGAGTAATATATCACTACTTGTTCCACTGTGTCAATAGCAAAAAAAAAACTTGTGTTGATATACACTAGAAGAATGAAATGTGTCTCCAAATGACACCCAGCTCTTGTACTGGTGGTGAAAAAGGGATTGAACCACCAACTTCTGTGTCAGTGGACACAGTATGTCATTAAACAAAAATGACCTATTCAATTATAGGTGTTTATATTGATCAAAAATACCTTTAAATACATGTATTCTTACTGTGAGCTTTGTCACCTTTCCAAGATCTAACCTGTTTGCTGTAGTAAATGGTTACATTTTTATATAGCCTTTTTCCACACACATTCATTGCACAGTGTACACACAGACCATTGGGGGCAAGGTTGGTTAAGTGTCTTGCCCAAGGACACAATAACAGCATTCAACTCTGGGAGCTAGAATCTCACTGCCACCTGTGTGTCAGTGGAACTGACCTCTCACACAATGTGTACTACTGATCGAAAGCAGATTTCAAACTGCCAGCCTTCGATCAGTGGACACTAGCTAGCAACTGAGCTACTGTCGCCCAGTATGGTTTGCATCTCCTATTTGTCTCCAGATACATACATTTAATGTATATATTGTGGAACGTTCCAGCAAAGCAATAACATCTTCATGAATATAAAGAATGCATCTGACCCATCACCAGATGTCAAAATGTGTACAAGTTACATTGTGCACATTTAACCCAGCCTAGTAGTCACTCGGTCTTAAATTTCAACAAACACTCTCAAATGACAAAATGCATTTACTCTGGGACAGTGAGCGTCCTGTTGGGTTGTGCTTCTATGCAGATGGGCTGGATGCTCCTGTCTTTGCTGCAGACAGGGTCAAATCAGGCCATGGAACTCACAAACCTGTTTTTGTAACAAATGTCTCACACTTTAAATGTTTCATTGCAATTTTACTGTCATTTCAACTTTTTATAATTCAGAACTCCACACTAGCCTATTAGTCTGCAATCATTATTACAAGACAGGAATGTATTAGTTTGATTTGAAGGTCTACCAAATCAAAAGATGGTGTTATGTTGTGAATCAGAGAAAGCTTTATTGTGATTGGCTATTATATTATTCAACAATTTAAGGAGGTCCCCAAGGCAGTACAAGTTAATCAGTTATTTTCAAATTATAAACCAATTTCAGAACTTTTCACATTTTTCAAATCATAACCCTGTCCTCAAATTTTACAAGACCTCGCCACTTTCTAGAATTCCCATAGTGCAGAGACATTTTTCTTATAAAATCATACTCTCTCTATGTTATACCTCTCTTGGTTGAATTGTATTTATTTATTTAGAGTGCATTATCTAATGTATTGTGCATTTTGTTAACAGTGCGTGCTCATGCGGTGGATCTAAATGGAAACCAAGTGGAAAATCCAATCGACATCGTCATCAACGTCATCGACCAAAAACGTACAACAGGCCAGAGTTCCCACCACAACATCTTCAACGGGTCTGTGCCTGAGGGATCCAAACCTGGTACGCTGTTACATAACCAGTTTTTATTTAGTTTTTCTCTCAATTTTTTTATTAATGTGTTTGGTCTTGTGAAAGTTTTGTCAAATATTTCATAGTGATACTTTTAGCCAACAACATTTTCCAAGCCCACTTTTATGTAAAAGGTGTTAAAAATAGCTCAGTTCTAGCCTCCACTAGTTCAAGTCACTTTTACTAATGTTTGTTTAGTTTAAGCATGCAGATAATTTTCTTTATGTGGTTCTTATCCATAGCTCAGACGCTGCAGAAGTTGGAGGTCATTTTAACAGGATGTGTTTACTTTTAAACACTTTCTACCTCATTTACGTCAACTCCATCACATCTCTGATCCGATACCTGTGCGTCTGCCGTAACAATTAGAATATGTTAAAATTAAATGAGATGTTTTACACCACTGCATCACATCTCTGATCTGTCTGCATCTATTTTTGAAGGATGCCGCAGCGGTATGAATGCTTTTGTACCAGCTATTTATAGCCACAGAGAAGATAAAAATGGGAAAGAGAAAAAAATTCAAAGGTATCTTATTGTATCAAGACGGAACCTTTCATTTCCTTGTTTCTGGTAGACCAAAAGCTTAGACGGACATCAACAACCACGTTTCATTGCAGTGTTATCTATTAAACATGTAGTTATATATGCAATACCCTGAATGCATTTAAAACGTATTTTACAGTAACCGGGCTCATCCCTGATGCATGTACACAATGTACACTGGAATATGTGAAATGGCTGTTCGGCAGACACACGTCTGACATGACAGAGTTGGTCTAAATGAGGCATAAGACTTGCAGGACCCATGTGAACCACACTTCACTCGCAGTCTAAACCTGCCATTAATCATTTGAAGTAATGAGAAGCTCATACTGTCCTCAAAATTAAGGCCTTTTTAATGCAATCATTCTCTGGGTACAGTGTTACCAGTTTTAATTTTATTTTTAAATGTTTTTCTGTTTTTTGACAAGTTTCTTTTTTTTGGTTTTGGCAAGGTGTTGGTAAATAATTCCGAGTAATCCTTTTCAGCCAACCACACCCAACTCACAGTGTAGACTCAATGCTAATCCGTTATAGTAATAACAGGAACTCGGACTGTCCCCGGAGGATAGTGGAGGTGCCATGGTTTTACTTCCGTTGAGTGTATTTGCACCATATGCCTCATTTTTCTGCAGGTGTTTCTTTCTGGATGATCTTTGAAAGCCTGTGACCACAACGTGCTAACCATGTGAGCTGCACTATGCAAGAACCCTGCTCCAACATAGCAGTGGCAGTTGCTCTGTGTGCAGTCTGAGCAAGGTATTAGTTTGAAAACAAAAATGTGCTAACCTGTGCTTTCCGTTCCCCAGGTTCCTTTGTGATGACAGTGACGGCGGTGGACAAAGATGACCCTAAAATGGCCAATGGGATGCTTCGTTACAAGATTCTGTCCCAGAATCCTCAGAGCCCCTCCTCCAACATGTTTACCATCAACAACCGCACGGGCGACATCATCACTGTGGCTGCAGGTCTGGACAGAGAGGTGAGAGAATCTACCTGTTTCTAAGTCAATGAAAGCACAACCCACTGGTACTAATAGTATTTATTGCTAGTAGTGTTTATTTTGACAACAAATTTTTATTTAGTCTTCATAATCTCTTTGATTAATCATTATTTTATTAAAGGATTATTTTAGTTTTTGTCACATTTTAGCCAATGAATAGCCATTTTGTTTTGGTTGATTAATTGATAAACTTCAAATGGATATATTGCTAATACTAAAGCCACTGCTGCCTCCCTGTAGCACTGGATATTCTAAGCGGTCTCCCTTCCAAGTACTAACCAGACCCACCTTTGCTTAGCTTCCTAGATATGGCATCAGGCATCGGCAAGCAGGTATGGTTACCCGATCCGACATACAGTTTAGATACAAAATTTAATTAATTCTTGTCTTTTTACTCATAGAAACAGGTTGCACTGCTGTGATGGAGGGGGTGTAACAGAAGGGGATTTTGGCAGTGACTAGATAACATAGTGGTCTGACATTTTACTAGGAGGAGCTAGCCAATAGGGGCAGGTTGATGGGTATTTTTGTTAGTGGATAGTTCAGTTCCAAGAACCAGCTTTGGAAGATAGTATTATTTCAGGAATATTTAGTTAGTTAGTTAGCTAACAGGAATCCGAAAACAATTTATTCTTCCTCCATATGTTGACTTGGGACAGTACATAATATTGTGTCAAATAATTTTGATTTCATTCATGACCAAATACAATGATTAATTTAGAGTAATATGCTTAAAAAATATTCAGGACAAATATGAAAACAATATAGCAGGCTGCTATCCATGGGTTCCAGAGTGATAAAAAATAAGATTGTTGCCATAGGAAAAGGTCCTCAAAATGTTGTAATAAACAGGAAGCTGAAACCAATTAACAATCTATCTGAAAATTAATGGAAGGTTGGTGTCAAACTTTAGTCCCACTTTAACTGTGTAGATTTGTAAATAAACACCTAACCTCCACCCACAGCCACATTTCATATAGAGCTGCTAAACTGGGCAATACCTGAAGGACTAAATGGGAGAGTAAGGTGGGAGGAGGAGGGGCAGGGCCTAGACTTGTGAGGAGCTGTGTGTTTGGTCTGACATTGACATTGACATTGCAGTGGCCGCTTTGATTTAGACCAGAAGGTTGGAGGATCAATTCCCGCTCGGGCCAAGTTCTGTCGTTCTGACCTTAGGCAAGACACTTCATCCACATAGCCTAGTGTGTAAGGGCCAATGGTGCAGATTGGCACCCTCACTTCCGTCAGTCTACAATAGTAGCTTACCTTCAGAGTGTGGAGTGAATGAACAATGACGCTTTGAGAGGCTTTGACAAGCCTGTAAAATGCATTACAAGTGTAAGGCATTACTATCATTATTATAAAATTGTCAAACAATGACTAGGAACATAGACATAATCTTTAGAGCCATCAGTAGCTTATTTCACCTCTTGTAGATTGTCCTCATAGTAGCAGTATGCTATTGTATGTAATGCCATCCGTATATTTAGCTTGTTTATTCACTGTAGTGTTGTGAGCGAGTGCTTTTCTTTCACCTGTCAGCATTTGGCACACTTCAGCCTGGTCTGGCTCAACTCCACTGAAACATTTACACTTGCTCCTCTCAGGGACACTCTAATTGAAAACTGCTGTCAGCTGTTGTGTGCAAACCAATATCTGCTCCACTCTTCAAACAGGGCCCTGCCAGTGTAAAATGTACATGGAATAAGACATGTTTTGGATCAGATCAGTAAACAGTTGTCATCAGCCTCTGAAACCATTGTATCAGTGTCAAGATACAGTATCTTCATACCTTGGTACCGTTTATTTAAAGTCCTGGTAAATGAAACGTTAATTTATTTAGCTACCACTAACACATACTAACATTGTGCAATATACCTTACCCACTGTACCTGTAATATTATGCAGTGGTGGAAAGAGTACTGGAATTTTGTACTCAAGTAAATGTACAGTTACAAGGCTAATAATGTACTCAATTAGAAGTACTCCTGCAAATTTTACATAAAAGTAGTTTATGTACAATTTGGATCACACTGTTATACATATATATACAAATACTCTGAGCTCTGGCCAGTTGGAGCAGGTAATGCAATGTTGCTATGCGAGTTTGTAGAGATGCAGCAATAAGACAACCGTGGATTATTACAATTGAGACTTGTACAGTACTCTTTAACTTCTATGAATTAAAATGTAACTAATTACAATTGCATGGCTAGAAGTATACTCTATTACAAGTATAGGTTTAAAGATCTACTCAATAAAGTGCAATTATGACATGTCATATGCCATAGCACTGACAGACAAAAGTGCTTTTGATTGGATATTCCACTTTAAGGCCCGCCTCTCACCCGCTACCAGACAGCTGAAAACAGTGCTGCTTCTAATCTATCCAGACTGGGAAAGTGCCACTTAAAACACATGGCAATGCAAAATTACAGCTTAGAGCTTTTTACCATGTTATAATTGTTTTTTACCTTTTTCATTCACTCACTCAAAGTTGTATTTACACTTTAGAGTAAGCTTTATACCCCTATATTCAAGACATCATTGCTCCGATCTGCCCCCATTTTCACCACGACAGTAGCTCAGTAGGTTGAGTGTTTGTCCACTGACTCGAAGGTTGGCGGTGCATTTCCAGCCCTCACAGATGAATGCTGTCGTTGTGTCCTTGGGCAAGACACTTAACCCACCTCGCCCCCAGTGTCTGCGTACACTGGTGTATGAATGTGTGTGTGGTGACTGGTTCCTTGTTGTAAAGCGCTTTGAGTGCCTTGAAAGGTAGAAAAGCGCTATAAAAATGTGACCATTTACCATTTACCACCATTGGTACACTCCCTCTGCTCTATACTTGATACGCGTAGGATTCGGCAGCGTCAAGTAGTTTGGTACAAATGGGAAAACAACTACTCACTAGCATGGTCTGCAGCTTATTGGAGGGACCAACAGCATGTGGCGCTCCCATTTGGCTCTGCAATTTTCCAACCAGGATGTCAGCAGACTTGATTCTTTTATAAAGTTGTTTTAGATTAATATTGTGATCCAAATTATAACATCACAAACCATAGGTGTCATTGATTATAACTTACTAGCAGACAAAAGCACAATATGTCTTGTTGAATGGCCAAGGGTTTATAGGTCGCATGTGTATTTAGGTTGATATGATGAACTCATCACTGTAACTTTGAGACTCTGACAGTGGGTCTAATGTCTGTCCAAACTCTTTACCCTACTTCACATAAAAATAAAAACTAAGTGATGATAATTTTATTCCACAGAAAGTGACCCAGTACACGCTGATCATCCAGGCCACAGACATGGAGGGAAACCCCACGTATGGACTCTCCAACACAGCCACCACAGTCATAAAGATCACTGATGTCAACGACAACCCTCCAGAGTTCACCACGGACACGGTATGAGCGCAAACAAAGCACTACAACTGAATAAGGGGATTAGTATTTGACCTTATATCTACTCAAAAAAATTCATTACAACTTACATAGATTGTATCTATTTATTCTTGGATATAATTATTGAGTTGGCATAGGAAAAATGATCTTTCATTGAATTGTTGTAAAATTATCAACATTCTGAAAAGTGGGATGGTTTTGAAAGATAGAAATTTTATTATGGGCCATAGTGCTTTTCATAGTTGCTAAAAAATAGATTGTGCTATCACATTGCAAAGCTTTATGGGATACCCCTTAAACAAACGCTAACACATTTCCAGTTTAAACATTCTGTTAACTTGTTTTCCTGCCTTTCCTTGAAATGGAAAATGTGTGCCATATGCGGGTTTGTTTGTCTATGATTGTGACATCAATTGTAGTGATCTATTAATGCATTTATACATATTTAACTTCATAAACACATCTATAAGAAACGCCATAACACGCATTCTTTCAAGCTATTTACCGTAATTTCACGGCTATAAGGCGCGGTTAAAAGTTGCGAACATCGCGGGAGCGATGGACGAGAGACGGCGAACACGCCGCGCCGGGCGAGTTACGCCATGATTTGTGAATGGATTGTGGATGCTTGGGCTAACGGTGCGACTTTTGTATGTGTTAAATGCAGAAAAAGCACAAAAAAAAGCACCCGTAACTGAAGCTGCGCCTTATAATCCGGTGCGCCCTATGGCTGTGAAATTACGGCAATCTCTCTCTCTCGCTCAAAGGGGGGGGGGGGGAAGGTAAAATATTTCACTGTTTTTACTTATTATTTATGTGATAGTGTGAAAAAAATTCTATATAAATAGCTTGGTTGGGGTTCAGCTACGAAAGTGCATTTATATCATTGTTACACTGCAAGTTTCAGTTAACTGTTTTTTGTTGTTATTTTTTGCTTTAATTAGTTTGGTTATTATAGACTTTTGATATGAATGAATATGAATCATTTTGACGTGATTTCACCCACCTTTATTGACTTGCCTTTCTTTGTTCCAGTTCTTCGGTGAGGTGCACGAGAACCGCGCGTGAATGTGATCGTGGCTAACCTGACCGTCACAGATAAGGACCAGCCGCACACTGCAGCTTGGAGCGCTGTGTACCGCATTATCGCCGGAGACCCCACTGGACGCTTCTCCATCCCCACGGACCCTACCACCAACGAGGGCCTGCTCACTGTGGTCAAGGTCAGGGCATACGTTTAATAGAGAAAAAGGGCCAGTACCTGATTTTAATGTATTCTTGTCAAAATCAGGAGATCATGCTTTGGGGTTGTCAGAAGTATTGGAAATTAGATACTAATCACTACTAAAACTAGTATCGAACCTAGATATTCATTTGAGCGGGTATTGATACTAGAAAAGTCATATTCATAGGTCAGAATAAGACCACAGGAACTAGAATAAGCCTGTGGATCACTATGGAGGATATAAGACTAAATGAAAAAAGGACTATTATTAAATGTTGAAAATTACATTCTATTGTGTAAAGAAAGAATATTTTTATTATCATTGTGGTATTGTAATCTGTATTGAGTATCGAGTCTATTCTTTATTAGAATTTGTTTTGTTTTTTTCTAATAAAGAATAGACTCGATATAGAAATAAGTCTATAGAATAGACTTATTAGAAATGTTACCATTGTGACAAAACTATCATGCACTGTATGGTAAAAGCTGTAAATAAATAAGTAAATCACCCACAGCATTCATCTTCAGTCAAATGAGCAGCAGTGATGGCAGCCAAAGAGCCAATCCACAGCGAGGTTGTTGAAAGTAATGCCCCTTCCTGCCCATACTGCTGGCAATGATGTTGCTAAGATGAGCAGGAGTGACCTCGTGGAAAGAAGGCGCCTCATTTGCAAGTTATTAATCTTGATTTAAGGGCAAAATAGCCTAATAAAAACACCAGGATCATGTCCTGGTGATCAAAATGATGAGCCTCAGAGCAGTTGGAGAGAGCAGCGACAGTTTTGAATGAGAGATTATAGGTAAGACGATGGCAATGTAAAAGAAAGTACTAATGTTAAATGTTGAAAATGACATTCTATTTTTAATATATCATTGTGGTATCAGAATTTGTATTGAGTGTATTCCTTAGTATCAAAATCGAGTTTTAATATCGTGCCAACACTAGTACAGAATGCAAAGCGCCCATCTCTCATCTGGGTAGAGCTTCTCTTGGCTCCAGATTACAGCCTCATAAACCATGTCAGAACTCTGCCCCTCTCCCACTCTGGTCCGGTCTCCTGGGGGCACTGTTTCGGTCCAGTCCCTGTTGGGCTGGCCTCCTTCTGCCCCCTCAAGGTCAAGTCCACATTCAAAATCCCAAAAATCAATATTTACTGCTGCACATTCTTTTAAGCGAGCCTCATGTCAGATTTTATATTAAAATATGCGGGGATCAAATATGTGTAATATATATCGGCCTGCGCTGGTTATAAATAGCATTTTTGATGGTGGACCAAGGACATAGAGAGCTGCTTACTGCATTTGAGTTGAAACGAGAGAGGTTGTTAACATGCCCTGCAGCTATGGCAATGAGCATGTTTTGAAGCAGATTACCAGCTTTTTCTAAATAAAACATAGGTGTGGAGTAGTAGTGTTGCCAACATAGAAAATGTGCCTATCATAGGCAGCCAGGCTTGTAATGATATGATTGAAGTGTGATGTTGCCACAAAAAAATAAAAATAAAACGATAATATTGAAACTACCATATGCCAATACAGACATACACCCAGTGGACCATTTTCTAAAAGTACAATGTTGTTAAAGCCACAACATGTAACCTTTTAGCCACTAAATACTAAATTAAATGCAATTATAATTATAATGCAAATTGCATTATTTGGCCTGCTTGTATCCATGGAAAACACCATTTCTTTGGTTAGAATATTCTACAATATGGCATAAAACATTTCTCTGTGGAGGATGTTCTGAAGTGTGCGTTTAACTTTTTTTTTTTTTTTTTTCTATCAATGGGATCATGCAGGTGATGTTCCACCTCCAGAAAGTACCTAAAACTTAATACATATGCTAAAATATATAAATAGCAGAATTAAACACTTAAGTAGTCAGTTAGTTAGCTACAGAGAATTAACAAAAGTGGGGGACAGTAGCTCAGTTGGTAGAATTTTTGTCCACTGATCTGAAGGTTGGAAGTTCAAATCCCGCTCTCGACTTAAACATGGCTCCCACAGGTGAATGCTGTCACTGTGTCCTTAGGCAAGAGACCCACCTTGCCCCCAGTGTCTGCGTACACTGGTGTAGAAATGTGTGTGAATGGAGTGGTTCATTGATGTAAAGCTTCAAGTGCCTTGAAGTGCCTATGATTACAGCTATTACAAAAGGTAATAGCTGTAACATGTGCTCCTATTGGTTTCAAAAATATAATAACACTACAATACCACTGAACCTGGGATTCCATTACCTGCTAGCTGTGACTGGCTCATTCTGTGTTATGATTGGACAATCAACTTGATACACAATCTATATACATCTAAACATAAACAACTTTTAGTTAAGGTCACGGAAAGCTCATGTTTACACATAGTAAGCGAATATGTTGTGAATATGTTATTATTAGTAATTACACCTATATAGGCATAGCAGTGGCGTAGGCAATGGAGCATTCAGCCACCAACTGGAGGGTCACAAGTTAAATACCTTACCTGTGTGCACACTGTTATTGTCTCTGTGCAATACACCTCATCTTTATTACACATGCAATAGCGCACATAAGGCTTGGCTGCCAAAAAAGTGAATTATGTATGGACCAATCAAAATGTTTTATTTGATTTTATCTTTTAAAAAAATGCCCAAACATAGTCAGATTTCAACAAATATAAACTATGCTCCTAATTGTATCCTTTTATTGACTGCTGATCCTTAACTATTAGAAATGAGTTCATCTCGATCTTGATTTAAAAATGTATTCACTGCACAGCCCTAAAGTTGCGCACATCCAACAAAAACAATTTTAAGAATAACTGTTTCAACCTTGTACTGAAAAAATATGCTTTATTGTATTCAGCTCCATCTTATATCTTCTACACAATATTACTCCTAATCTCTCCCAAAAACATGCTTGCAGAGGATTGGGGTTGCTAACCTGCAATTGTCCAGCCTGCACCCGTCCTCTGACCAAGGTGACCCAGGGAGGACAAAACATCAAAAATGAATCAATACAAAAGCTACTGACTTCTTGACCCCTTTTAAGCTCCACAATAGATTTCCAAAAGGTCAAAAGGACAATAGTCACAGGAAATTGCAAATTCTGCTAAAATGTTTGAGGAATATTATTTTGATTTTAACAAAGACCGACCAATTTTTTTGCACTTGAAAATACAAAAGGTTCATTTATATGTGATGAGATTTTGCTTAATAAAAATGCATTAGGTAAAGCAGCATAGTTATAGCTCAGGGACAAATAAACCCTTAGGCTCTTTTGAATTATGCATTAATGTTAAGCAAAAATAAGCCACCAATTTATATTACTTTTCACTTTTATAACATTTTTGTCATTGAAAATATTTCATATGATATGCATCTTTTTTTATATTGCCAGAGCAATTCATTTACATGGTACCCTGTGGGTAAAATCAGCCAAGCCGCAAGTCACATCTGTGGAGAGGCGAGCCGACTCACAGTAACATTTCATGTTTGTCAAGGTGTTTGTAAGCGTTAAAACACCCGTAGTTGAATAAATGCAAGATAGATGTTTTTAATACTTTATAACTTTTCACTTCTCTCCATAAAGCTAATGTTAATGCTTTGCTTGGAATGTTCCAAAGTGCAATTTGAACTGAAGAAGCGGCTTGGATGAGCAGCGAAACGTCTTCACTCCTACAACGATTTGTCCAGTTGACAGATTTGAACTTCGTCTTGCTATGCAATTTGAACTGTTAACAAATACACAAATCCCATGCATTTCAGAACATGTTTGCAGAAGTCTAAACTATAGGAATAACTGGTTTGTTTCATTTATTTCATCGGAGGCTTACAGTTTAGTAATGTTTTGAAAAGCCAAATATGTTTTTTATTGAAATGAAAACATTATTCCATCTATCATTGATGAAATTCACAAGACATTTTCATAAATATCAATACATATCTGTAGAAGATCTGTAGAAAAAAAATTAAAACCGTGCATGTCTGTTGCATTTAAAATTCATTGTTTGTGTGAAAAGGACAATATATCTTTGCGTCATCCGTATTAAAGTGCATATGTTTCATGTATAGTATTACTTGGTTTGGTGGGATAGTACCTGTGATAAATATTTATCATAGTTTTACTATAGTTTCTCAAATGGAATACCTCTATGTATAGCAAAAGAAATTCAATTCTGTCAACTGGAGAACAGATTTGAGAGAAGACGTTTCGCTGCTCATCTACTTCTATGTATGTCATCAACACAGAACATTTCCATACAAAATGCAGGAACATTTTACAAGGGTGTGTCCCTTGATGTCACACATGCAGCAAGATGGCTGCTGGTGTAGCAGGAGTGGTCTTGGCTCTGATTTCCCAGAGTTTACTTCTAAATATTGAAGCCAAATGATATGAGACTCAGACTTCAGCTAACGTTCACAATGGTTTGTGAATGACAGCGTTTTTGCATCTGAAAATCTAAGCAACAAACAAACAAATCTCAGCAAGGTGAAAATAGGCCTTAGGTGGTATGCGCTTGCTATGATCCCCATCTATCCATTGCTTTACAAAAGGTTAAACAATAGCATGAAACCACCATCCCAAATGCAAGTGACGCTTATTATTGCCATATGCCTAAGGATATTGGGTGATATTCATCCATATCTGGGCCCACAACACACCACAAGGGCTAAAGTGGCTAGCATGCTAATGGAGAGTTCGCACAGAAGCATGGAACATGCCTTGAGCCCTGGCTGTGATGTTGGAGCTGTGACAGGGTTACCTGAGGGACCTTGGAGTAGTCTTGCATTGCCTGTCCATTTACATCCCGGCCTGGGCTTCACCAGGCTCCAAGACTGTTTGGCAGATGCGCGTTTGGCACACAGTGGTGGGGTGCATACTTGGAGGCTTGGATGTGATATTGGAACGTCAGCGGGGTTATCGGATGGCCCATGGAAGAAGTGGAAGTGGTTAATATGCTCTGTGTTCCATGGGTGCATGCCACAGACTGTGACAGCAGGAGGAACCTGGAGCTGAAGTGGAAATACCCAAGCGTCCACAAGATGTTGGACTGAAGCATGACCGGATAAATTCCAAAGCGCTGTCGGATGCTGGTGTGGACTGGGGCGATTGGGTTTGAAATCCACCATGAGTCTGGACACTAACACCATGGATTTAACTGAACATGGAGCCGTTGGAGTCCGCACTTGAAGCTCATGTGAGGACAGTGGACTAGATATGCTGCAAGATCTGGTAAAATCCAGTTTTGATATTCAGAAGTTTGCTGGGGCAGCTGTGAATGTAAACAGGAAAAAGCTCAATCCAGGTATAATGAAACACAGGAAGTGAGTGCTCTTTTGAACTCAGTCAAAAATTATATGCTAAATTTCACCATTTTAGACAGTCATCTAAACCTTCATAGTATCTTGTTCAAA
Source organism: Periophthalmus modestus (assembly GCA_019594935.1). Taxonomy (NCBI): domain Eukaryota; kingdom Metazoa; phylum Chordata; class Actinopteri; order Gobiiformes; family Gobiidae; genus Periophthalmus; species Periophthalmus modestus. The sequence continues at coordinate 19,622,533 of JAIEZT010000007.1, read as the reverse complement.
GCTGATCAAATGCACCATCTCTTAGAGAATTCTAATCTGAACTTCCTCTATTTGTCAGAGACTTGGCTGAGTAAATATGCACCAACAGCAGCATTGAATGTCAATGGATAGAATGTGTATAGAAAAGATAGACAAAGTGGAAAAAGCGGTGGTCATGTCAACAAACAGTCATAAAATTGAATGTCAAGTGAGCAGGAGTTGGAGTGTCTGGGTGTTAACATTGTTTTATTACCACAAATGGCCTATTCAGTTATTGTGGTTTATCGCTCCCCTTTGTTGGATGTTACGTTTTATGACAAAATAGAGATGCTTTTAAAGGAGTGCAAACAAAAAAAAAAAATAATAATTACAATGGACAATTTTAATAGTAACTGAGAATATTCAGAGATCTGGAAAAATCTGACACATCTGATATGCAGCAACTAATTGATGGACGTCCAACAATCACTGCTTCAAGTAAAAAGTAAATTGACTTAACAGGTCAGCTGGAATCACTTAATGACATAATTGCCAAATGAATAGTGAATTTTCACATTAAAGCTTGAAGAGACAATGATTTTAGAGTAAGGATTAAACATAAACCCAATACAGACTTAGCTCCATGGATTACTCCAGAAAAAGTTTAATGAAAGAAAGGAACTTGGCTTTAAAACATGCAATTAAAACAAAGACAGGAACTGCAAGGAGTATGGTAAACTCCAAACAAAATTGTCAAAAGTATAAGAAGAGTTAAAGCAGATTTATTTTTGACCTCAACAGAAAACACAAAAATGAAATGTCAATATTAAAGCACAGTGGAATGAACTAAATACATTGACAGCAAAAAAAAAAAAAAAATGTGAGAAATCAAAATAAATGAGACTGACACGTAATGGACAAGATGTTGCTGTTGCCTTCAATACATTTTTCTTAGATTCTGTTAAATTTATAGCACAGAGGTTTTCTCACAACAGTCTACAGTACTCTCCTGTCGACACTTCTGAGCCAGCTTTTACTTTAAAGAGCATCTTTCACAAGTCATTGTTAAAACCATCTAGAACGAAAGATAGCTTTGGTATTGATGCTCTAATGCTAAATGAATTGGCTGTACACATCCTATAACTATAATCAATCAATACATTCCCCAGACTACATTTCCCAAAGTATGTAAGTCTGCAGGTGAAATTCCCGTTTTCAAAAGTGATAATATATTTTGTGTTTGTAACTATAAGCCAATTAGCAATCTGTCTAAAGAGTCAAAGGTCATTGAGAAAATTGTAGCTCAATAAATAATACACCATGTTAACACCTCAGCATTTCACCCTTCATCAGATGCAGTTTGGCTTTAAGGCTGAACATACTGCAACTTGTTTCCTGACTGAATATGTGCTGTAGTTCAGCAGTGAAAGCTGCTGCTTTAAGCGGCTGTGAAAAGGCGCCGGGTGAGGGCAGTTATCTGGCCTCATGGTATGGGGGGAATTGGAAGCCCAGTAGAATAGTGACAGCAAGCGAGTTAGCAAATCAAGTTTAGCAATCCGTTCACTTTTTTCTTCATGTCTGGCCCTACTTTTTAAATGGAGGAAGATTACATATTAAAGCTCAAGCAATTTTCTAAACTGGACTTTCAGTCAAAGCAGGAGGTTATAATTAAAGGAAGACCAACGCTAAAGGAGCTAAATGGTTTGCTCTAGACAACAGGACGAAAGACTCTCTTTTCAAACAGACGTACAAAATGGTAAGAAATTTTAATGACTTCAATCCATTGAAAATTGGGGAACCAGAATATGGATAAAAAAACAATACAAGCTTTTGATTTCATCCTATTAGAGCTATTTCATACGGACTTTTCATTATTTTGAAATTATTTTTTTTATTCTGGCCCCAAGTCACTTACTGGGAAAGACATTGTCCCGGAGCCAAATGTACTGACACCTGGTTTACATGTTTGTAAATCTGATTGTGATGACATCAGTGCCTCACCAGCCATGAACCTCACCGCACGTCACTGGTTAGAAAAAAGTTGCTTACAACTTAATCAAACTGTTGTTTTTTTTGTTTTTTAGTCAGCCTAATAATCTTAATGGTGAGCCTAATGTCCTTGTGGCAGGGGAAAGGATCAAAGTTGTGACTGAACATAAATCTTGAGTCTTTCAAATTTTTGCTTTATAATCTCACAGTTATCAATACAAGCAACTAAAGTTTTCATACATGCTATGATATTGTCACATATGAAATATGGCTTTACTACATAAAGTAATTAGAGTCCCTCTATGCGCTACTGTAAAAGTACTTGACTGAAAACCTAAACGACTGTACAGTCTTACAAAAATCTAAACTTTTAAATTGGCAAAACATGATTAAATATATGACCTTGTGCTTAATGTTTAAAGTGTCCATGGCCTGTCCCCTCTTCCCCCCTAACAGTCTGCAGATCTAAGATCTGCTGCTGTTCTAAACACGAGGGGGGTAATCGGAGACTGTGTTGACCCACTGAGGAGACACATGTTTGGGCAGGTCTTCTCTCAGGGACAGTGGCACAGGAGTGGAACTCTGTATCTGTGATCATCATGAAATTATAGCTCATACAACACATTTTAAAATACACCTGAGGAAGTGGCTTTTTAATAATCAAACCTCAGCATTCTCAGTAATTCTCTCTGAATCATACAGATGTGGCTTGTTATGTTGTGTTTTTGAAAATGTTTTTATAATGTCTTTCGTTGTCGTTTTGGCCCTTTGTTTACATGATGGTTGCTAAATGAGCTGGAATTATCTCACATAATCAGTGTATTTTAACATGATCTCTCCTCTCTCTCTCGCTCTCTCTCTTACAGCCCGTAGACTTTGAGCTGTCACGCTCCTTTATGCTGACCGTAGAGGCAGAGAATGAGATCGCCCTTGCTCGTGGTATCCATCTGCCTCGCCAGTCCACAGCCACAGTCTCTGTGCGCATCCTAGACCTGAACGAGCCCCCCCGAGTTCAGCCCCAACCCCAAGTCCATCAAACTGGAGGAGGGTCTGCCCGCGGGCTCCCTGCTGACCACCTTCACTGCCCAGGACCCCGACCGCTACATGAGGCAGAATGTCAGGTGAGCGAGCAATGGGATGCTAGTACTATGGACATATTCACCTTATTCAGGAAGTAGCCATGGGGGCTGTCATTAATTATATTGCAAATGTAGTTGTACACATTTTTCTGGTTGTGTGATTATGCTAGCCGTGACGACAAATAAATTGCATACTACAAAACCCTTTCCAAGTCATCTAGAGAAAGGGTGTGTTGTTGACTTGTGGTGCACATAAACATTGAACATGTTATACGTAAAGGTACTGTATTAGATAAAATGGATTCTTGTGAGCTTTCAGCCATGTTTGGATGCTGTTATCTCCAAAACCCAGAGTTTGTTGCATTTCACTCATGTCTGAGTGATCTTGTATTATTAGTTTGCATCTTCAAAGTTCAAAATAAAAAAATTAGAACTTGACGAGCTCTAATTCTCAAAGACCCTGAAAAAAAAATAACAAAACGACACCTCAAACTTTGATTTTCATGGGGCCAATGGCAGCTCGACTCGGAAAAAATCTGAAACTCACATCATAAAATAGAACATGTCAGGACATTACAAAAATTATATTATGGCGCCACCCTAAAATGTATAGGAAGTCGGCCATATTGCATCAAACCCAGGAATGACAAAAGTTCACACCCTCACATTCAGGACATCTCCTCACAGTTTTCATTACAAACACGTCAGATTTGGCCAAAACCCACTAAAGCCATGTGTGATTAAAGATTATCAATTATATTTTGAATATGACTTTGGGTGTGGTCATTGTGAATTTTCAACAAAATTGCAGATTTTGGAATATTTCAAAAAAATATTTCTTTCACACATTTTTTGTTGGGAAAACGCTAATACAGCGTTTATGCACATTTGTGAGCTGAATGCAGTGATATGCAAATCATGGCTTTATCTCACAAAATGACTTTCCAGCGCCCTCTTCAAATTTCATTTTCAAAGATTCGTGGAACACAATCAAATTATCGTGGACATGTGAAAAAATTCACAGGGGCCTTATTTGTGATGGAGCACAATCTGAGAAAGTCACATGACTGTAGCTTTTATGGTTTAAGAGAAAAATAATGGATGGAAAATGTGTTTCCTTTATTATTGTCGTAACCGGGCCAGAACAGAGGGACCAAAAATGCAGGGCTCACAAGTTTTACAGTGTTTATTTACAGCGAGGTGATAAGGTAAGTACAGTTCAAGTGATACAATGGTGCTCGGGTGCGTAGGTGTGTTTGCCAATACCAGGCGGGACACACAAGTGCGGGAAACAGAGTGCAGGTCACAATACCGGTGCTGAAGTGCAGGAGTGCTGGTGCGGGGCTCGGGAGCGGATTCGAGGCGGGATCTGGAGAGGAGCAGAGACAAGGTAAGTCGAGTATCAAAAGTAATAATCAGGAAACAGGCAGAGAGCTGGACTTCACGTTTTTCACGCGGACGTTCAAGCGCCGAGAAGAAACTTCCCAGCCTTCTTATCCTCCCCGGCAGGTGAGGGTAATCTTCCAGATGAGGTGCAGGTGTGAGAGGAGGAGGCTGGAGGCTCCGCCCGGCTCCAGATGTGGCAAGTGAGGGAGGGGGAGAGTGAGAGAGAGGAGAGCAGGCAGGAACCATGACAGTACCCCCCCCCTACGGGACACCTCCCGGTGGACCTCCAGGCTTTTCTCTGGGTGAGCGCGGTGGAATTCTCTGACGAGGTCCGCGTCGAGAATGCGGGCCCTAGGGACCCACGAGCGCTCCTCAGGTCCATAGCCCTCCCAGTCTACGAGGTACTGCAGCCCTCTGCCCCTCCGGCGGACATCGATGAGCCGCCGGACGGTGAAGGCTGGGTGACCATCGATGAGTCGGGCGGGTGGAGGGGGGGGGGTCGAGGCAGGGCAGAGATCGCTGGTCTGGACCGGTTTTATCTGTGATACATGAAAGGTCGGGTGGATACGGAGAGTCGGGGGGAGCTGGAGCTGGACTGCAGAGTCATTGATGACCTTGGTTATTTTGAAGGGGCCGAGGAATCGTGGAGACAGCTTGCGGGAGTCAGTCTTTAGGGGGATGTTCTTAGCGGAGAGCCACACGGACTGACCAGGAACGTAGTCTGGGGCTGAAACACGGTGCCGGTCGGCTGCTCGCTTGGTGCGGGCCCCGGATTGGAGGAGGGCGGCTCGCGTCCTCTTCCAGACCCGACGGCAGCGCCGTAGGTGGTGCTGGACAGACGGCACCGCCAGTTCTTTTTCCTCGCCGGGAAGAGCGGCGGCTGATAGCCCAGCGAGGCCTGGAACGGGGAGAGGCCGGAGGCGGAGCTTATCAGGGAGTTGTGCGAGTACTCAATCCAGGGCAGGAGGTACTCCAGGCGGACGGGTTGGCGGAAACTACGCACCGTAGAGCTGTCTCCAAGTCCTGGTTGGTGCGTTCCGTCTGGCCGTTGGACTCGGGGTGAAAGCCGGACGTCAGACTGACCGAGGCCCCCAGTCCCTCACAGAAGGCGCGCCAGACTTGAGAGGTGAACTGGGTCCCGCGGTCCGAGACGATGTCCGTCGGGATGCCGTGGAGACGACAAACGTGGGTGGTCAGCTGGTCCGCCGTCTCCTTCGCCGTGGGTAATTTGGGTAAGGGCGACGAGTGCGCTGCCTTGGAAAAACGGTCTACGATCGTTAGAATGACTGTGTTACCGCTGGACGGGGGTAGACCGGTGACGAAGTCTAGCGCCACATGGGACCAAGGCCGGCTCGGGACTGGGAGCGGGTGCAGCAGACCGGACGGGGGCTGATGAGTGGCCTTCCCTCGAGCGCAGACCTGGCAGGCGGCGACAAACTCTCTGGTGTCCCTGATGACGGTTGGCCACCAGAAGTGCCGTCTGAGGAGGAAGAGGGTGCGGGAGGCTCCAGGATGGCAGGAGAACCGGGACGAGTGGACCCACTGTAACACCTGAGAGCGGACAGAGTCAGGGACGAATTGTACACCGGGGGGGGGTGTTACCTGGAGCGGGGTTGTCCCGCTGGGCCTCCCGCACCAGGTCCTCGATCTCCAGTGGAGAGCCGCCACGATCCGGGACGCAGGGACGATGGTTTCCGGGGTGGTGTTGATCTCCTCCTGGGCGAACTGGCGGGAGAGGGCGTCGGGCTTAACATTGCGGGTCCCAGGGCGATAGGTCAGGGTGAAATTGAACCGGCTAAAAAACAAGGACCAGCGGGCTTGGCGGGAATTAAGCCGCTTGGCTGATTGAATATAGGATAAGTTCTTGTGATCAGTCCATACCACAAAGGGTTGCTCCGCCCCCTCCAGCCAGTGTCGCCACTCCTCGAGGGCCAGCTTCACCGCGAGGAGCTCCCGGTCCCCCACGTCGTAGTTCGCCTCTGCTGGAGTCAGGCGACGGGAGAAAAAGGCACACGGGAACAGCTGGTTGAGCGGGCCGGACCTCTGGGAGAGAACCGCCCCCACCCCGGTATCGGAGGCGTCGACCTCCACGATAAATTGGAGGGCCGGGTCAGGCTGGTGTAGGATGGGGGCTGAGGTGAACAGGGTTTTAAGCTTTCTAAATGCTAACTGAGCCTCAGGGGACCAAACAAAAGGCTGAGCGGGGGAAGTGAGTTTGGTGAGTGGGGCTATCACTCTGCTAAAATCCCGAATGAACCTCCTGTAGAAATTAGCAAAACCAATGAATCTTTGGAGTTGTTTTTCGGCTAGTGGGAATTGGCCAATCTCTGACGGCGCTAATCTTGTCTGGGGTCGGCCCTCACCTGGCCCCGCCCCACTATAAAACCCAAAAAACTAACCTGTTCAGAGTGGAATTCGCACTTTTCAGCTTTCACAAACAGTCTATTCTCGAGCAGGCGCGCTGCAAAACCTGGCGGACATGTTGCCTATGCTCCTGTAGGGACCGGGAAAAGATCAAGATGTCATCTAAATAAACAAAAACGAACTGATTGAGGAAGTCCCGGAGGACATCATTAATTAAGGCCTGGAAAACGGCTGGGGCGTTGGTGAGGCCAAAGGGCATGACTAGATATTCATAATGGCCCAGGGGGGGTCTTAAAGGCCGTTTTCCATTCGTCGCCCTCCCTCACCCGGACTAAATGATAAGCGTTGCGCAAGTCTAATTTAGAAAAGATGGTGGCGCCATGGAGCGGGGTGAAATGCCGAGTCTAACAGGGGGAGTGGATACTTATTTTTTACTGTGATGCTATTTAGCCCTCTATAATCAATGCATGGGCGCAGGGTTTTGTCCTTTTTAGCAACGAAAGAAAAACCCTGCGCCCAATGGGGAAGACGAGGGGCGAATTATGCCAGCTGCTAGCGAGTCTCTAATATACCGCTCCATGCTCTCTCTCTCTCCGGTCGGGACAGATTGTAAAGGCGGGCTAGCAGGCAAGGGGGAGCACCGGGCAAAATGTCTATTGCACAGTCATATGGCCGGTGAGGGGGTAGAGAGAGAGAGCCCGGTCTTTACTAAAAACGTCCCGGAGGTGGTGGTACTCCTCCGGGACCAGGGACAAGTCAGGTACCTCTGGGACAGGCCCGCTGGTCGGAGCGGCTCCCTCAGCCGGGGGGAGCGGGCGGAACGCAGGCAGGCAGCGTGGCAGGCGGAGCTCCACCCGGCAATCCTCCCGCCGGTCCAGTCGATGGCCGGATTGTGGGACCGGAGCCACGGATAGCCCAGGATCACAGGTGAGGATGGCGTGGAGATGACGTGGAATCTGCGGGTCTCCCTATGGTTACGGAGAGGAGCAGGGTGACTGGTTCCGAGATCTGGGTGACGCGGACCAGGCCCGCCGTTGAGTGCGCGGGCGGTGAGCGGACGTCTCAAGGGCTCCAGGCGTATCCCCCACTGCTCCGCTATCTGCTGGTCGATAAAGTCCTCCTCCGCGCCGGAGTCCACCAAGGCCTGGACGGGTCGGGTCTCGGAGCCGAAACACAGGGAGGCCGGGAGGAGGAGGAGGCGGGTTCTGGTGTTCTGGGATGTTGAACTGACCCACACGCGTACTCCCAGAGCTACGGGTGGGTCCTCTCTTTTGGCCGAGCCGGGCAGGAGGCGATCCAATGCCCCTTGATGCCGCAGTAGAAGCACTGGCCCTCCGCTCGCCGCCGCAGGCGCTCCTCGTCGGTCAGATGAGCTCGTCCGATCTGCATTGGCTCCTCCGCGGGCGGCGAAGGGGGGGGCGAGCGGGAGGACGAGCAGGAGGACGAGCAGGTTGAAGTCTAGCCTCACGGCGACGTGTCTGCACCCGGGTATCAATACGGCTGGCCAGGGAAATGAGTGTTTTCAGGTCAGGGGGGTCGTCACGTGACGCGAGCTCGTTTTTGAGCGTGTCGTTGAGACCTCTGGAAAACACGGCTCTAAGAGCGCTATCTGACCAATCTAACTCGGCCGCCAATGTCCAAAATTCAATCGAGTAGTCGGCTACGGACCGGGAGCCTTGGGAGAGGTTTAACAGGCGGGAGGCGGCGTCCGTCTGGTAGTGGGGATGCTGGGAACACTAGCTTAAAGTCTATCAAAAACGTCTCAAATGAAATTCTGTCAATGGGGACAGTGGCGAATTTGGCCTCCGCCCACTGGAGAGCCCTCCCTCTGAGTAGCCCGCAGATGTACCGTACCTTCGCCGCGTCTGAAGGGAAGCGGGTCGGGCGCTGCTGGAAGAGAGAGAGGCACTGGAACAGGAAGCCCCGGCAGAGACCGGGGCTGACCGGCGTAGGGCTCTGGGTCCGTGCCCCTAGACTCCGGAACCGAGAGCGGGGGCGCGGAGACAGCGGGAGCGCTCGGGGAGGCCTGGGCCATAAGCGTGGTCATCCGGAGGGGAGAGTTCGGTCACCTGCTGGGTCAGGGTCTGATTACGCTCCGTCAGAGCTCGAATTGTCTCCTCATGTTGGCCGAGCAGGACGCCGTGGTGCTGGAAGGCTTGTTGTAGCGCGGGGTCCGGAGTAGAGCCCGCTTGGTCCATTTCTGGCTTGAACGTTCTGTCGTAACCGGGCCAGAACAGAGGGACCAAAAATGCAGGGCTCACAAGTTTTACAGTGTTTATTTACAGCGAGGTGATAAGGTAAGTACAGTTCAAGTGATACAATGGTGCTGCTCGGGTGCGTAGGTGTGTTTGCCAATACCAGGCGGGACACACAAGTGCGGGAAACAGAGTGCAGGTCACAAATACCGGTGCTGAAGTGCAGGAGTGCTGGTGCGGGGCTCGGGAGCGGATTCGAGGCGGGATCTGGAGAGGAGCAGAGACAAGGTAAGTCGAGTATCAAAAGTAATAATCAGGGAAACAGGCAGAGAGCTGGACTTCACGTTTTCACGCGGACGTTCAAGCGCCGAGAAGAAACTTCCCAGCCTTCTTATCCTCCCCGGCAGGTGAGGGTAATCTTCCAGATGAGGTGCAGGTGTGAGAGGAGGAGGCTGGAGGCTCCGCCCGGCTCCAGATGTGGCAAGTGAGGGAGGGGGAGAGTGAGAGAGAGGAGAGCAGGCAGGAACCATGACAATTATTATTATACTTATGACTTTGAAACCGTTTTTGAACCCCTGAACGTTGACGAAAACAAAATTTTACTGGACCCAAAATTCAAGGTCAGACAAAAATGTATTATTTTTGTAAAAAAAAAATTAACACTTCAAAATGACTCAATAGCTCCACTTAAAAAAAAAACAACAAAAAAACATTACGGCAATGAGAGGGCTTTTTGATCATAGACAAATGAAATTTGGTACAAACATGGAACATGTCAAGACAAGTAAAAAATTATGTTATGACCCCACCCTAAACCCTGCAGGATGTCAGCCATTGTGGGCGGAATCCCATTTTTTTCAAAATTTTACCTCTCACATTTGAATTTTTTACTCCCTGGATTTTCATTCAAGAAACTTGGAAATTGGTCCAAATGAACTAGATTTCTGTGCAAACCCTGCACACCTGACTGGGCGACAGGTGCGTGGGAGGAAAAGCACTTTGTCTGAAGAATAAAGGAAACTCCCGCACACTGTCTCACTCTTAATGCAAATTTTATTCTACACGTTTCGGTCGCTCTGATCTAAAATGAACCAAATGAACTAGACCCACAAGACTCTCTTGGATTTCTAAGTCATAAAATGTGTGGCCAGCCTGCGAAGAAAAAAGCCCTTTTTTGAAGTTTTAAATTGCGCGCAACATGTTGTGTCCTGTTTCCCGGCATTAATATACGTTTTGTTCAAAATCTTGATCTGAATGCATAGATATACAGTTTACACAAGTCAGACATTATATTGCTCCACAGCGCCCCCTTGAACTTTTGAATGGGACCAGAAAAATTACTTTTGTCATGTCATAAACATTTGAAATTTGGTATGGACATCTGGCTTGACATACTGAACAAAAAAGCCAAAGAGAACATACCTCTATCTGCAACCATGTTGCCATGGTAGCGTAATTAATGTGTCATTGAAATGAATGGGGTTCAGAGTACTGGACTTTGTTGTAGACTAAATAGATGCTAAATAGCGCCACCTGAAAAATCAAAATACATTACGCCCATGACAGACCTTTTTCATCGTAGACAAATGAAATTTGGTACAAGCATAGAATATATCAAGACAAGTAAAAAATATATATTATGACCCCACCCTAAACTCTACAGGAAGTCGGCCATTGTGGGCGGAATCCCATTTTTTCAGTGTGCGGGAGTTTCCTTTATTCTTCAGACAAAGTGCTTTTCCTCCCACGCACCTGTCACCCAGTCAGGTGTGCAGAGTTTACACAGAAACAAGGTTTTTACAGTCAGGACAAATATTGTCCTTTCAATAAATACTTTTAGCAACTCATTATCCAAATGTTCTATCAAAATGATTAAAATGTAGATTGAATGTCCTCATATAAGAACATCACTTTTCTCAGAAACTACATAATGTAAAAAGATAATTCTTTGTTTTTATACTCAGCAGATCCCAATCATCCCAAATAACAGAAATTAAAGCATGTCATGCCAGAGCTCGAGTCTTAGGAGGTTAAAGACTATACTACTACTATGAACCGTGAGTTCATACTTCGATCATACCCCCTCCAACACCTTGTGTGTTCTCCATAATGATATTTATAACATCTACACAACCGGCTGCTCCTGTGAGCTGTGCTTTTTGTTCAAAAGGGCACATAGCCATTTAGTTCCACCTATTTCAAAATGCCTGCAACTCAAAATGTCCAATATTACTTTTGACCAGAAAGTGTACTGTAAAATAATAACTTTGACATGCCATATTTGAGACAAAACTACTTCCAATCTTTTTAACAACCTCATACTCAAATCTCTCCAAGAATCTTGCTGCGAAAGTGTGGTCATTCTGAAAAGACATTTACCGAAACTACTAGCCATAGCTTTCAATGTAATTCATGTGCATATGCCTTACCGTCATTTGGTCCAATTCAATTTAACTTTACAATGCCTTTGGGGCAATAAGCACATTCAGTAATATTAAAGCTGAGATACTTGCTCCAAATGCATCCTCTGCGTTCAAAAAGCGCATTGGTTAGTTTGACAAAGGACCTTTAGGGAGATCAAACAAGTCTAAAAATATAGTTTCATTCAAATATACTTGCTTTATTTCAATTACAATCTGCGTATAACAAGTTTAATATGTCCAATTTTCATTTGTTCAATTATTCAGCCACGTTATGAAATTTCTAGATTGAACATCCTTTTACCCGAAAATGATTATGCACATCATAATGAAATAGAAAAGGGGAAGACTTATCAAGCAGTAATGGTTTTATGAAATATTGAAATAGCATGGTGGACTTTTGATTATTTCTTAATTAAAATGTAAACTCAACTGTGAACTTGAGGTAGTCAGAGGGGACAGTTTTTTGACAAAAGTATTGACCTAAATCTTACAATCTGTACAAACGCTGCCATATAGACTTACTGTGATCAAAAAAGTATTCATTTTCTAGGCCCTTTAACCTTATTTTTGATAACTTTATTTCTCCTGCTGGTCGACTGCATGTCTGTAACAAAAAGAATTGCCGCTTGAGGATGAATTCTGATTCTGATATTTGATTTATTTATGAAAAGACTTTTTCTCTTTAAAATCCTTGACAAGCCTTAAGTGGTATGATTACTATCATATTCCAAAAGATTAAGATATAAATATGTTAAAATTGATTCATAAAAATTATAATTTCATGTTGGGTGCACCACAATGCAAAGTACCATCAAAGTAGTTCTCTTTGCTTATCAGGAAACTGCTGCAACAAAACATGGCGCCATTGCAGCTTGCAATTCAGTCCAGCCCTGATATTTTTTTGTGAAACGTTGATGTTGCAATCCCACATCAGTTACTGTTACATCCCCATAGTCTGGCTATGTTCAGTCAACTCAATATATTTAGTAAAAGGTGTTCATATCTTAGTGGATTCTTTGCTAATATTTACCAGTGGAGCAGACATCTCCTCTGGGATCTTTGCCGTTGGATCTGCAGATATATTGACATCAGTAAACACACCCCAAATCTGTGAGTGCACTTTCTATTGATCTGAGTAAATAACAGCACTGTACATGGGCTTTATCGCACTCGGCCTTGGCAACGGTACACGCAAAGCAAGTTGTAAATATTGCATTGCTTGTGTATTTTTGAAAAAAAACAAGAGACAGTTTCTGAAATAATTAACGGCGTGTGTGAGAAAACAATTTGTGCTCTGTAAATGTACCATATTTTCTGGATTGTAAGTCGCACTTTTTTCATAGTTTTGGCTGGGGATGCAACTTGTATGTGAAATTATTAAAATAAAATTTCACATCTTGCGCAGTTGTCTTACTGACAACTGCGTGAGGGCACTCTAGGCTTGTGTACCAGTATGGCAGCCACATGGAAGCAGAAGCGGCACTTCATCTACTTCTGGAGCAGGCGGAGTTGTTCAGTAGGGACACCGAGGATGAAGAATTCATTGGATTTAGTGATTTGGATTCAGATCAAGAGTAAACTTTTTAGCCTGTTTTTAATGGTTTAGTTATCTAATTAACTGTTAATTTCTTCCATTAACATACCAGACACGTATTCAGTTTGTTGTCTATATTTCATGTAATTGAATAAATATTTGTTATGTAACAGTTGATTATACATGTTACAGTTCACTTGTTTGACCAATAGATGGCGCTGGTGTGTTTGTAATACCTGTAAGAAAATTTACTTTACTCGTTTTTTATTTATACATTTCATATTTAATTTCCCCTTATTTATTTCCTCTTCATTTATAAGGGGATAATTTTTCATTTGGAACAATATTGTGTTTAGTTTATCATAATTCTAGTTGGAGGTCACGAAAACCACTTTCTTTCTTCCGGTTCAGCCTTTTACACTAATGCAAAGTCTTACCCAACAGAGTAGTATTTAAGAAACATTTGAAAAGTAAAATATAAAGTTTTTGTTTCACTGGTTTGTTTACTAGCAGGTCAACGTAGTATGTATATTTTCCATGAGTTCATATGCAGTTTTGTGTGTATATGTAATATGAGCCAGAGCTTATGTTATATTTTATGTGTTAGTTCTACGGTGTGATGAAGAAGTAAGATCACAGTAAACATCAGTGAAAAGAACTCTGGTGTCTCTGCCACCATATGTTACGTTAGCGTAGTTATCTGATTAAGGTCCTTTACCTGATTTTTTTTTTTTTTTTTTTTTTTATATATATTTAAAACAGCAAAATTTGTCTTGCCCCAGTACATTGTATAAGGTCAAAATAAGCCCACTGTGTGCTTTCTACATTTGATTAGACTTTTGTTGTCCAATAATCAGGATGTACATGCTTAGCTAGTCATTTTGTTCATTGCTTTACCATGATGGCAACACTCCACTTAGGTGTCTGAAAGTTGTGAAAAGTGCTTATGATCTCATTGCTGGGACTAATTGGGATGCTCGGAATGCATAAGATAAATGAGGAATAACTTTGGACCACTGTAAGTCTTTAAAATGGACTAGTTCTGTTTCACTTTTAAGACGGAAAGAAATCTGGTACAGTGCCTTTAAAAAGTGTCTTAAATCTAAACTTGCGTTTACAATTGGATCATGTGTCTAAAAACACCTAAATATAAATTTACATAGAATTGTTCATGAAATTCAAGTTACATGACACCATTTATTGATATCACTGTCCTATGCAGCTCTGGTACATCATACGTTTTGAAATAATTCAAATATTGTGATTTATTTTGGATATGTTTTAAAGATTGAGTGCAAGGAGCAATTTAGATTATTATTTTATTTTTATTTTTTTCCAAGAAAGAGTTAAATTCTGGACTAACTAACTGATCTAAATATCTGTGTAAACCCTCAGTCTTCCAGGTCTGAGCCATAGCAAAAGACGAAGTCAAAATCTGATCAGAACTGAAGAAGTGGCTTGGATGAGCAGCGAAACGTCTTCACTTCTACAATGATTTGTCCAGTTGACAGATTTTAACTTCGTCTTTTGCTATAACTGATCTAAACCAACATAGGCATTAGTATTAGATTGACAAAGCAGGAGTAAGCCAGGACTATACCAGTTCAGACTGTCAAAAACATCTGTTACCATGAAAATCCTCCATGTTTGTGGCAGTAGAGTAAACTCTCAGATATATTAGCCAAAACAGTGTTAAAAAGTTATCAAAAGTGCAGTGGAACAACTCGATAAACTGTCTGGTCCCTACTGGTAAATACATCTGTCACTCTGTAGTGTCAAACATCCGAATTAATGCTAAGTTTAGTGTTTAGCATCCTAAAATCTTCATTGGTTTAACCAAAGAATGGTCTAACCAGAACGTAAAGGTGCAGTATGTAACATTTCTGGTTCACCTATTTGCTTGTCTCCACTGATGTTACTGCGTTGCCTGAAATGCTCCACGGTGTGGCATTAAACGTATTTATCTTACATTAAATCAATTCCCAATGTTTGCTTTGCTTTGAAAATACATTGAAACACCTACATTCTTGAGAGTGGTCGCCTCTCCACAGATCTGTCTTGTTGCTTGGCCTTTTGGCCTGCTTGTCTCCTTGGATATACTTTGAAATATTCCAGATAAGCAAAAACATCTCCATGGTGACAAGCAGTGGTGAATGAAGTACCATTTTGTTAAAAGTATAGATACAAAAGCAAAAAGTTGCTGAAGTAAAAGTAACACATGAAAAGATCTACTCAAGTAAAAGTATTTAAGTACCCATTTAACAATGTACTTTTAGAGTAAAAAAAGTATTTCACACAGGTGTTGTTTATTTGTTAAAGTGTAAATGTAGTGATATTGATTAAAAAATTATACATATTTTGGTCAACAGTTAATTTGACTGTTTGTGGTAAAAATCATTTTAACACATATCAAATGAAAAGTACTTTTTTACTTTTCAGTCTTGTTAAATTGTAGTAGAGTAAAAAGCAGATACTTGCTCTCAAATGTAGGGCAGTAAAACTAAAAAGTATCCACTGTAAAATGTATTTTGTGATTCCAATCCACATTTCTGCAGTCCTGCCCTCAGTGTTGAGCAGAGTGCACACAAGTAATGTTTCTTTTATAATTAAAAATATACTGTATTTTTATTTTGCATAAGTTCAGGGTAGCTCTTCCAATATTATCCATATATCACCGACCTCTAGTTTCCAGTACAGCTTCAGAAGCAGCAGCGTAAGAGTCCATATGATGATTATTATTCAGAACTGGACCAGCCTCTTACAAGCAGGATTTAGTGCCCGCTGTTTTCTCCTTACGTCCCACTATTTGTTTCTAAAAGTGGAGCTGAGGTCTGCGTAACCATAGCAACAGCCGTTTGTGCACTACGCAGTCTGTAAATTCTCTTCTTTCACGTTAAGGCCAAATAAACCACTTTTTTTACAGTATGTTTACATAGTGACCAGTGAAAGGTTAAAGGAAATGTAGTAGCTGGCGCTTTTGCAGTTAAAAAGGTAGTATAATTTTAATTTTATTACCAAGGTTTCGTTTTCTTTTATATGTCAATAGGAGCTCACCATGAACAAAATGTAAAATAATATACATTATTGACAGATTGACATGTTTTGCATAATTTTCCTTGTCAAATCCTGCACAGCACAACAATCAGAAATCAGATTACTCAGATGTAGCTGTTTATATAAATATCAATATTTATATCAATATATTCCAGAAGTCATAATGATTAGATTTTGGTGTGCATGTAAACATTGTCACTGCTGACAATCGTGCTTATTTTTTGTCCAATAGCCAGTCGCAATTTTGTATGTTTTTGTAGGCCATGTAGAATAATCCCTTCAAAACCTCTTCAGTTGAATCAACTCAAAGTAAATCGTGACAATGGAGCAGATGTTTCAATCAAATAAATAGGCCTGTGTAGTCTTTTCCCAATCCATGGCTGAGTTCCAAGTAGAGGAAACTATTCCATACCATACTCCAGCCACAGATGTAGATTTGAGCTCATTTTGGATGTTTTCATTCAGCGTGGATGTGAGCGAGCAGCCCAGTCTTTGGTCCTCCGCCAACGTCTGATAGAGAGGGCTTTATGTGCTGTGTTCTAATGGTCTCTTTACTCTCTCCTTTCCTCATCTTCTCCTTATTTCTTTTCTCGACTCCATCTGTCCTTTCTTTCTCTTCTGTAAACTCAGGTACTCAAAGATGTTCGATCCTGCTAACTGGCTAGAGATAGACCCGGAGAATGGGCGTATCTCCACCATTGCCATTTTGGACCGTGAGTCACCCTACGTCAAGAACAATCTTTACAACGTCACCTTCATGGCCTCTGACAATGGTGAGAACGGACACATACACACTTCATGCACTGCATACACTGCACACACTATGCACACTGATCACACTGCACTCACTGCTCTCACTTCACATACTGTACCCTGTGTACACACTGCACACACTGCACCCTGTGCACACACTGCTCATAATGCACACACTCCTCACACTGTACACACTGCTCTCACTGCACACACTGCACCCTGTGCACACACTGCACCCTGTGCACACACTGCACCCTGTGCACACACTGCACACACTGCATAATCCACCTTGGGTGGACTGACACACCTTCCATCTGGCGCCATTACTCGGTAAGTACAGTACTACTCTTTTGCACAATATGAAATTTGCATAATAGAATCCAGTACATGGTATACTATTTGTGTTATATCTGTAAGTATATGTGCACTTGCAGCTTGCTAATTTGAAAGCTATTGCTTACCGCATGAGAGTAGGTATTTTAAGGTTATTTTGTCCTAGTTAATGTTGTGATATCAAAGCAAATGGCTCACTTTGGAGTGGGCACAGATGAAAGATTAAAAAAAGCTGCACACTAAGACCAGAGCTGGTGTGGACTGCTTTAATTGCATTCCTAATTGTGGTAATTAAATGTACCTTGGCCACACTCTTGTCCTGTGTTTGTTGGATAGAGTCTTCATGTTTTGGTCCCATTAGCGCAGCGTTCCCTCCGTCTGCTGCCTGCTCCCATCACAAAAGATGCTTTTTAAGCAGAGGAAGAGAGGAGCTTGTGTTCAAAGTGGAAAATTGTCGAGGAGGAATGCCATTCAATTCAATTTGTGCACACAGAGAGCCTGCTGTTAGGGATGAGTAATTTTGACAAAAGATTTTCAATTATTTTGACTGTACTAACAAGTATAACACTTTTTTTTTTTTTAAATATTGTTTTTATTATTATTCAGTTGCTTTGCGTGAATGTTCCATAGTATCATTAAGTACCATAATTTCCTTTACAAGCAAGAAAATATCCTGTCTTATTCTACATAAAGACTGCCAACTCATAGTGTACAAACATGTTCTGAAATGTGATTTTATGTATATGCTTGTCAGTCCATATTTCTATATGTTTTTCAATTCTTCTGGATGCATTTAAAATGCTAACTTTTAACAAACATTTTGGAGTAAGCAAAATAGCTCTATGGAAACAAGAATAGTATAACTTTAACCTGTACAGGAAGTGAAGACTTGTATTTAGATCTTATTGATGTTAATTATAACTAGATAACTGGCTTTGCTGAAAAATAAAATATATGGGGTATAACAAAAACATAACAGTACATAAATGCTACTGTATTGTAAAAGTAATTTTATTTATAATGCACTCTTCATTCCTTAGAATCTCAAGTGCTACAATAAAACAAGAACTTTAAATCAATACTAAATTGCTAAATGCTAAAAACATCAACAATAAGCTTTTCTAAATAAAAAGGTCTTTAGATTAGCTATAAAAAATGTCCAGGCTCTGTGTGGCTCTCAGCTGGGCAGGGAGGGAATTCCACAGTCGTGATTAGATAATTGGCAGATTATTTATTTACTAATTTATTTATTTTTATTTATTTTTTTAATCGGTTTAATATTTGTAAAAACATATATTTTGCATCCTTATCCAAGGATTCTGTTTTAAAAAAGAAAAAACTACATACTACATATATAGGTTTTTTTTTTGTTTTTAGCATTGCTAATAGACAGCATGTGCCCTCTCTATCTTCAGCTTTGTTTGCCTCAAAAACGACTGCCTTAGCACATTTACTGTCTTTCCCTCTCTCTCTCGCACGCGCGTGCACACACCCACACACACATTCAGTTAGGGAGGGGGAAGGGGCAGTCCGGGCAGTGGAAGGGCAGTTTTTTACGGGTCACCATATGTCCAGCGCTGACATGGATCCCCCTCTCACTGCACTGTGGCCGATGCACTGTCTCTGATTTATGAGCGTGTGATTATACAGAGGCAGTCATTCACTCCACATGAAGGAGAGTGGAGTAATGTACTGGGCCATGTGCAACCAGTAATTAAGGAAACTGGACTGTAAATAAGACTGATGGTTTTGTACATGTACAAAATAGAGTTTTAATTAACTATTGAACCTACACCTTGCAGTACATGTAAGCACTCGCCCACAAACAAAATCCACTGTTGTTGTGTCCTTCAGCATGACACAACCTTCATCAACCTTACATGTATGAATGAATTTGTTAATGTGATGTTGTGATTGTGATCCCAAGCAGCTGCAGCTAGTAACTTAACTGTGTAATGTACAGAAGAATGCATTTAGTTAGAGAACACGGAGTACCTGCATTCAAATGTATTTTGTACTGTATCCTCTTACATGATCCAATCAGAGTACTGTATTCTGAATACTGCATTTAAATTATAGTGTAAACACACAACTTTATTTGACTTTTATGCATTCCCTTCAATCTGAGGGAAGTAACGGTATCAGAACTAAAACACAGCATGTAAACTTAAAGCCACAGTGTGTAACTTTTTTTTTTCCTCTTAAATAAAAGCCATTTTTGTGTATCTCCACAAAATAGGGCCTTCTCCTGCTTGTTTCCATGGAAAAGCTGTTTCTTAGGATATACTATTCCACAGTATTCCACAGTATGCCGTAATAGTATGTCATAAAAACAAAAAAATCTATTTCCAGTGCAGAATGTTCTGAAGTTTTAACTTTATATTTCCATGGAATAATGCCATTGACTTTCCACCTCCAAAAAGTTACATGTTATCACTTTAAACAACTTTTCTATCATGTTTGTGCATAATTGTGAATACATAAAGATATAAATTGTCATCAGTAAAATCAATATTTCAGTTGACCATGTTTACTTCATATTTGATTTGATTTTCATTCTCTACATCTCCCTCTTCTCCTGTGTCTTGTGCAGGCATCCCTCCAGCCAGTGGCACCGGTACACTGCAGATGTACCTACTGGACATAAATGATAACGCTCCCCACGTGTTTCCTCCTGAGGTGGAGATGTGTGAGCGCCCGGACTCCAGCGGCATCAACATCACAGCCAGCGACCCCGACCTCAATCCCAATGCCGGACCCTTCGCCTTTGAGCTCGCCAACCGCCCTTCCGATGTGCGCCGTAACTGGACTCTCACCAGACTCAACGGTTAGTAATGCATTTTATATGTAATTTATATTTCTGGATTTACATCACAATATTCTGTAGGCCCATAATATTTGCTGCTAATTTTTGGACAGGTATGCAGGTTGTTTTGTTTTGGTTTAAAGGACATGCTAAATTCACTTTTTGAGCTTTCTTACATGTTATAACAGTTTCCTCATCAAAAAAGTGGTATTTTGGATAAATTCACCCTTGTTTCATTAAAGAGGAGTTTTAAAATCGGCTTTTTGGAGCTTTCTACCATGTTATAACATTGTTCCCTCAACAGAAACATGTTTGAAGTGGTTTATATGTATTTTTCGCATGCTTTTTTGAGTATACACTACAAGTTCACAAACCTGATGCAATGTGCAGTAGTTTCATTATTGGGATGCATGTTGATTGGGTTGTGTTTGTGCTCTGAAGGTGGAGTGAGAGGGAGAGAGTGTCAAACTAAACAGAAGTGTTATACTCCGTCTTTAATCCTGTTTACAAAATCTGCTTGCTCTGAGCCATAACACACTTTAATTAGATATAAAAATATAAAATGTAAAATTACAATCCAATCACTGACAAAACCTGACTCATACTATATGTATTAGTTGCAAAATCAGTTGACCACTGTATTGTGTCAGTTGGTCTCAATGTGTCCAAAAAAAAAAAATAGGTATATTACAAACTACATTACAATCTTCACAAGGGAATTGAATAAGCTGCTGGACATTAGACATTAAAGTTTCTAGTCCAACAAAAATGACTAATCTTTACTGCCCCCTTTTGGCAGGAGTTATAGATTGTATCAGCCTTCAGAATAATTTGTTCGTAACCACACTGAACAAAAATGGAGCTGTGATAATAGAATACATCCAATATTAGATTGCAAGACCTGCAGCCTTTAGTATTGATGTTTAATGATTGATTGCATGAATACATTTACCATTCAAATGAGACTAGGGTTTATATATAGACATGATTTCCCCGCTAGCATACCAGATGTCATTCACACAGACACAAGCTTTTTTAATCAATAACCATACATTATGACACATGCAATTACAACACGTACACCTTTGTGTAAAGCATATTACATTTTGTTAACATTTTGGTCAAGCAACCTTTCTTTCTGTACTGGATTATGGAGGTATAATATACATGCAGACTTCAGCCTCTACTTTGAAAACGTTACTTTCACTGAGCCTTTTGTTTCTTAACAGGTGAGGAATTTAAAACCATCACTATACACTATGAAAAAGGTTGGCCATCGCTATCTGTTAAAAAAGAACAACATTATATGAATTTGTAAGGGACTACTTCATAGATTGCTGGAATATCCCACTTGCTTGTTAATCATTAATACAGACACATTTAATACAACATCACGTGACTGTATAAGTCTAAGGACTACCCACACCAGACCTGAGATGGGGAAAAGGGCTTTTGCTTGCTTTGCTTCACAAAAATTTTATATATTTCAAGAACAAGAAAAACTGAATAGTTTGGTGCCACAAATTCAATTTAATAATCTGGTGATAAACATTTACACTCACACCTGCACCTGTTTTTCATTTTTTAAATTGACTTATATACTTATTTGCTTTGTTTGTTTTTGGTTAGTATATATGTTTCTGTATTTTAACAGGGCATCCATGAAAAAGAGTCTGCTCTTATTGGGTCTCACTGTATAAATAAAGATACCGGTAAATAAATACAATAATTAACTTGAATGATATTGATTTAGAAAAAGAATATATATATATATATATATATATATATATAATTTATTCCATTATCGCTAGTAGTTAAAATGCACTATAAGATATATATCTGTGCGCCACCTCCTTGAATCCATGAACATTTCATGCAATGCAATAGCATTTCCATGGAAACGAATAGGTGGCAGACCCTCCACAAGAAGAGTTACTGAGTGCATCTTCAATTCTATTTATAGTAAATGGCAGTTCTCTATCATTTTTAACTGATTTTTTAATCTTTCATCACATAATACATCGTATCTTTAACCGTTTTACGTGAGTTGGGTTTTAGTTTTAGTCACACATATTTGTGTGCCTTGTGATGTTATCCGGTGATAATCTCGGGTGCTCTTACCGGTTTTTAAATCCTATCCACATAATTTGACCCATTCTGATATTTTCAATGCTCAGTGTAGCTTTATTTGCTAACCAGTGCTAGCAGCTCTAGTTTATAAACATGTTTATACTGTTTGACTCATCAGTGTGCCTGCAGCTGTAGTCATTGCACCCCCTGCTGGTGTATTTATACTTACACATGATTTGCCATGCACATAACTTTTTTTGTTAATAATAATAAAATACCATTAATAAGGTGTGCTGAAGTATCCATATTAGAAGCTCTTCATTGAAAAGGTCTTTTTCAGAGTAGTGTTTTGTTTGATGACATTGTTATCACGCGTGTCAACTTTGATTTATGTCTTCTTTCACAAAGGAAATTACTGCTTTTATCCACTGGCTCTTGTTTTGGGACAATTTCCTCGGCTAAAATGGTGACACTTAAGACGACACAAATGAGGAGGCTGTCTGCTGGACTCTGAATAAGTCTATGGCAAAGCATCCAATTTTGAACAATTTGCTAAAGATGTAATTTTCAGAAACCCGAGCCATTTCCTCTACAAGAATAGTTATCAAGTTGAAGCAAAGAAGCAGAAGAATGAAATTACCATTTTTATAAAATATTCATAGCATGTCGTTCCTAATGTCAGATATGTCAAAAAGTTATTTTGAGAACTTCGGCTAGATTAACTTACAAAAACAACTGATTTTAAGGGGGGTCCACCCTACGGAAATGTGTTATCTAAAAATATAGTATTTGTATTTTTTTGTTTTTTTGGGTTGTTTTTTTTTAAAGGCAATTCTCCATTTTGTTGAGGGGCTGTAGATAATAAGTGTAAGATCTTGGTTTTAATTTCCATAAACATGACCTATCTGTGTCCCCAGAGACAGGTTAACATGTTCAAATCAAATATAGCTTTTACTGGTGCCAATTCTAATTCTGATTTATTCTTTATTGCAAAAACATTGGATAGAATGTACCATTTACTTATGGTAGATTTGTCTCTCACTTGGGTTGCCAATTTTAATGCTGAAATCCACTTGGTTTAAACCTAAAATGACTCTCTGAACTGAATTGTTACTACCTAAACCCCAGCACCTGCAGCCAAATATGAGGCATGGCCTGTCCATATACTGAGAATGAGAAAAAATCTTGTATATGTCCTCTGCAGGTTGCTGCAAATGTAAATGGTAAATGGTCACATTTTTATAGCGCTTTTCTACCTTTCAAGTCACTCAAAGCGCTTTACAACAAGGAACCAGTCACCCATCCACACACATATTCACACACCAGTGTACGCAGACACTGTACCAACATACGGTTCCTTTAATAGCAGACATTTTTGTATGAGACAGATTATATATTAATATTCCAACGCTGATTAAAGTGAAGGCACAGGCTAACTTCTCATAAATACAAAATACATTTAAAGGATTCATTTGAAACAAGGGGAGCAGCCAGATTTGACTTTCAGTTTTGATTAGCTAAAAACTTATCACCAGTCCATGTCCTGCTGCTTTGTATTATTGCTCTTATGCAGTCCTGGAGGAACTATTTTATGATCATTAAAGGTGCTGTATCTGATTTTTACTGTCTTTTTGAAAAACAAAACTCAAGTTATTCCTCACTTACCTTAAGCATTCCGAGCATCCTAATTATTATTCGTTTATAAGCACTTTTCACAACTTTCAGAGACTAGACCGGAGTTTTGCCATCCCAGTAATGCTAACAAAAACTAGCATGCTAACAATACACTTCTTGATTCTCTGACAGTAAAAAGCTTCATAATTAGATGCTGATAAAACGCAGCAGACATATTGTGACCCTAAGAGTAGATCAAACGGCAAAGGCCAAAATTACCGTCTCAGCTTCACAAAGAGTCCAGCAATTTCTACTCCAAAATGGTCCAAATAGGGTTGTGAAAAATCAAATACTAATACATACTAAAACTAGTACTGAAACTATATACTATTTGAGCAGGTATCGAAAAGTCACATTCACAGGACAGAAAGGAACCTTTTGTTAATAGCTTTAGGATGATCTTGAGTTGTATCAGAGCAAGTATAGGACCACATGGACAACTATGGAACCTACCTGGACAACTGAGGAATTAGAGATATAAAACCTCATGGTAATATAACAGAAGGTAATGATTTAATGTTGTAAATCACATTCTATTGTCTAAAGAAATCTTTTTTTTTTTTTAATTATCATGGTGTTGGAATCGGGATTGAGAATCGAGTCTATTCCTTCATATCGAAATTGAGTTAGAAATATTAATGTCATGAAATTGGCTTTGGGGGGGTAATTTTTGTCAGGCTTTTTAGGGAAAATAGGCCCTCATGATTAGGGGTTAACTCACAAATAGAAATATGAAATATATTTTATTATTGTCGTCGTCCTCCAGGTGAGCATGCCCAGTTGCGCCTGCGGATCGGCTCCCTTTCCAGTGGGATCTACGAGGTCCCCATCATCATTACAGACTCTGGGAACCTACCAATGTCCAACACGTCCTACCTGCGGGTGAAGGTGTGTCAGTGCGATCACCATGGCGACTGTGTGGACATGGAGAGGATCATCGCCGCAGGGCTGGGGACCGGCGCCATCATCGCCATCCTCATCTGCATCATCATTCTTCTAGGTGAGTCCTGTTTTAGTTAGAATTCACTTGGAAATCTGGGAATAACAGAGTGAGCTAATGATTGATGCTATGGAGCTCAAAAGTTCCGCTCAACGCAAAACCTCATGGCGCCGGAAGTAAATGTACTTGAATTGTATTGACTTAAAACTTTGAAAAACAGATCGAGTTCATTTTAATCAGTTTGTAGTGGTCCAAAGTTATTCCTCTCTTATCTTAAGCATTCCAAGCATCCTTATTATTTGTTTTCATTATTCACCATGATGAGTTTATAAGCACTTAAGCATTACTCAGTATCCACTGGCCCAATATGAAGTATGAAATAAAAATATTTTAAAGTCAATTACATAATATTCTCTTAAATCTATTGCAGCTACAATATGTCACTTTCTGAAAGTGGCACATCACCTACGTGATTCCATAGAAAAATATCATAATTTGAAACATTCTAGATAGATGAGTTTTATGCCATTTTGTTGAAGATTATGGTCAAACAGAGTGAGGTTTAAGATGCAAGACTGCTCACTGTAATAAAAGAGCATGTTTTTCTCTGTTTATCAGTGCAGAAACCGGTACCAAATTGGAAAAAAAAACATTTGATTGCTTTGAAATATTTTATTTTTTGGCAAAAAAGCTACACATGTGACTTTAACCAAAAACAACAACATGGTTTATAGATCTACCAATGACAAGCACTGCCATTTTACAAAGAGATGGACCGTCTTGGAAAGCTACACGGTGTATTTTCATATGAAAATGACTGCCCTGTACTAAACACACACTCGTGTAGATCTTTTGTGTCAGGGACAAAAGTGCACACAGATTGTATCACATTGTTGGATTTACTTTGTAAATAAACTAGCCACTCTCATTTGCCTGTGCAGCCTGCAGTGTCTGTCATGGTGTCCCTGCTTTGTTTGGTGAAGCAGAGGTTTACCGTGGCTCTGCTCCCAGCCTTTAATCCTCTGTGTCAAAGTCAATGGGGCACTTTTTGTGAGTTATGGCCTTGTTAACCTGCAACACTCCAGCAGCCTCAGCCTCTGCTACTGCACTATCAACACAATGTAGCATGGATCACAGGGCACAGCTAACGGCTAATGGCCAGCTAATGGTGGACAAGGGTGAAGCAAACGTGCTGCGCTTTGGAAGAAATGGTCACTTTTGGAGAACAGTCATGCTGGTCTTTTCTGTAAATCCATAAATGTATTTGTTTATTTATTATTTCATAACACAAACTAAATATTATAATAACAATACAATAATGATATCAATATGTATTTGTTTATTTTTTAAGTCCAGTAAAAAAATAACTACTACTTGTGCATTTAGTTGTGGAAAACAACTAAATCTATTACAGATTGGACATTATAACTTTACCTGGCCAGCCAGAAAGAGAGCATGCTTTGACAAAACTTTAGGAAGATGAGTAAGTCTGAAACCTTATTTCAGGAGGGGTATCGAGGGGCAGATCAATCAGAGAGACACACATGGTTTGTTCCTGTGAAAACAAACATAGCGGTTTATTTTTATTCATCTCAGGTAAAAGATGTTATTTTTTTTTTTTTTTCTGAGTGTTATGAGAATTTTAGAGAGGAGATGTCTTCTGCATTTGAGAAATGTGATAAAAATGTGCTGCTGTGGTCCCAAATTAGCACGGAGGCTTTTCACACTTATGGTCCCATTTCAAACCCTTCTGAATTCAAAGAGAATATGGAAAGAACTGGCTGTCCAGGCAACTCACTCACTCTCAGGGCTATTAAAAAAAAAAAATTAAAAAAATATTGGTAGTAATTGTGCCATCTGAGATCATAAAAAGTATGATTACCATGTTATTCTATTGGAAAATTTAAGTTTTGTGGAATTATTTGATAAGCTGAATAAGTAAATTACAACTAGATTTTTTGACACAATACTTTATTTTAAAGAAGGTCCCCTTTTGGCATTGGCCTTATTGAACAATTTTCCTTAAAATTCTGTACCCTCTACCAGTTATTTAAATCGAATGCCAGCCTATTGTCCCCAACTATTAATAACTCTATTGTGCATGTTAGACTTGGCTGTACCATTTTTATTTACATCACCCCCTCTTCTCCTTCCTGCTCAAAATATCTCTTCATACATATCATTAAAATATCTAAAAACCCATTGCTTTAACTTCACTGCCATTGCGATCCCACCAACCTATTATGCAAGTTGTAATTTTTCAGCTCAAACACGGCATAAACAGGACCGACTTTTCAAAGGGCCGCATGGAGACCAAACCGAGCGAGGGAAGCATCTGAGGTGATTCAACAGTTACATCATCTGAACATCGCAGGCCGATCAGAGAGGAGAGGGTTTCGCAGTGGGCACCACCTGATGGGTGCTTTCGGGAGAACCAGGAGTGCTTTGATTTGAGTAATGGGAGGTAGCGGAGTGGACTGATCCCGGAGCTGCTGTCTAACGCTGGGGTACGAGCGGTGGGCTACGGGAGAGAGATCAGTGAGAGACATGTTGATGTGAAGAAAAAAAAGTAGCTCTGAAACAACAAGATGTTTTATGGAGAAGAGATGGAGGCGTTTGAGGCGTTGGATTTGAGTGCAGTGTGGTATTTGATGGTGTAGTCAGGATGCCAGTTATGTTCTTCACCTATTAATGTAGTCTCATTGCATAGTTTTTAATGTTAGGACTAATATTTTTTTTAATAGGAGAATCATTGTAATTTTAAATTTACTGGTGACATGGCTTAGCCTTGCACACCGAGATGGATTTTTGTGATATTTTTGAGTTCACAAACTTAGTCTCCTGGTGATGCTATAGTGCCCGACTGCTTATTTGTGGACCAATCACAGTGCAGCATTGTGGTTTGAGAGGAAGCCAAAGGCGACGCAAAATAAACATAGCAACAATACAAAACTGTGCATCAGGTTGGTCAAGCTGTTCTGTAATGTGCAGTAGTTTCATTAGTGGGATGCACACTGATTGTAATGTGATAGCACTCTGAAAGGAGAGTGAAGGGAGGGGGGACTCAGAGCGTCAAAAATGAAAGACAAATTTTCTAAAACATGTTAATACATTCGGTGAACTTAGCATTTGAATAATTTGTAGAAACCCTGTCTGCATTCCTTTATCAGGCCAATATAAACCCAAATATTTCTGCCAAGTGCTTACATTTAATAGCTCCATAAGCAGAGTAAGATCTGGAGTTTGAGTATTTCACTCTGTTCCTCTGTCATATCCTGCTTTTATCAGTGGACTAACTGCAGTGTCTCTGTTCAGCTCTGCTCCACTCACACAAGAACATTGACAAGGCATTTTTCAAACTGCCTCTTCTGGGTCTACATTGTCCTTACATTGACTTTCCTAGCTTTTGTGCAAAAACAAGACACTTAACAATATCACACTCACACAAATAATACAAATATTGCCAAAAATTATTAGCCAGTTTACAAATGCGTTGCATACATGATTGTATACCATTTTGTTTTGTCTGTTTTGGTAAATAGTGTTACTGTCTTAAAAATGTGAAAAACAGAATGAGTTTTAAGCGTGGTTCAAAGTTATTTCTCACTTTCCTTATGCGTTCTGAGCATCCTAATTATTCCCTGCAATGAGTTTAAAATTGATTTTCACAACTTTCAAAGGCTAGAGCGGAGTTTTGCCACCCCAAGAAATCTAACAACTACTAGCATGCTAACAGCGCACCAGCCCTACCTGGTTTGCAGACGCTTTATAATTAGATGCAGAACGCAGATGGCTGTCTCATTTTGACTGCAAGAGCTACTTTTACAATATATCTATACAGCAACAAAACTTTTTACCCTTTAAAATTGCAAATGAAAATAACAAAATATATTGTCTCCACTGGGTCCTATTGTGTTAAAGCAACTAATCCAGTAGTTTAGA
Source organism: Periophthalmus modestus (assembly GCA_019594935.1). Classification (NCBI taxonomy): domain Eukaryota; kingdom Metazoa; phylum Chordata; class Actinopteri; order Gobiiformes; family Gobiidae; genus Periophthalmus; species Periophthalmus modestus. The sequence goes on along the minus strand of JAIEZT010000007.1, from coordinate 19,594,033 downwards.
TTTAAGCAAAGGAGGTTTATATGTATCGCTCAATTCAAGTAATTCAAAGTGCTTCACAGAATTAGGACATTAAAGTCACAATACAAACAAATCAAAACATAATCATCATAAAATTAACATTAAAAGAGAATAATAAAAAAGCTTAATACATAAAAAAAAAACATTAAAAAATTCAGTCATATGCACAGCTAAACCGAACTGTTTTGAGCCTGGATTTAAACATTGTCAAAGTAGAGGCCTGTCTCTCATCTTCAGGAAGACTTTTCTAGATTTTAACTGTATAAAGGTCCTTTAACCTGCATAAGGTCCTCAGAGTGCGAGATGGTTCATATGGCACTAACATGTTAGAGATGTACTTTGGTGCTAGGCCATGGACAGGCTTGTACACAAACAGAGCTGCTTGAAAGTCTATTCTCTGAGCCACACAAAGCAGAGACCTGAGCACAGGACTTATGTGCTCGTATTTCCTGGTTCTAGTCAGGACCCGAGCAGCAGCGTTCTGGATGTACTGCAGCTGTTTTCTCCTGCATCTCTCAACTGCTACAGATGATCTTTTAGCTAGTACATGGATATTATAAAGGACTCATTTAAACATAAGAATTGTTTTACTTAAACGTGCATTTGACAGGTTCATATATTTTTCGAATTCTTACTTGGTTTGGTGGGATAGTACCTGTGGTAAATATTGATCATTATTTTAGTTATGTTAAGTGTGAGTTTGGAAAGAAAAGTAGAAAACAAAAAGTTGGAAAATACAGGATGTAGTAGTTAGTTCTAAAACAGAATCCCTCTACCTAAGTCATCAACTCCATCCAACATGCAGAGAGAAAGGAAAGCATTTTTCTGACAGTTTACGCATTGATTTCATAAAATAAATGTTATAATTTTTTATTTGCCAAAGTAATACCTGCTGTGTAATTCTTTAGATGCATTTTGGCCCTTGTTAATATTATGGTTGTTACTATTCACATGTTTTTATATATATATATATATATATATATATATATATATATATATATATATATATATATATATATATATATATATATATATATATATATATATATATATATATATATATATATATATATATTTATTTATTTGCTGCCCGTGTCCAATCTAGAAGTAAAATTATAAACTTAACTAAACTTGCTGTTAAAAGTACTGCTTATGATCAATTGGCCATTTCAAGCAGGAGGCCTGAGGGCCAATAAAAACTGGTTTGAGGACCGCATTTGACCCCCCCATAGTTTGGCCCATAGTTTGTACACTCCTAACGACATTAAGCTCCTAACACGACTAATGTTGTGTCCTCACCTTCACTCACTGTTTGGTAACCACTGTCCCGAAGCTTATCCCACCAAATTTAGACTTGTATGCAAATGCCATGTGCATGGAGAATCAAGGGGCCATGTGGATCTGCGATATGTGTGCTTTATATGCAGAAGCGGTGGCGTTTGCTGGTTAGCTTTAGCGTTAGCCTGAAGCGTCCTCCCTTTTTGCACACTTTAAAATGGTCTCTTATCTGTGTTCCCACACCGCAGTGCTGGTGCTGGTCTTCGTCATGTGGATGAAGAGGCGCGACAAAGAGAGGCAAGCCAAGCAGCTCCTGATTGACCCCGAGGACGACGTGAGAGACAATATACTGAAATATGACGAGGAAGGGGGCGGAGAGGAGGACCAGGTATGGGAAAGTACACACAAGCCAATGCATTAAGATCAATATGTGATATTCTGTATAGCCTTTTTACATCACTTTAAACCCATTGATATTTGAGTCCTAAACCAAAAATTCTAAATGCTACTTATGAAAGAAACTGTACCTAGCCCTGTCCCCAGATAACAGGTAAACATGTTCAAATTAAATGTAGCTGATAAAAAATTCTAATGATGATTTATTCTTAATTTCAAAAACATTGTGCACCATTTATTTATCTAATCCAATCAGAAAAGTCTCTGATTTGAGTTGCCAGTTTCAATTCTGAAATCTAGTTGGTTTAAACCTAAAATGAAACTAAAATAAGACTCTCTGATCTGAATCGTGACTACCTAAACCCCAGCACCTGCAACTAATCATTAACCCGTGCTAGTGTAGCCTCTGCAGCTCAGTGAGTGAATTCTGGAGGTTCTGAACTTTCACAGGAGACATGGGCTGTCCATATACTGAGAATGACAAAAACTTGTATGTGTTCTCGATCGAAGATAAATGTATGATTTTCTTTTCTTGTGTTATTAAGATCTCTCGCTGGTCTAGGGGGACTTCATGCCAGTAGTTGAGTAATTTGAAGCAGAGCAATTGCCTCTTTTCAAACAGCACTATACAACTATTAGTAATTCTATTAAATTCACCGATTCAGTTGCAACTGCCACAACTATTGTTATAGCTTTTTCCTCCTACAATGAAGTGACCTAAGGAGGTAAAAGCTCAAGTGTGTGTGTGTGTGTGTGTGTGTGTGTGTGCTTGTGCTTATTGGAATTCAAAGCTGATAATTGTTGACATCTTCCAATTTTGTGCAGCCTCTGAAACTATGCAAAATATGCCACCTTACCATGAGAGTGACAAGATTTTAATTGACTGCATGTATTTAAAAACGTAACACTAATAGTCTAACACATTAATTTGTACACAATAATTATTAAAAATAATCACAACAGTCATAGTCATTTTATTTTTATTTATTTATTTATTTATATATATATATATATATATATATATATATATATATATATATATATATATATATATATATATATATATATATATATATATATATACACACACACATATATATATATATACATATATATATATATATATATATATAAAATTATATTTGTATCATTGCATTGCTTTGATTCTCCCTTATATACAGTAGGTACCTTAGGGTTCTGTTGGAAAAAAATAAAATAAAATGCAACACAACATAATTGACAACATTGCATAAATTATAATTCTCTTTAGCCCGCTGGTGCTGGGTTAGTACACGGTTACCTCCTCAGTAATGTGTTTTGGCTCACACACACAGCACAGAATCCTGTTTGCAGCTTCTCTTTTGTAACACTCTTAATCTGGGCCGGGGGACAGTGGACTGAGCAGTGCAGGGAAATAAGATGGAAGGGAGCACTCTGATTGGCTAGGCCTTTGTTCTATTGCTGGGTTTCAGATAACATTCTATAGGCCAATAATATCTAATACAGGGGCAGCTAACATGAAGATTGTTAAAATGCAGATTTTGTAATGTGATATAGTGAGGCCTTGGGTCTAGTCACTAATACAAATGATCAGGTTCATAAAAATATCATGTAATCAATAGGGAAATCCAGCTCCTGCCCTCCATCTTGGATTATGACATCACATTGTAGAATCCGAAAACTAAAATAGTTTGGTGGCTACGTAACATGTTATTGTTGGCCTTAAGTCCAACATATGCTTAAATATACTTAAACTTTTGGAATGTAAACTTTTGGCATAATTGGTTTGAGCAGGCCCACCATCTCTAAAGCTGCATTGCTTGATTTTTAAATCACAAAAGGAGGAAGTGTTTAAAGCTTTTACAATATACTATATTGTGGAAAACTCAAACTTTACTCATTTACAAGAATAAAAATAGTTTTTAAGCAAGGATGGAATTGTGTTTTGGAAAAGTGCTTTGCGCTGTTTCATTAAGAATGTAGTTCATTACATGAGGACGATTTTTACATGAAATGCTCCATTACATTTCACATTTACATTCTGAATCTCCTCACTAAATCTAAACGAGAAAAAACAACGAACCATTGTGACTATTTTAACAGATCATGCAAATAGCTCGATTTCTCACACACTCAAACATCCTGGGGACTTTTACAGTTCCTATTTCACTGAAATTCAAAATTCAAAAAATCATTGTTTCTGCATATTTTAGTTTAAAAAAGTACACAAGGAAATGCTTGTGAATATCCAATATGAATAAAAGAAAACATCTATAAGTAACATAATTCCCTCTGCAAACAACACAATATCTTGCCTGAGTGAGATCTTGAGTTTAAAAAATGTTCTGAAATGTGATTCTTCTCGCAAATGTTAATCTTTTAAAAGTGCATTGAGAAGTGAATGTTGACTTTAATACACAAATTACAGTTTTAGCCCCAACAGTGTGATTCTTTTCAGATGAAAGGACTTGATATTAGAATGGCAAATTTGTGCATGTTGGGTTCATTGGATTCAGTGGATTTCGATATTTCTTTCAAACAGTAAATCATCTTTGAGTTTGGCTTCTGCCATGTATCTGAAATTATGACAACATCCAATTTTAGTATGTGAACAAAACCTATTCCATTCTTTTATTTTATACATTCAGTGACATCATGCTGGGGGTGTTCTACATGTATCTCTATTGGCAAAATGTTTAGTAGGTACCATGGTGACAAAATGCACAGAATGCAAACGCAGACTAAAAGAGTTTTAAGACAGTTTAAAAACTCAAGAAAAAATACAAAATGGACTTGAATATCTGATCAGTATGAGTATTCATGGCCCTGTTTAGGAGTTTGATAAAAAGGTGAGAGTGACTACCTGAAAAACTGTTGACTAATGCTAGCTAGCTTGTGACTATAAGTTCATGTGTGAGAGACTTGTTTAAGTGCATAAATCACATCACCCTGCCTTGCCAGCAAGATAAATTCTCGTGAGTTTTGTGAGTTCACAAACTCTTGAGAATCTGTCTTGAACAGCTCCGGCTCAATCGTTTGCATGTCATTGGTATTGCGCCATCAGTGGAAACTGACCAGTCATAGGGGCAGCACTGTGGTCTATCCTGAACAAACCAAAACAAACATGCAATACTGACAGACATACTTAAGCCTATTTTAACAAAAATACAGACTATTTTGTTATTGAAAAACATCCCTAGGGAAGCACTTTGTGCATTCGTGGATGAGTGAGACACCTTTGCTTTTCTCTCAACTGGATTTAATCATCATCATTGGTTCATTGGTTCTGATTACGTTTAGTGAGAGACATCCCAGATTGATGTGTAGGACTCTATTCAGAGGGATACACACATCAGTCTAGCAAGAGCCAGGTTACTTCTCACCTGTTGTAGTTCCAACTAAACCAGCTCTTTCTGGTCAAATTGTTTTAAAATAAAGCTCAGATTAAGTCTAACTTGAGTAACAGATTTTCTAACAGATGCTTCTAACAGAACAGGGCTTTCAGTTAGCTTCACATCCTCAGGGAATGTTGATGACATCAGCCGCAAAGTATCAATTTGTGTTGTTTGTCAGGACTACGACCTGAGCCAGCTGCAGCAGCCGGACGCTCTGGAGCCTGACTGTGTGAAGGTGGGGATCAGACGCCTGGATGAGAGGCCCCTGCACCATGACCATCAGTACCCCATGCGCTCTGCGGCCCCTCACCCAGGGGACATCGGAGACTTCATACATGAGGTACACTTTAGAAGTTACATAAACCTTAAAGTATCTGTCTGTGGAGAAAAAAAAATGTGTGAGAATAAAAGTACAAAAATGCAGAAATTAGTGGTGAGTTTTAAAGCAGAATACCTCTTCTCATGCCATCATCACAGAATGCAGAGTAATAATTGTGTTATTTTTTTTATTAGTTAAAACACATCTATTGTGTAATTCAGACATGTTTTAGCCCTTGTTTACATTAGGTTTGCTAGATAACTTGCAATTAGCTCTACATATGTCATATCTGCTACCTGTGTTCAACCAGGAAGTACAATTTAAATGATAAAACTAGAAAAACTATGCACAATTTTTAAATATAATTATGTTTGTTAAATTAGCAGTCTAACCTGTCATATGCACTTTTTTATTTAAACTTTGCTGCAGTGCGTTAATGCTAACTTGGCAAAAGTCAGATATATATTACACCGATAGTAAGGTTAGCCCCGTGATAACAATCTGGAATGGCTTCCATCTACACTGTTCGGGAACAGGAGAGACTTTCAGTGGAGTCTTAATTATAGCAGTCAACTGACGTGTTTCTATAATAAGAAATTTTTGCTCGTTCAAGATGGATTCATGTGAGTTTGAAAATTCAAACCTCACGACAATAATGCTGCCATTTTACACACAATGCATTCAAAATCTCTGAAGTTTTCCTTCTCTTTCTCTCACTCTTCTCTCTTAAACTCTGTCACTATCGCCCTCTGTCTCTCGCCCCCCTCTCTCTGTTTTGCTCTTTCTTTCTCTCTAGCTCTCTATCACTTTCTCTTTCTCCCTGTCTTTCATCTTATCTCTTTCCTGCTGCGACCTTGTATTCATTAGTTTCAGCTTCCTGTTTATAGACAGCATTTTGAGAGCTTTTGCTTTAGCCAAGCATTTTGTTCTGTGTTGTAATTGCTTTGAGAACAGCACTAGCTTTTCACCACTCTGAAACCCATGGATGGCTATAGATTGCATTTGTGCAGAGCTCATGGCAGGCAAACTGTTGAAGGTGAGACCTGGGTGAGACTGCAGCTCAGAGGAAGTGATGCATTGCACAAGCTGAAAAACAAACTGTCTTTACCGTGACCATCACAAATCCTTGCTCCCCCCCTCACACCTCTCTTATCTCCCTTTCTCTCCTCTGTCCGCTCTGCTAGTCAGTGTTGACCTTGTGGACTTTAGGGATGGGTACAAAATCAGCTGGAAATCAAAACTCTAGTATGAAGTTTATGTTGAATGTTTCTGGTGAGAATGTAAGTATTTTTATTGCTGTAATGGAAAGATTATTATTCTGAACCTTAAATCTCATTGATAAAATAGAATAATAATAGTTTCCCTCAGTTGGCTAATATTATTATTAAAGAAACAACACCTTTTGGTGGCAGCACTTCACCTGCATGACTCCAGGAAAATTGTTTAAATCATGAAGATATGTTTTAGGTGAGTTTTGTAAGCCCGCTTAGAGAGAGAACGCATGTTTAAAAAAAAAAAATTAAAAACATGCTTATATTTTAGTCTATTTTAGCTAAAAAGTTATGCAGTCAGTCTTTACATATCACTAGTTCTTGCTATCACTTGTAGAATAGGAGCCGATCCTCTCTCTTCCCTTCTCTCCTCCCCCTCGTCCTCCCTCCCCTCTCTCTAAACCATCAAAGCGTGTTGTGCGAGTGTCCATTTACCTCGGCGCTGCAGGATTTAGCGATGGCGGACTTCACACAGGTTTCTCTTTGAATGCGGCATGCCCACAAAATAATGCGATTTAACACAATATCAGCAACTCATCCTGTCTGCACTGGGCTCACCAAGTCTCTCCAACACCTCCCCGCTGGTTAACGCTGCAGTGCATTTCCAATACTGCAATGTTAATAAAAAGTACTCTTTCTTTAGACAATTAAATGTCATTTTCAACATTAAATCATCATACTTTCTTTTATATTACCATGTGCTGCTATAATTCCTCATAGTGGTCCATAGGTGTGTACTAGTCTATGTGGTGTTATACTTGTCCTGATACAGCTCAAGACCATTCTAAAGCTATTTAGGAAAGGTTAATTTCTGCTTTGTGAATGTTTTTTTAGTATTGATACCTGGTCAAATGAGTATCTAGTTTTTGTACTCATTTTACTATCAATTAGTGTCTGATTTTTGATACATTAGACCCTCTACATTGCAGACAGTTTAGTCCCTGAGTTGAGGTACGCAATGAGAATGGATGGCTTGATGTTTGTAAATACATATTTTGCTGATGAAAACTAGATTAAAAAGTTCAAAATCATGAAGGTGGACATTAGAACTAAGTGTCTGAAAAGTTTTGCTGATTTAGAAAATGATAACAGAATGTAGCAGATATGATCTCTTAACGATACGGTTATACCTTTCATAGATGAAAACCAAAAACTATTTGACAAAATCTTGACCAATACTAATTGTGATCTAAATTGAAATGTGGTAGAAATTTGACATAAAATTGAAGACAGTTTATTCCTTGGGTTGAGATACAAAATGTTGCGTTGAAAATGGATGCAGTGAGACAAAATTCAACAGAAATGATTAGCAATAGAGATGCCATGATCTAGCCATTTCCAGTTCTAGTATTAATATTTTGAAGTGGAACTAAACTGCTACTATACTCTGTATATGGTGTTTTCATAGCCTTGTCTGTGTTTCTAGCTCTTTTTGGCAATTTTAGTGCAAACAAGATAAAGTCGCAGCTGTATGATCAAAAACAGTGTGTGTGAGGAAACACTGCAATTTCAAGTACTATGTAACATAATGCAGAACTGCCCTGATTACAAACACCTGGCTGCAGGGGCAGAGTTTGAAGTATGAATAGACAGACCAATTTTAGTCCTCTAAGTTGTGCCTCCAGGTCTTTAAGGTGGAACCTCCAAGTCACACTTTAAAGGTCCTGTACCTAACTCTTATTTCTTGTAGTTCAGGAAAAAATCATGCAGTATGTATTGTAAAAGCAAGCCATTTTGTTTAAAAACATTTTGTTGGATGAGAATCATGTAGAAGCAACTCCTTGTGACCATCTCAAACAGACGTGTGGTAAAACAAAAGCTTCCGAATCCTATGTGTATCATTAATTAAAAAATTAAAATTGAAAAACAAAGTACAGAGCAGTGAGCGAATGGCAGTGGTGTGTAAACTGGGAATGAGCAGCAACATGGCGTCTTGAAAATAACAGATTAAAGATTGCTCAAACATGCACAAATCATTTCAAAAACAACTTTAAGAGGACAAATGAGATGGAGAGTCTGTTTACTAGTCCCAAATGTCTCCTGATGTTCCAGTTTGAATTTGTCAGTGCTGTTAAAGCAGACCTATTATGCAAAACTGTCTTAAAACATTAATTTATTGGCTACCGAACTGATGCCTGATCTAGTCATTTCTTTCAAGTCCAATACCGTGCATAGACATCTGTACATGCAAATTAAACCTATAGAATATAGAAACTCACTCAAATTGATTCTGTAACATAGACCACTATTACTTCTATACAACTCTGACCTGCTATGTATAGGTTAACTCACCACTAGCACACTGTTAACACTCAAAGCGAGGTTGCCGTGGTTTCCTAGTATATGTCCTGTTCCTTTAACCCAAGCTTGAACCACTTAATTGAAATTCGCTTTCATTTCCCATCGCTGACAGCCTTCGCACTGCTCCTCCTACACTTAATCAGATCATATTTTTGCACAGTGCCCGATAACTAGCTCATGTCTGGAGAGAGGGAGAAAGACAGAGAGAGAAAGAGGGAGAGTGAAGGACCCTGGGGCGTGAAGAACCAAGATGGCTGCTCCGCCTCTTCCTGTCAGCCTCTGTATTGTTTGTTATACCCAGTGTGATAGTGTGTGTCTGTGTGTGTGTGTGTGTCTGTGTGTGTGTGTGTGTGTGTGTCTGTGTGTGTGTCTGTGTGCGCATGAGGCCATCTGCCAAAGAGTGCTCTGAGTAACGAAGGGGACTGTCACACTCACCACCGGCTCATCGAGACGTCTTAATCCTCTTCTCTCTTCTTGCTATCTCTCACTCTTTCTCTCTCCTTGTGTCACTCTATACGTTTTAGTCTCTTTCTCGCTTTTCCCTCTCGGTCTCTCTCGTCTCCTTCCTTCTTTCTTTGTATCTCTGTATTTTTCTTTCTGTCTCTTACTTTCTCTCCAGTCTTTGCTCAATTATCCCTCTCTCTCTCTTCCACCTTTTCTCTTCTCTTTTTCCTCTCTCTCTGTTCTCTGCACTCTTTGTTTCTTTCTATCGTCTTTTTCCTCTCTCTCCCTCTCTATGTGTTGCTTTTTTCATCTTTTTTACTCTCTTGTTTCTTCTCTTAATCTGTAGCTTGACAGCGGCATTTTAACTACTAACTGATTTACTGTGAAATATTTAATCACTGTGTTTAAAGCAACAGTATGTAACTTTCTGGAAGTGATATGTCACCTGTATGTTTCCATGGAAAGTTATAACCATACTGTGGAACATCATGGCCGCCCTCCAGACCAAATAAGAGTCAGGTTTGTGAAGCAAGCCCGCTCACAGAAAGGTGGATGTTTTCCCTTACTTTTCAGTCCAATTAAAACAATCAAAAATAACTATAAAGTTATATACTGGGGCTTCAACGTTTAAAGGCGCACTATGTAACTTTTCTGGCAGGGTATGCCACCTGCCTATCTCCATAGAGATGTTATTGTTTTGCCATCAAACTTGTCTATCTCCATGGAAACAAGCACAAGTTACAGATCAGATCAGTCTTACTTTGAGTTAAGGCAACTCACAGTAAAAATCATAGTTTGAGAACTAAAAAACACCTGTAGTTAAATAAATGCAGCATAGACAGGTTTAATTCAATAACCTGGAACATTCCAGGCAAATTAAACAAATCTGTGGAACCCTCTACCAGAAAAGTTGCATAATGTTTCTTTAAGTTCCATATTTTTTGTTTGTCTTGGGCAAAAACTATAGACTATAACCACACTTCCTGGTGCTTTGGTTTAATGCGTGAATGTGCAGGTCAGCGCCTCCGTCTGGTCCGGGGGGCACTTGACATTTCGAGCAGCAGTTCTGAGTCCTCTTTTCGGTGGAGTCGTCACGGTTCACCGGGCTACTTTCCGTGGACGCCATGTTTTCCTACGCTATAGACTTTACTCCACCATCTCTATAGTAACCGCCCTGGATTACGCTTAATCCTATAGCTGACATGGTCAAAGTATTACGGATCGCTGGACCGTCAATTGTGCTTTTCTTGGAGATGTTGCGAAGCGTGGGCGCCGGTACTGTCATGTGGAAAATCTCCGACCAAAAATATCCAGCATGTCCATTGAAAAGCAGCTGGAGGTGAACTACAGGACTTAGCACAGATTTCAGTTGTTTTCTGTGTCTAAAGTGATGAGCGGAGAAATTCAGGGATTAGAGTTGGATACAGAGTTAACGTAAATCTTTCTGGTATGTTGTAGACAGGATAAATGAGTTGTAATGGACCGAGGTACACAGACACTTCTTAATGGATCATAAAGCCACAGCATGTGACTTTGTAGGCATAAATAGACTAAAATAAAAGCATTTTGATTTTGTTTATTGCACTTAAAAACTCGTGTCCTTACTGTGAGTGAGCTTGCACCTCCACAAACCTGACTCTTATTTGACCTAGACGAAAGCGTCCTCATTTCTATGGAAATGTTGTCCACTTGGCTATCTTCCACAATATAACATAAAACGTATCTATCTCGAAAGAAAATGCTTTTTTTATTTCCATGGAATCATACAGGTGACGTACCTCCTAGAGAAAGTTACATACTGTACTTTTAAGTTCTTGATTTGTCATGCAATATGTGTAAGTTCAGTCTGAATTTTGTGCTAATAAAGTAAACAGCCTATTGCCTTTAAACATTGGTATTTTTCTATAGCAGTAGTAGTTGCAGTGGCAGTAGTTGATTTAGTTGGTTGACTGGTAAGTTTGTTAGTGAGTTAGCTTGTTATGCAATAGTCAGAAGTAGTCAGGATGGTAGGGTAGTAGTGGTGGCAATAGGAGTATTTATAGTTTAGCGATGTATTGTATATTGGCATTTTGAGCTGATTAAAGACATACATTGTTAGTAAAATTGAACATAGTTCACCCTTTCTAAATCTATAATTTTTTTTAGTTTAGTTTATAAAGCCACGTTCTAGTATGATTCATGATTTTTACTGGAAAAGGCTTGTTTATGTAATTACTACATTGGTTCTCACATGGTTCTTTAAGCCTGCATCTTCACATATACTATATTGGTATTGTAACAAAACTGGGACTAAACCTGAAAGTAAAACTTGGACTAGAACGGGACTAAACCTAGACTAGAACAAGATCAAACCATTTCTACACTGGGACTAAACCAGGATCAAACCAGGACCAAACCAAGATAAATGTGAAAGCAAAATGTTTTATTTTAATCAATGTATCCCATAATACTGATTAGTTCTGACTATCCCTGCCCACAACAGAACACTTTTTTCATGTTAACGCTGCATTCTTATATCTTTACACTACACGCATCGGTCGAATGAAAGCCAAAATGTATAGCATAATACGGATTTAGCTTCTTTTATACCTTTTAATCCGATGTGAAAAAGACGGAGCCGTGCAATATTCACTTGGTGTAATGAAAACATTCCTTTGACTTTTTTATCAATGCAAGAGATTTTTTTAAAAGCCTGTGCAGCGTACTGAGAGAGGAGACAAAAAGAGACACAAGGACACACCAATGGACTCCCATTTTGCTATGCTTAGGATGTCAAACTACTTCTCTATATCTACCAATAGTGAAATTAACTTCTTAAATAAAATATAGATTCGTTTTCTCCCATGTTTTTTAATAAAATCAGACTTGCCTCAGTACAGCTGTATTGTATAACCACCTCTTGAGGTCGAAATAAGTTAACTGCTTACTGTCTGCATCTAATTGTAACACCTTTTATTGTCCAATAATCAGGAAGTCCGTGGTTAGCATCCTAGTTGTCGTTAGCTTTACTATGACGGCAAAACTTAACGCTGGTCTCAAATTAAATATAGACTGTGAATTAAATATTTCCCCATGTATTTGAGCTTGCCCCAGTACAGATATATTATGTAAGTGGCTCTTACAGTGGCAAAACATATATATATTTTAAAAAAAAAACTTCTTGCATCTAATTCTCAAGCGGTGTATTGTCCGACGATCAGAAACTGTGCAATTAGCATTTTGGTTGTTGTTAGCTTTACTGTGACAGCTAATGAACTTATGTCAGGGTCATAATGAGCCCGCTGTGTACTGCCTGCATCTAAATGTAAAGGGTTTTGTTGTCCGATAATCAGGATGTGCATGGTTAACATGCTAGTTGTTGTCTGAAAGTTGTGGAATGTGCTCATAAACTCTTCGTTGTGAATAATTAGGATGCTCAGAACGCGTAAGGAAAGTGAGGAATAACTATGGACCACTGCTATTTAGAATGAACTAGTTCTGTTTTTCACGTTTTTAAGACAGTAAAAATCTGACACAGCCTTTAAAATCCACTGTCCTCTCAAACTTTTCATGGTTTAATCCAAATTTGTTCACCATCAGTAGACTCAGTAATAGACACTGTTCTCTAAAAGGGTCATTCAGTATCGAGATTGATCTTGGTGAATTATTTGCAGTGAACTCAATTAACCTAAAAAAAACTGCTTACAATTACTTTTGACTATCCAGAGCAGAGGTGCCCAAACTTTTTTCACTGAGGGCCATATCCTGAAAAATATTCTACACGGAGGGCCACAGTTGTCAATAGTAGAAGTAGTAGTAGATAATTCAGACGGTGCATTTAACGTAGTTTTGACTTCATACTTTAAATCATGTTTGAAATATTAATATTAGGTTTGTATGACAATGTAATGTGATGTTATTTAGGTTGTATTAGTAGGATTACTCAAATTTGCTGTAAAAAGTACTGATTATGATCAATTGGGCAAGTTCAACTGAAGGCCTGAGGGCCAATAAAAATTGGTATGAGGGCCGCATTTGGACCCCGGGCCATAGTTTGGACACCCCTGATCTAGAGCTTCTCCTCATACCTTTGTTTCTTTATTTCTATTGCACTTTTATCAGATTATCAGTGGAATGTCTGCTTGTTGAGGTAAAATTGTATACGGTGTTGCTACTATGTTGTATAAGCTTTGTCAAAACATAGCTTTGCAGTATAGTAGGGCTACTTTTATTTGATTTTGCATGCTTAGTTCAAAGACATGCCCATACAAAAAAAAAATCTAAGAATCAACGTTAAAGTTACTGGACTCAACATGTTTCTTTATGCTTCAACATCAGAATGAAAGAAGGGACGAAATGGGCTTGGTTAACATTTCATTCAGATGCATGGTCTTCAGTCAAGGTTCAAAATTTGGGCTCTTTGAAGGAGATATAGTATTTAAAATTAACATTAATGAGCTTTTAATCTTGTTATAACGCTATTGTATTTTGACTGATTAGTGTATTGTTTGAGTAATTCTGTATTGCCCCACTAGAGGCTTGAGAGCTCAGAAAATTCTTGTTTTCACCTACCCCCTGTCCCCACTACCGTGTACTTAGTTGCAGTAATTTGAAAAAGTAAGTCCCAGTTTTATTTATTAAATAAACCCTAACCCACATAGACTTGTATACACTCATGGACCATTTGGGGAACCTATCTGGACAACTGAGCGATTACACAGATATAAGCTCACATGGTAATATAAAAGAAAGTGCAATGATTTCATGTTGAAAATCACGTTCTATTGTCTAAAGAGTGTTTTTAATTATGATTGTGGTATCAGAATCGGAGAGTATCAAGTCTATTCCTATCAAAATCAAGTTTGATATTTTAGTATCATGATACTAGTCTTAGCAGCTTGTCCTAGCAGCACTGAATGGTGGGTCAAATACAAAAGACACATTTTCATACATAGACAATAATGTATAGCTCCATCTGCTTTCCCTGTATTCATATTATATCTCTTTTTTTCTTCCAGGGCCTAAAGGCTGCTGACAACGACCCTACAGCTCCCCCTTACGACTCTTTGCTGGTGTTCGACTACGAGGGCAGCGGCTCTACGGCAGGCTCCCTCAGCTCCCTGCACTCTGGCTCTAGCTGCGGAGACCAGGACTATGACTACCTCGGTGACTGGGGCCCGCGCTTTCGCAAACTAGCTGATCTTTACGGAGGCGGAGACGATTAGCCCCCCTTACCATTAAACCACCCACCTAGCCCCGTTGTACTATTGGCTACAGTGATGCGAGGGGGTGGGGCTTCGTTTTGGGGACTATATAATGTTATAAAGTGGAAGAAGAGGCGCGTTTTTGTATGGACCACAAGACTTGAAATGAGGGGACGATGACATCATGCCCCCCACTGTTGGACCGGCTAACTTACCCCATTGTCCTATCAGCTAATGGAGTGCTTAATTTGGGGTACCACTATAATTGTTTTGGGGGCATATCGTGGAAGAAGAGGTGCTCCCTGGGACTGGCTGCTTCATACGAATTTGCTATGCTAACACCCAGGCTTGCATTCACAGCCAGGGCTAGCATTCTCCAGGCTTGAATGAATGACATGCGTTAGCCACAAGCTAACATAGAGAAACGGGACAGTGCACTGAGTTTGAAAATGTTGGGATATTATAGAAGGTAAGAAGCCAGCGGTGGTTGGGAAACGTTAGTGAATTAGCCTTAAGAGGTAACTGTTGGTATAAGGCCACATGAAAAGAACTAAAACATGACTGGAATTGACCTAAATCAGTAAACCCGACGAGTATCACCAACAGGACCATGTGCATATACCAGTTATTGAGAACTACCGCCTTAACTACGCTCATGAAATCTTTGAGTAATTTAACTATTTGTAACATTTCTACAAAGAATTTTAAGTTTCGTTCAGAAGTTCATTTGGACCAACCCAGTTCGTGGCTATGCATGGTATCCTCAATTTGTAGAGCGCCTCAGTAACACCAAGCAGAGCACACACAAATATGCAAACAGACCACTGTTTTTGAGGCTATGCAAAATACTAGGTGAAGGCTAGTGTTAGCTTGTAGCATCTGCTAATTGTTAGCCACGCAGTTAACATTATGAGAACACATACTGACAGCAACATATGCGCCCCCCCCCCCCCCCCTCTCTCTAAGATGTCAGCCTAAATAATATAAAATATAAAATAAATAAATAAAAAACATTACTTTCTCCTCCACAGACCTGACCTGAGCTTTTACTCATAGAGATGTTCCCGCTTTGTCTGGAACATTCCATATGGCATAGAACTTTCCCCCATGGAGAAAGTTCCAAAGTTTGGGTTAACTACACAAAATGTACCCTTAAATAGACACAAATGTTGCTAACTTTATTATAGAGTTAGCTTACCCACTCAGACCATTACTTGCTAGCTTTACTGACTGATCACCTCCTATGGCTAATTCACTAACCATTTCTGACCGCAATCACCAACATTGCGGCCCCCCCCCGGTAGACCTTAAGCGCTATGACAGCCATGTTACAGACTCATTTACACTTGAATCTCACAGAGCAGGAGCACTGGGTTCAATCGTGCCTTTTGTACATTCCTTTTGATTGTGTTTCAGACAGTCCCCATTCTGTTCGTTGCTTTAAAGCTCCCGGCGTTTTCGACGGAGGCCAGGAGGGGGCGCTATGCCATGATACTGACTGTAAACGTGTGTGTGGATGTGTTTTGTATGTATGACGTGTGGATGGGGTATTTTCACTATAGAAGACACTGGATGGACACTAGGGGGCAAAGGCCACCATGGGACACTATGGGACAATGCTACCAGCAACAGTATGTCTTCTCTGCATAGCTCTGGGTTTTCTATTACTATTTGCATTTTTAGCATTATAATTAGCACAATGTTCTGTTAAAACTATTTTAAGTACATAAACGCTTTTTTAATTGATAGCCCACAAAACACATATTCAGTAGTGTTTTTGTCAAATTTGTGTAATGATTTCTTTCTTTATTTATTTCTTTATTAGTGCCAATTTAAAGATGTGCTATGGAACATTTCTGGTGGAGGCTTGCTTTTCCCATAGAGATGTTATTGCATTGCCTGGATGTTCCACCATGTGATATTAAATGTATCTGTTATATTCACTTCCTGGTGTTTTTGTTGCAAAAAGAAGAAATTGGAAGGAAATTTTAAGCAAAAGAAAAATTTGCATTTGTACTATGAGCAAGCTCACTTCCCCACAGATTTGACTTGCAACTTAGCCTTTTCGTAGCATCTGCTTGTCTCCAAGGTAGATATATTTAATGACATACTATGGAACATTCCGATCAAAGCAATCACATCTCACAATATATTCAGTGGTCGGTTATCATTTCTAAATCCATTAGGAGTAGTAAAACATGTACTCAAAGAGTTTCTTAATCTTGTAAAAAAAAAAAAAAAAAAAAAAAAAACAATATTTGTATGTGTATTATGAAGCAACTAAAACTGAATTCTCAAATTTTGCTAGTCTAACTAGTCTTTCATCATCAATATTAGCATTAGAAAAAAGGATATGTGGGTATTTAGACATGAGTGGAAAGTTGTAATTGAATATATTCTAGCCACATAATTGCAATTACCAGTAGTTACATTTTAAATCATGGATGTTCCTGAGTCCCAATTGTACCTATGCAATGCTGTCTCTGCTCCTTTCAGTACCACCAAAAACACATAACATCACTGCACCGCCTGCTCTGACTGGCCAGAGCTCTGATAATATGCAGATTGTGGCGACCTGGCCCTGGATAAGCAGAAGTAAATGGATGGATGTATCATATCCATCTAAAATTGCATTAAAAAGTTACCAGTAAGTAGTACTTTGAGTAATACTTTTCGTGCATACTTTTTACTTTGAGTACATTATTAGCCAAGTAACTGTACTTTTACTTGAGTACAAATTTTCACTACTCTTTCCACCATTGTGTTTAGAATTATTATACTAACCATTCCAGCATGTACATACTGAATATAGGAGCAGTGTACGCAGACTTATCTGACCATATACAATCCTCTGCTGGAGTTGTCTCTTCTAAAGGTCAGTGTGCTTGCTTATATCATAAACCTGTTTGAGGAATAATATTATTTTCTATTTCCGACCTCAAATACGCTGGGTTTACTTTGGCCATGCGCTTGTGAGCTCGGAGCTATCCCTGCTTTGCCTGTGTAAACAAGACAATAACGCAGGCCAGACCCATATTTTCAAATCTCTGTGCAGCGTTGCTCACATATGGAACGAGAATAAATAAAGTTATCATTTTGAAGTGCTATAGGAGCCCATGTTGGCACATACAAGTACATGTATTCAGTGGTTATGATATAGTGTAGAGACTATTCATGTTTGCTCTTTATTGGATCGTTTTAATATATTTGATATACAGTAACACATAATACACACATTGAATATACAAAGCTCACTGGGTAATACTATATCCACCAAGGATTATTTGCTTATTTGCACTATTTTGTAATTATAAAATGTATTCAACATTTTCAATATTATAAACAATACTCAAAAACTGAAATATTTCAACTTTTCATGTTTGAAATCATTTTGTTTCATTTGTGACGTAATGTCATGATGGAAATGCTAAATTTTGAACACAAATATCTTAATTTTAAACAGTGCATCCTATTTCAACATAGGGCATAATATTTCAAAGCCTAGATATGTATGCAGTTACTTGTATGGCTTAATGTATTCATTTGTGTTCAAATTACTGGATCATTAAATGGTTTAAATACTTACAAATTAAACAAAACAAAACTGCTATCAAACCACAAATTTGAATACTCAGATTTGGTCATTTCATAAAAAAAGATGCATATGAGAATGAAAATGTAAAAATCTTGACCTCTTTTCCAAAATCCTTTTAAAATTTACAAATGAACCATCTGTATTATTAACAAAAATAGAAACTCTAAACCACTTATACCACTAAAACTATTACCACTGACGATTTGCTGAAAAGGGTAGTTCTGTATAAAAAACCTCTGCTTTGCTCATTGGGCTGAGACAAATGCATATGCTGTAGCGTTTGCTTATTGCATTTTCCTATTAAAACCATCTGGGAACAGTCTGCCACATTAACAAAACATAAGTCTATGCAGCAGTTTGGCCTAAAAGCTTTTTTTATATCAAGCGATCATGTTAAAATTGTATGACATAGCACACATATTTTAACTCCAGAAGAATATAAGGGCCTGTGTTTTGGTGTCAATTTAACTTGTACTAGCTCGACATTGCTATATCGAACATTTGACAAACTGAGAAACTACACTCTTAAGTCTTATTAATCACATTTTTTGAGTAAAATGCATTGTATGGTCCCATTATTGTAACTGCATTTTGAAATTTAAAAATGAAATTTTATCAGAAAAGGTTTAAATTTTCAAAAATGGCAACATTCATTTTAGTTGTAAGTGTACTGCTATATAACTTGCTTCTATGGAAATGGCATTCTTTGCTTGGAAGTTTCATAGTATAACATAAAATGTATCAGTCTCCATGGAAACAAGCAGGCAGCACCGCCAAGCAAAAATACAAGAGGTGAGCCCACTCACTGCATGAATGTATGCTTTTCAGGGTGTTTTTGAGCAATAAAAACACTATAATTGAAGCCAAATTGGAGATAAATTTAGGGCATATTGTGGAAAATTACAGATAAATCAAAAAGTATTATCTACATGGAAACAAGCAGGAATAAACAATGCCATGTTATGTGTAACTGATATATTTTGATGTCCAAATCTGTACTTTTTTTTACTTATTTGAACTTCTATAAAATTTCAGATTCTAGTGCATCTTTTATTAATGTATTAATATCTCTGTGTGTGGTTTTTTTTGTCTTTTTTGTTTTTTGTTTGTTTTGGTTTTTTTTGTTTTTGTTTTTTTACATACTTTGGTCCAAATTCCTTTAAATTCTTGAAAAAACCCAGAGCTGTACGGAGAAGATTTTGTCCGAGTGGCTACTGATGAAGACATGTACAGAACCTGCTATAGAATGCTTAGACCTTTTAGAACGTTTCTTTTTTTAATATAATTTGTATTTTTGTTTTTTCATATTGCTTTTGGATCACATTGTAACTTATGCAGCTGATGGCTCGAGGGAGTTCCAATCCTTGTATTTTCGTAGCATTGGTACTTCTGAGTGGGACTCCAAGGCAGCGTGGTGTTGCGGTTTGCCTTAGCGTCTCTGGTACTCTCACAGCTACTCACTGTAAAGTCCAAAACGTGTACAGTACAGACATGTATTTTTTCTCTCGTCAATCTTTTGGCTGTGGTCTATGCTAATCTCCTGGATCCTTGTATATGTGTCATTTGGATTACAGATTAAAAAACTTTTGCATGTTTTTATCTTTTCATTTTGGGGAGAAAAAGCTATTCAAATTATTCAGTTCAGGGGTATTAAGCAAAATAGACATTTTGGAGCTTTCTATAATATAGTTTGTAACATTAACAAAAAACATGCCTGAACAGGTTTTATATGTGATGTTTGAGTAATTTAGCAATTTCTCCTGGGCTCTATTCAAACCCTCCATACGGTTGGCAGTACAATCCTATCCAAAGCTCAGCGGAGTCACATTTTTTCATTACCAGCTGAGGCAGTTGTGGTGTTAGCAAGAGTGTTGTCCATGGTGCATAGTCTGGAGAAATATGGGTCGATGTCGATTCTATGGCTTCCAGGGTGCTGAATGTAACATGAATGACAACGATAAGTTAGAGACAAGTGTCCAATATGAAAAAAACTACGGAGTGAAAAAGTTTAGACAGCAAGTCAAGGCTTATATATACAGACTATTTTAAATACAAATCACTGCTGATAAAATCCTGTTGAAGCTGATATTGAAAAAAACAGTCTGACATCTGGATTCAGTATTCACTCCAGGACTTTGAAACTCCTGCAGAGGAGGGACCAGAGGAATTGGGAAACTTCCAAGGTTAACAAAGATCTCCTTCGATGCTCTCGTGTATTGCAGCTATGAACTTTTGCCGATGGCTGACTTTTGTATGACTTAAGATCCTGGTACAAATATAACTGCTAACAAAAAATATAAACCACCAAATTCCCCAGGCAATAAGTCAAATATTCATATCAGATGAATACACACTTCTCCAATACTTTACAAAGATGTGAGTTTAGTCATGACTGAGTTACTTAATTTTCAGATGTGATTGACAGGTGGATTAGGACACACATAGAGCATATCAAAACAAATATGGCTGCTAATGAGGACAAAAGAAAGAAATATGAAAAAATCATTAATTTCTGCAGAATCAGTGAGCACTAAACTCTGTTAATCTGAGGTAAGATAGATGTTATTTTGTAGATAAATGATGGGTGATCAATGAGCTACTTTATTTCATATGTGCCAAAGAAATAAACTAATCTGATTGGACGGTACTGTCCGAATATGGCTCAAGACATGACAGACTGACGTCTCTCTTAGAAAGACAATTAAGGTAAATTTTTAAAATACAGTCACTACTACTGTTGTGCAAATAAATAAATAAAAATTAAGCAAAATAAAATTAATAATGAAATCCAATAGAAGTTGACTTAAAAAAAAACACCTAAATACTGAAATTGCTGGAAGTTTTCAATACCCCCTGCGCAGGAAGGACCCTAGGAATTGGGAAACTTCCAAGGTTAACAACAAAGATCTCTTCCTTCACTTCTCTCTTGTATTTTATCTATGAACTTTAGCAATAGCAAAAACACAACAAAACTCTAGCTGACTTTTTTTTGACTAAAATACAGGCACAAAAAAACTTACAAGGATACCAAATTCCCCAGGCAAAAAGTTCAAACTCTGTAAAATTAACCTCTATATTACCAGTTATACCCACATTTTACCATTTTCTTCTCATTGCCACCAACTAATGTATGAGTCATTACAGAGATATGAAGAAGACGGATTTGTCATCGACACTTAAGACGTGAACAAAACTGTGAATCCAATAACTGGTTTTCCACCTCATCATTGGTCCTTTCAGTCCAAACCAAGGCTAAGTTTAATAGAATGCCTCTTGTATATGATTATATTCTAACATTATTGGGCTATTTGAGCAGTGCACAGGTTCAGAACATGGTGGGTCTTTCAGCACAGGATATGTTGTACATTTGATGTGAATATTTGAATTCATTTCACGCTTGGCGGACCGGAGCACGCACAGATAATTTTAATACAGATTTGAACATTTCATATTTTTTTTATTCCTTGGAAAATGAACTGTCCTCGGAGTGAACCTGGGATTTTTTTTTTTTTCTGGGGAAGTGAAATTGTCGGTGTAAAACTGAAAATAATGAGATTTACCAAACCGATGTGTAGCTGGCTAACTCCTGACATATTTTTTTTCCTTTTTCTGGTACTTAATATTAAAGGGCCTATACCAGATTTTTTTTTTCTCATATATTTGA
Organism: Periophthalmus modestus; assembly: GCA_019594935.1. Lineage (NCBI taxonomy): Eukaryota > Metazoa > Chordata > Actinopteri > Gobiiformes > Gobiidae > Periophthalmus > Periophthalmus modestus. The sequence continues at coordinate 19,572,169 of JAIEZT010000007.1, read as the reverse complement.
GAAAAATGTCTATGTTTATTGTAGAATCAGCTCTTGGGGTCAAGTCAGCTGTGTCAGTTGTGTTCTGTCTGCATCTAATTAGAAAGCGCTGTATTGTCCAATAATCAGGAAGTGTCCATAGCATGTTAGTTGTTGTTAGCTTTATCTTCACAGCAAAACTCTGTACTGTTCTGTCAAAATTCAGCACTCCATAAACTCATCGTGGTGAACAATTAGGATGCTTGTGATGCATAAGGTAAGTTAAGAATAATTCTGGACGACTGCAAACTGTTTAAAATTATGCTCTTTTTCACATTTTTAAGACTCAGAAGAAAATCAGGTACAGCGCTTTTAAACTGAACCCTATGTGTATGTGTCTTCAGTTCTGAACTGAAGAAGCGGCTTCGATGAGCAGCGAAATGTCTTATTACAACGATTTGTCCAGTTGACAGATTTTAACTTCTTTTAACGTCTTTTGCTATGGATCAGTCCTGGACGACTGAGGGGTTACACAGATAACCTATGTGTATGAGTCTCTTTTTTCCTTATGGGACATTGCTTTGTAGCTTTAAAGTAGCACCTACATACACCAAACTTTCCAATGTAGTACTTAACAAGATTTTGATGGATCGTACAGAATGATTTGTCAATAATTCCAAGCTTTTACAAATTTTCTAAACAAAATAAACCATCTTTTTTTTTTTAATGCTAATTTTCAGTAAATTTACTCTGTACATTTTTGTATCTGATTTGTCAACAAAATGAACCAAGACATCCTGTTACCTGACTGTTCTGATACTTATTCAAACACGTTGTGCTCCAAATTTCCCAAGACACGTGGTCAAAAATGTGTTTTTGTTCAGCTGCATAACAATATATCCAGATGTGGGAAGAGTAGCCACAAATTGTACTCAAGTAAGAATAACGTTACTTCAAAATGCTATTACTCAAGTAGAAGTAGAAAGTAGTGGTCCAAGAAATAATTCACGTATGCATAAAAAAGTGTTTAGGAAAACTACTACTAAGAGTAACTTGGGACGTGTCTGATTTATCTGACAAAACATTAATTAACCTAAGCTGGTATATTCAAAGGATAGACACAACAATTACAAAAACTACATTATATTTGAAGGAGTGGTGCAAGAAACACAAATAAATAAAAATAAATATGAAATATAAATAAATATGTAATATTGTCAACATAAAGCTTTTGTCACTTGTAGACTTGGTCACAGTGGGAAGAGTCAACAAAACTTTTATTCAAGTAAGTGTACTGTTACTTCAAGAAAAATATTACTCAAGTACGAGTAAACATACATTGCCAGAAAAGTACTCTGAAAAGTACAATTTTATTTAAAACGTTACTCAAGTAAATGTAACAAAGTAAAGTTAAATGTAATAAAAATTTATTGAATTGAATAACTGAGTAGTACCCACCTCTATATTTGTCAATATATCAATATCAATTCGATACCAAGGGCAACACAATGTTATTTAAAGCTGATATGTCCATCCATCCATTTTCTTTCGCTTATCCGATGCCGGGTCGGGGGGGCAGCAGTCTAAGCAAGGACTCCCAGACTTCCCTCACTCCAGACACATCCTCCAGCTACTCCGGCAGGACCCCAAGGCGTTCCTAGACCAGCCGAGAGACATAGTTGCTCCAGCGTGTCCTGGGTCTTCCCCGGGGCCTCCTCCCGGTGGGACATGCTGAACACCTCCCTAGGGAGGCGTCCAGGAGGCATCCTGAGCAGATGCCCGGATGCCCGAGCTACCTCAGCTGGCTCCTCTCGACGTGAAGGAGCAGCGGCTCTACTCCGAGCCCCTCCCACGTGATTGAGCTCCTCACCCTATCTCTAAGGGTGCGCCCAGCCACCCTGTGGAGGAAACCCATTTCGGCCGCTTATATGCGCGATCTTGTCCTTTCGGTCATTACCCAGAGCTGATGACCATAGGTGAGGGTAGGAACGTACACTGACCGGTAAATCGAGAACTTTCCCTTACAACTCAGCTCCTTCTTCACCACGACGGACCGATACAGCGACCACATCACTGCAGACACTGCACCGATCCGCCTGTCAATCTCACGCTCCATCCGCCCCTCACTCGTGAACAGGACCACGAGATACTTGAACTCCTCCACTTGAGGCAAAGACTCCCCACCCATCCAGAGAGGGCACGTCACCTTTGCCACCGGGGAGCTTGCAAACCACCTCAGTGACTTCAGCCAGGGTGAAGGATGAGTCCGCCTCCGGGTCCCCAGTCTCTGTTTCCTCCTTAGAAGATGTGACAATGGGATTGAGGAGGTCCTCAAAGTATTCCTTCCACCGCCTGACAACATCCCCAGTCGAGGTCAGCAGCTCTCCACCCGAACTGTAGACAGTGTTGGTGAAGCACTGCTTCTCCCTCCTGAGGCGCTGGACGGTTTGCCAGAATTTCTTTGAGGCCATCCGATAGTCCTCCTCCATGCCCTCACCAAACTCCTCCCAACCCCGAGTTTTTGCCAATGCGACAGCACGAGCCGCAGCATGCTTGGCCCACCGATACTCGCCAGCTGCCTCAGGAGTCCCACAAGCCAACAAGGCTCGATAGGACTCCTTCTTCAGCCTGACGGCATCCCTTACTTCTGGTTTCCACCACCGGGTTCGGGGGTTGCCGCCACTACAAGCACCGCGGACCTTACGACCACAGCTACGAGCAGCTGCACTGACAATAGAGGTGGAGAACATGGCCCACTCGGAATCCATGTCCCCAGCCTTCCCCAGGATCTGGGAGAAGCTCTCTCGGAGGTGTGAGTTGAAGACCCCCCTGACAGAGGGCTCCGCCAGACCCTACAAGGTCCCAACAGACCCTCACGATATGCTTGGGTCTTTCAGGTCTGTCCGGCTTCCTCCTCCGCCAGCAGATCCAACTCACAACCAGGTAGTGATCGGTTGACAGCTCTGCCCCTCTTTTCACCTGAGTGTCCAACACACGTAGCCGGAGGTCAGATGATATGACTACAAAGTCGATCATCACCCTCCGGCCTAGGTTGTCCTGGTGCCACGTGCACTGATGGACACCCTTGTGCTCGAACACGGTGTTTGTTATGGACAAACTGTGACTAGCACAGAAGTCCAATAACAAAACACCACTCGGGTTCAGATCGGGAAGGCCGTTCCTCCCTATCACGCCCCTCCAGGTGTCACTGTCGTTGCCCACATGGGCATTGAAGTCCCCCAGGAGAACAACGGAGTCCCCGGTGGGTGCACTGTCTAGTACCCCTCCCAGGGACTCCAAGAAGGCCAGGTACTCTGCACTGCTGTTTGGCCTGTAGGCTGCCACAACAGTGAGAGACCTGTCCCCGACCTGAAGGCGCAGGGACGCGCCCCTCTCGTTCACCGGGGAGAACTCCAATACGAAGCGGCTGAGCTGTGGGACAATGAGCAAGCCCACACCAGCTCACCGCCTCTCCCCGCGGGCAACGCCAGAGAAATGGGAGAGTCCAGCCCCTCTCAAGGAGTTGGGTTCCAGAGCCCAAATTGTGCATGGAGGTGAGGCCGACTATATCTAGCCAGTAATGCTCAACCTCCCGCACAAGCTCAGGCTCCTTCCCCCCCAGTGAGGTGACATTCCATGTCCCCAGAACTAGTCTCCATGTCCAGAGATCTGGTCGTTGAGGGCCCTGCCTTTGACTGCTGCCCAGATCACTCTGCACCGGCCTTCCATGGTTCCTCCCGCAGGTGGTGGGTCCACGAGAGGACTGCCCCAAGTTGCTCCGTCGGGCTGAGCCTAGCCGGGCCCCGTGGGAAAAGGTCCGGCTGGCGAGCACCCACCCCAGGCTTGGCTCCAGGGTGGGGTCCCGGTAACGCCAGACCGGGCGAAGTAACGTGCCTTGATCTTTTGCTGTCCATGGAAGGCTTCTGAATCGCTCTTGGTCTGACCCGTCCCCCTGGACCTGTTTGCCATGGGTGACCCTACCAGGGGCTTGAAGCCCCCGACAACATAGCTCCCAGGATCATTCGGGTACTCAAACCCCTCCACCATGTTAAGGTGGCAGTTCAGGGAGGGGTAAAGCTGATATGTAAATATTTTATTTGCTCCAAACCATCCAAGGGCCACAAGTATTTGAGCCTTTTATTCACTGTACCAATATTAATTAATTGCAACCTTTATGTGCAATATTTTTTCCCTTTCATTTCTGAATTACATAAGAATCTATTCAGAGCAACTTCCATTGTGCAGTTTTGACCTGACCTGTTTTTTTATTAAAGGTCTGATTCAAACTAATGTATCTGTCAGTGCTGATAAAGCTTTATGCATTCAAGTACATTTTTGCAGAGTCAAAAGCCATCAAACTCATTATTATCATTATTTTATTTACAGTTTATTCACTGCAGAGATGTTTCAGGGCTGTTATCAAAAAAATACAAAAATATAGATTAAAACAGAAGCTTTTGTCCAAGCAAAGATAAATGTATTCAAATCAAAAGCACTAGAGGTTTATGGAACATGAATAAGATATGATATTTACATAATTAGACTTACAAAACCAAGACAAAATAACTTAAAATATACTTTCTACCATGTTATAACTTTGTTCCCTCATCAATAACATGCATGGAAAGGTTTTAGATGTGATCCATGCATTGTTCAGTATTTGAGCGATTTCCCTTGGGCACTATCTGAACCCTCCTTGTGGTTAGATGTAAGATTCTGTCCAATGTTCACAAGCCCGTCACCCACGCTCCCACACAACAATTCTCCATAAATATACAAGAGCATGACCCAACAACTTGACAAAACTGTTACATTGTGCTCTAGTTTAATACCCCGTAGAAGTAAGCTACCCCCTCTTTAAAGGTGAACTATGCAACTTTTCTTTAAGAAGGTATGTCCCCTGCCTGTCTCTATGAAGATGATAGTGCTTTGCCTCCTAGGATGGGCAAAGCAATTATGGCAATTACTTCCATGTTTAAAGTAATACATTTTATTTTATTAAATATAATAGAGCAGAGACATTCATGAAACAAAAGGTTGAAGATTCTATCTCCCACATTTGCCTGGTATATGTATAGACAGTGCTCTTAGTACAGTACAGACAGGCAAGACAGTATTCTCAGTTTAACTCCAACTCCAGTGCATGGATGTGTGCCAAATGTAAACAGGCTACCAATATTTAGTTATCTTGCATTCTGCTGTGAGGGAACTTGCCTTTCCACAGAGCTGACCTGGACTTTATCTTAGCTTTATCTTAGCTTTTTAACACAATCTGACCATAAAGAACTGACTTTGCTGAAATTACAACAGGTGAGCTGATTTGTGCTGTTAAACAAGTTCCTCTTAAGCAACATTACAGTCACAAGTTAGCTAGCATTAGCCAACAGTTTCTCAGTTAGTCACCCAAATCCATTTTGTATGTTTTATTGAATTTTCAGTGTTTGTTAATGTGTGCATTGTGTCACCATGGTAACTGATGAACATTCTGCCATATACATGCATGTAAGAACTCCCCTAGTGTGATCGTATTGTAAAATATAAATACCTCTTAATCATATAAAAAAAAAAAAATAGTCATCAACACTTTGTGCATTTGTATTTGCTTTATTGTTGAAATGCTAATGTGGTGGTCTATATGGAGCGTGACAAGAGCCTCCTGTACTACTTGTTCTTCCAGAGCTGTGGACCTCTTAGCTTCTTGCGCTTTCATCTGGGCTGGTGGGCACCTGAGATCTCCACCTGCTTTCCCCTCTCCTCCATGAAGGCTTGTAACTGTAAGTCCATTTCCTGCATGACCTCCTTGAGAGTAGATGTTTCCATCTCCCATTCCATGTTTTGGTAGGCCATATATATAATACAGCTGCCCAAATCTGTGGAGGATCATGTTTTGAAACTTAGGTGGCTGATCTCAAGAAAGATCCAGATAAGGTGAAAGTAGTCCAAGCGGCAGAGAGTATGGTCAGTGTGGTCATCCAGAAAACCAAATTGGCATACAACCAGGCTGTTCAAGGGACCTGTTCTCTCATAACAGTGAAATCATCTCCAAACTTGAGATGTCTCAGAGTCTGAATCTGAGTGTGAAAAACAACGCTCCGCGGATTGTCTCATCCCATTTTTTCCATGCTCAGGACCTCTACCAGAGGCCTGGGAGCTTGAGCCTGCACTTTTCTGGATTGAGATGTCTGATGTTTTTCCCGGGAGGTGCTGTAGCCCCTCCTCCAGTTTGGAGGTCACTGCCCCGAGTGCTCCGCTTTCTCCAGCTCTTCTTTGAGTTCTTGGTATTTCTCTAGTTCCTCTTGTTCCTTTTTCCTGATGTTCCCATCGCTTGGTACTGCGATGTTCACCACAACGGCTTTGCTCTGTTTATCCACCACCACTATGTCCGGTTGGTTCGCCATCATCATTCTGTCAGTCTGTATCTGGAAGTCCCACAGGATCTTGGCTCGATCATTTGCCACTACCTTTGGAGGTGTTTCCCACCTTGACCTTGGGGTTTCCAGTCCGTACTCTGCACAGATGTTTCTGTACACTATGCCCACCACTTGGTTATGCCGCTCCATGTATGCTTTCCCTGCCAGCATCTTACAACCTGCAGTTATGTGCTAGATTGTCTTGTGGGCCTCTTTGCACAGTCTACACCTTAGGTCTTGTCTGGTGTGGTAGATCTGGGCCTCTATTGCTCTAGTGCTCAAGCCCTGCTCCTGTGCATCCAGGATGAGTGTCTCTGTGCTGTCCAGCAGTCCAGTTTTCTCAAGCCATTGGTAGGATTTCTTGATATCAGCCACTTCAGTTATGTTCCCATGCAGGGGCTTGTCCTCCCATCATGGTATCTCCAGCATTTCTTCCTCTGCACTCCACTCTCTGAGACATTCGCTGAGCACATCATCTTGGATGTTTGACACCGGATTGTGGCTCTCACACTCACTAGTCCTCAGCCTCCTTCGTTACGGCGTGTTACACTTACTTGCAGTTTCAGGGTGCTGTATATGTGTGCGTGTGTGTGTGTGTGTGTGTGTGTGTGTGTATATATATATATATATATATATGTATATATATATATATATATATATATATATATATCCAATGGATCCATAATGGAGTTATGGTACACACACACAATAATTTAAATAAGGCTAGTTGTGATACAAAAATGCATATATAACTGCAAGGCATATACAAAAAATGCAAATAAACTGCAAGGCATATTTCTCGTCCATCTCTATTTGTGCAGCATTAAATGATCAGATCTTATCACAGTAAAGTTCCTTCTGTAGCTGGAATACAGGGAGATCTTTAGTTTGCAAGTACCACAGGAAGTGTTTAGCTGCCGTTAGCAGCACCTTCACACATAGCGGAGGAACTTAAGTCTTGTCTAGTGTTGCTGTGGTCACTAGTGTGACAGGAAAGCACATTTGTTTGCAGGGTCTGTGATTAAAGACAGCTCCAGTGGCCCATGACACTCGCTGCTTGCTGCTTTATCAGCCACCACTCGCTTGTTTCTAATGTTGTCCCGGGACTTACACCTGCTTCACACTGAGTCTAAAAATTACACCTGGGCGTAAGTCTAGCTAGTGCACTCCTCATAACTATAGGCTGCTTGCAACTTTCAGATTTAAGTTGGACATAGGATTAAGACCAGTCTTACAACCAGTGCATTCCTACATCTTTACATATTAAACATACAAGCATCTCATGTTACTGCGGAGAGTTCTTGGAAGAGCCATAATGACTATTGTCACTTGAGAGAGACATATTTAGGATCAATATATAGACTGCGCTGAATGGCCATTTGATCCTCTGCATAAACAAGGAAGAGAAAATAAATACAGAATTCATTATAACAGCATGTTGTGAGGTCATACAAGATATTTTTATCAACTAATGATCAGCACAGTTTATCCCCATGTTAATCCTTCTTTGCCTGTGATGTTCTACTGTAGGGCATTAAACATATCTATCAACAGAACCAGAGAAAGTTACTGTTCGGATCTGTGGAGAAGCAAAGAAGAAGCATGCATGGGTATCAAGGCCTATAATTTTCAACAACATCTTTATGGATGGTGGCAAAAGGTGACATAGTGCACATTTAAAAATGCTTTTTCTGTTATACAGTAATAATCTATCACACAGGGATCATTATTTTCCAAGCTTAAATATTGATTTAAAGCAACTTAATAATAGAAACAGACCAATTAAAGCCACAGTATGTAACCTTTTAGCCAAAAAAAAAGCATAATTCTTCATTTTTGATTGTGTTTATTGCACTGCAAAATGTGTGTCCTTACTCTGAACAGGCTTGCATCTCCACAAACCTCTCTTGGAGGAGGGAAATGTTGTTACTTTGGCCATAATCTTCCATAATATGACATAAAATATATTTATCTGCATGGAGAATTTTCCAAAATATGGCTATAACTTTCTATTTCTATGGAATTATACAGAAAGTTACATACTGTGCCTATAACTTTCTGTTCAAAAACAAAAAAAAAAGCTATCTATATCTAAAAAATCTAATTCTGAATTAAGAACTAGAATTTTATGTTATGTTTAAGAATTAACATTGAGCAAAATCCTTCTGGAACCATAGAATATTCAAAAACAAGTGTTAAACCAAAGTTACCTTTCTGTATCTGCTAAATAATTATCACCTTCAAGAAGCGAAGCAAAAGGAAGATCTTCTTCGACGTGCTTCAAAACAGTCTAACAAAGCTGATTCCATTATATCAGCTCTCAAAGACTAATGGAATATATTGTAATGGAATGGATATGTGGTATGTGGGTGGAAATGCATTAATGTGTATAGTCATAATAGCTCAAATAACATGGTTGACTGGTCTTTATCTATATGGTACTAGGATTTGTCAGTGCATTACAGTCTTTGAGAGAGTATACCTCCACATTCATGAACAGTATAAATTTCACCATGTATCTGCTTATTTGGAAATTTTGTTGCAGAGCATATAGATGAAAGTTAATTAGGGGTACATTGCTTAAAGGGCTATACCCACTATTTTTCTTTACTTCAGTACAGATACAGTATATTGCATAAGCTCCTCTTAGGGTCAAAAAGAAACCACTTTGTGCTATTTGTATTTAATTATAAAGCATTTTTATCATCCAGGCACCCGGAAGTAATGTGATGCACTGTTAGCATGCTGGTTGTTGTTAGCATTAAGGCTCATTTATGCTTTATTTGAGCACATAAACAGATCCATGTGTTACAAGCGTATCCGTCACTGCATTTATACTTCCAAATGTTTCTAAGGTCAAGGCTGTGTTCTCTTAAGGTTAGGTTACACAGTTGACCAGCACGGACGAAATAAACCAACAAATGTAAAAATATGGAAGTGCCCATGGCAATTTTGAGATTGCAGTTGTTGGAGAAGTTATCTGTGTAAACCCTCAGTCATCCAGGTCTGATCCATAGCAAAAGATGATAGATAGATATAAAGCAGTGGTCACCAGCAATCTGGTCAGAACTGAAGAAGCGGCTTGGATGAGCAGCAAAACATCTTCACTCCTACAACGACTTGTCCAGTTGACAGATTTTAACTTCATCTTTTGCTATTGTTGGAAAAGTGTCAAGAAAAGTGTTTATTTGTTTTGCAACTTGTGCTGGTCGCAAGTTTAGCTTCTACCACTGAGCTGTGCTTACTACTGTCCCCAGCTTTTCGCTCAAGGACAGCTCCATGGTTAAGATTCCACATGTTCTGAGGAGACAGACCAAATGATGGACAGAACAATGCAGAGGATGGTCAGAAGCCTGCATGTGTATCTGTATGCATCTTTAACGTAAATGACCCTTTACCGTGATAGCAAACTCATCCGTGGTCTCTGCAAATCCTGCTTATAAACTCATCACATCGAATAATTAGGATCTTCAGAATGTGTTAGGAAAGAAGTCTGGACTGCTGCGATAAAGGTTTTTCAAGATTTTTCAAATTAAATTAATGAAATAAAGGCTAGATAGATGTTTATCACCAATGCACATTTAGAATCTGATCCAGAATTTTAACTTTAATGTTTTCTTTTATTCTTTCTGATCATTGGTGATTTAACATTAGAGAAATAACCTTCAAGTTAGCTGTTTGCAGGCTGCTTGCAAACAAAGCAAAACATGGTAAAATACAAAGATATAGACTCAAAATCCCAATCAAAAACCCAAGAATGACTCAAGCTGATGGTTCAACTCCAGGGCAGTAGCAGCATGTTCTGAAAACAAAGTTTTGAACAGTGGAGCCTTGTTCCTTTAGTCCAAACCTCCTCTCCTCTCTCTCCTGGTTTATTAAGTTGTTGAAGTCTGCTCATTCACAGTTCCTCTCCTCATACAAGCACAGAATACAGTGTGTAGGCTGAGAGAAAATAGTTCTCCAGGGTCCTAAGAACTCCTGTATTCTTCCTCTCTCTCCATCTGTCTATCTGCAGGCGGAAATACACATCATGATAAGCCTTGTGATCAAGTTTATATTAGGAACAGGTTTTGCATGCACATGTAAAGGAATGGTTATGTCTTAATTGGGTACAAGGCCTCCCTGTTAAAGATATCATTTGTAAGCTTATTTGATATACAGTGGTCCCTTTCTATTTCGTGGTTCACCTTTCGTGATCTCGCTGTTTTGCAGACATTTTTTGTGGTTTGAACTTTGAGAGTGTTTAAACTAGAAAGAAGTGTGAGAAAATGTTAATGTCTGTCTGGAAAAGTGTATAAAGTGTGTGAGAAAATGTTAATGCCTGTCTGGAAAAGTGTATAAAGTGTGTGGTGTGTATAAAGTGTGTGGTGAGGTGTTTTACAGCCTTAAAACATATATAATAATTGTAAAAAATAAAGCTGACTACTTTTTCCCTATTGCGGTTTATTTTTAGAACTTAACCCCCGCGAACGAGGAGCTACTGTATTACAATACAAAAATATATATAAAATATATACAACAGGGGCCAATCTATTTACAAATGGTAGCAGATTTTAAATAAACTAATTAATATCAACAATATATTAAGTCAAATCATTCAAGTTCAACATTGAATATACTCCTGTTTTTGAATACAATTTACACACAAAAAACTTATTATTTGAATGTGAAAGAGTAACAGCAGTAATATGCAGCTGAGTGTATTAACGTAGCATAATGTGGGCTTATTAAGTGACAAATGAGCTGCATCCCTGCTCCACTGTTCACTGAATCTCAGCTCTCTCTTCCTTCCTCCCCCTCTCCCTGCTGCTCATTGAATCCCCTCTCTCCTCTCACTCTCCCTCTCTCAACTGTTGATGTTCACTGAAT
>JAIEZT010000007.1:19423432-19555932 GCA_019594935.1 Periophthalmus modestus | reverse complement strand
AGTTGTAAAGCTTAAAGTTTTGTCTATCTGCAATGAAAGACTTTGGATTGTGGGAAGAATCTTGTGGTTATAAGTCTCCCAGTGAGGCATGGACATGTATGACACTTTTGTCAACAGTGTGAGCCCTTCTCTTACGGCGTTGTGATCCATTTTTGTCAAAAATGTGACTCCTCAGTCAAAGTAACAGCAGAAAAGTTCCACCGTGAACAGGACCCTTTCTCCCCTGCCTTTTTCCTTTCATTTAATAACATTTACAAATGCAGAAACGCTGCTAGTGTTTAACTCTAACCTTAGTTAACCTGTACAACTACAGTTAACTGTTTTGTGTAGGGAAAGCCCAACCAGGGACAGGAGTTGAGAATTAGCACTAGCTGTATACTACTGCATCGCACCAGCTGCATGCTTAAGGTGACCAGATTTTCAAAATTAAAAACTGGTACACACCAGGTTAGGGTAGTTGGTAATAATAAACTTGTGAAAAGAGAATGTAATTAAGAACAAGCACTTGGCCCATTCTCAACTCACTTGTGAATCAGTATAAAACATTAGAGACTTCTGTCAGTGCAACTGAGTGTCTTGTTTTGGATTTTGATCATTTTCAAGCAAATTTTTCTGTATTTCAACAATAATATTTGACAATACTACATTTTTATTGTTGGCAGGGGTCAAATGGGTCAAAAATAGGGATACCTGGGACATTTCTTGTATAAAACTGGGATCAATCACTGGTTTTGGTTTTCCACTGAGATAAATAGCTAAAAACTGGGACTATCCCACGTAAATAGGGGTGTCTGGTCACCCTATGCATTTTCTGCCTGTGACTATTATGGCTGCACTGACCCTGCAAATAATTTCATAAATAAATAAAAGTGGCTTTACCACACAGAGCCTGGAGCCTGTTATTTGCACAGACAAATCTGTTTGTATGACACATGCACATTCAGCGATGGGCTGAATGTGCATGTGTCATACAATTGAAATTCAATCTTATAATACAAACAAAAATGTGCTGTGGACACCAGGATTAAAAGTTGTTTATGTTTAGATTCTCTGTTACACTTCTTAAGCCAATAAACCATTACCGAAGCTCCTCACTTTGGACTGCCATATACTACAATAAAAAAAGCAGGCAGCTCTATAGCAGTCCAACAACCGATGAATAATATGAATATTTCAATATATTTCCTGAATATTGTGAATATTGTGAATATTGTGAATATTGTGAATATTATAAATATCATAAATATCATAAATATTATGAATATTATGAGTATACAGAAACTATTCCGAGAGGAGTGGACAATTTTAAAGTAAACAGCATCTGAACTACGAGGAAAAGTCCCTGTGTCTCTGTGTGTTGGGTCAAACTGTCAAACAGTCTGGGGAACATTCACAAATGCAAAAAAAATGCATAAAGACATGATATGTTTGTGGTATAGAGGTGAGCTATAAGGGTGCTTCATTTTTGTTATCAACTAGTGCTGTAACTGCTTTGTCTTAGATATGCAAATGTGCATCTTTGTGAATATCATTGAGTTTTGTGTGACATGTACAGCAAGCATACTAAAAATACATTTTACATGCATAACACGGGGGTGGGAATACATAAGTATAACTTCATCCCACTCCCTTTCAAGCAAAGACATTGTTTAAAGACATTATTTGTAAATGTGATACATTCAAAGAGTATTCATGCATTTTGTTTTTTTCTTTTTTTTCTTGCATATGTATGAAAAAAGATCCTGAATCAATGGCAACAAACAAAATCATCATCATAATCAGTATTAAGACTAAGATTACGGTTAATATTTTTGGAGTTTGTATATATTAAAGTGTAATATTGACCTAAAACAGAGAGTATGGATTTTCTCAGTAATGATGTCTTGGATGCAGAAGGATAGAGATGACTCAGACATGCATGAATCACTCTAACAAAAAGTAAAAGAGAAGAGGAAACAATTGACACTTAAAAGTTTATTATTATTATTATTATTATTATTATTATTTTTAATAATATTTTTTTTTTTATTATTTTTTTTTAATATCTGCTTTCACAAATATGCACTTTCTAGTATGAAGTGCAGAAAGTTTTTAATGTTCAACTTTCAACCAAGTGACAACCCTTTTTCAGCATTTGCACACGGCACAGCCTAAAAACAAAAGAGCATCTGTGTGTGTCATCAGGAGGTCTCAACTTTCACTCATACTGTAAATCATTAAGGCTCTTCCATCTCTGTCAGAGATGGGTAACACAGTGCTAGAAAAGAAGAGTACAGATACACTTTTACAAATATGTTTCTCTTTTTTTGCAGCAGTAGCAAGATGATATGATTCATACAAAGATATGTGTATATATATGTGATATGTGTATATGTGATTTGTTGTGATTTGGTTAAAGTGGAACTAAACTCTAAATCAACTTTTTGAGCTACTAAGCTATTTTATGGTGTTTTAATTTGTATTGTCTACTGTCCATTGTAATTTCAAGTATTATGTGACATCACATAGGACTGCCCTGATATTTTAATTCTAAGTGGTAACAAGCTATGTAGAAAACAAAATCAGATAATCAAATCCCCACTAAATGTTTTTGGGTGGTGGGCCCTTAAAGCCATACTGTGGAACATGCCAAGCAAAGCATCTCCATGGAGACAAGACAAGCAGATGTTAAGGTGGTTAGGGTGGACCTTCGAGTTGTATGTGAAAAGCTGCATTAATAACCTTAATAAAGCATAAACAAAAACTTTATTCATTATGAACAAATCATTTATTAAGAATGGATCAGGCTTACTAATGACTTAATTAATATTCTAATGCCATTACCCCTTAATTAAGTAGTTTTAAAAAAAAAAGATTTAAACCTATTTAAAATGTCCTATTTTCTTCTTGAAAATTCAGGGAGGGCATCTCTAAAGCAATCTTGGTCTTCCCAGGCCAGTGTGAGGGTAATTGCTGCTTCATGTGCTCTTAGTGGTTTGAGGTGAGCTGGCAGAGGAGGAGCAGAGCAAGCGCTAGCGTTAGCATAGACAGAGTTAGCCAAGTGTGAATTGTAGCTGGCACAATTTCACTTCAGCATTTTTGCCTCTAACTTTCTTCTCTGCTGCTGCAAACTTTGTAAGGGCAGAACGTAAGCGTGCCAGGCCGGACTATGGCGATCATTAGCGGGCCAAGTGACTGTGAGAAGCCCTCTCTTAATTATCCACAAAGACAGGCACAGATTTAATGAGATGCAAAGCTTGTGTTTTGGAAGTCAGAGCTGAGCGGCTTTTGCTAAGCTCCACACAACACGGGGAACTGTCTGCTCTGTGGGGTTCTGGAGGGGGTTTTATTTGTGTTTTAGGCACCGAACAGACCGAGGAGGAAGTGACTAGGGAGAGGGAGTCCAGTCATGGTTTGGACAATGTTGTTTCACATTGTCCTTTAAAGGAATTATGTGTGGCAACGCAGGTTCAATTGTGATTGTATTTCCTTTTTATGTGCAGAGGTTACATACAATATATAAAATTAGAACATAAACAGCTTGGCCATCAATTAAAGGAACCTATGTACTTATGTAAGATGTTAATTTAAAATTTCATAAACTTGACATATCTGTGTTCCCAGATACGAGGTGGAGGTTCAAATATAGCTTTCACTGATGTATGAGAATTGTAATCTTTATTTATTCTTAATTACAAAACTTTGGACAGCCAAGTTGCTTGGTATAATTTGGTCTTTTGGTCCTTAAGACGAGAAAGCAGAATAGCAACCCAAGTGAGAGACATGAGTCTGTCATTTGGGTCAGTGCTAGTGCAGCCTCTGCAGCTCAGTGAGTGAATTCTGGAGTCCCATCACATCTTTTGGACTCTGTGGTTAGTTCAGGCTAATTGGTCATTATTTTTGATAAATGTTAAAATGCATTTGACAGATTAGACTATGACCATGTTTCACCAAATTTGTGTTAACACAAAGTCTTGTTGGGCATGAGCATCAGATTTGACAAACATAAAGTTCTGTTACCTAACAATACAACCACATTGTAAACAAGGGCCAAAGCTCATCTAATTTATACAGTTATTACAGTTTAATAAGTAAAAATGCAACACCTTTATTTTCTTGTGTATCGATGACATAGATGGAGGAATTTTATCTTAGAATTGAGTAGTACTTACTATATTTTTATTTTTCATCACAAACTGCCACTTAACTGATGATTAACTATGATAAATATTTACCATAGGAATGTTCTCATCAAATTAAGAAATAATTACAAAAACACCTGCCATATACACCTTGTTTCAGCCCTACTTCATATCTAAGGACACAAAATGTTAAAATGTTTTCATTTAAACCCTTGTACTTTGATCCTCTAAAATGTGCATCTCATTTGAAATAATCTTTTCTGAGCAACCATTTCATTCAGATCAAGAGGCTTCACCGAAACCAAAGTCTTTTTGCCTTTTCGGCCGCCTCAGTCTGAAAGCCGATTGATCCAAGCAGGATACGGCAAAACCAATTTTATGTTTTTCCCAAATTTTGATGTGTTCTGACGAAACATTTCATATTCAAATCCAAGTCTTCCACCCATTTTCATTTTTACCAGGAAGAATCTATCTTTGGTCCCAAAACCATGCTTTTTAATACAGAAAGTGAATTATAATTTGAAGTGCAAAGCATTGAGTTTGTACAACAACATTGTGGTCTAAACCCCCCCCCCAACCTTAAACCTTAAACCATCCATTACGCCTCATTCATTTTCTTGTCTTGTATCACTCCAAACCGTGATTTCCTCCACTCTTCTCTGGACAGCCCAATCTGAGACACTGCAGACTGATCCACCATTCCACTCCACTCTCTGCACTTTTTTAATCAGACTTTTACTTCGAGCCAGGCGGAAATGTGAGCCATCCACAAACAGCTGGGGTCAACAGGGGTCAGCTCACGAGAGGGTCGGGTGTGAATCCGTTTGGCATTTCCTTCTTTTCCATAGCCTTATTGAAGCACAGAGGCCATGGACGCACTGTGCCGGTGCATGCTGATGAGGGAGGCTGCAGCTTCCGTCAGATTATCCTAAAACAGGACACTGGGGGTAGAGCTGAGTGTAACCTCTGCTTTCTTCATGGTTTATTGGCTAAGAACGCACCAAACTCCTTCAGTGAGAGATGATTATGGATTTAAAGGTGCATTATGTAACTTTTGTGGGTGGAGGGTCTGCCACTTTGCTTGGCAATGATTTCCTTACAATGTTCCACAGGACATTAAACTTATGTATCCTGTGTTTATTAAATTGCAGGTGTTTTTATTGATGAAAAATGCATTAAAACATGCTCAAATATCCACAGATCTAACATGTAACTTGGTAAGGTATTAATGTGTTTCCATCACTTGTTTTTCAGTGTTTGAAATTGAAAAAGTGCTATACAATATGACTAATGCTAACCAAACACTGTGTAGAACTTGTGTGTATGTCTTTTCTGTTTTTCTCCCTTATGGTAGAACTTCCTGTCATGTATTGATTGTCATTGTGCTTTACTCAGTCATGAAGGTTTTGTTTCTTAAGCAAAAGTACAAATACCGGAGCAAAAAAATACTTAGGTAAAAAAAAAAGTATCATGTGAAAAATAATCTATTTAAGTAAAATTATTAAAGTACCAGTTTAAAATTTCTACTTAAAGAGTAAAAAGTATTTCATGCAGATTTTGAGATCTAATACAGCTTCAAATGTATAAATTTTGATAGGTTTGTGCTGAACAGTAACAACAGAATTAGATGTTTTTATTTGTTATTATTCTTATATTTGTGTTTGCTCAAATTATCAGTGTGTCAAAAACAAAGCCCTCAGCCTTTTGAGTAAGTCTCAAACAATCATGAAAAATACTTGATCAAAAATGTAGTGGGATGGAAAGTACAGATACCTTCTCTCAAATGTAATGAAGTAAAAGGAAAAAGTATACAGTACAGTACTTTACTACTTTTACGTTATTTTATTCCAGCTCTGGCTTAAGTGTTAATGAACTGTCTAATACTTTCATATGGAGAGTGGACCCACTTTGGCCTATGAATAGCTATGTTTTATGCCATACTGTGGAACATTCCAGGCAAAGTAATAACGTCTCCATGTAAACAAGCAGGGGGTGGCTATCCACTAAAAAAACTTGTAAACTGCTTATATACTTAAATTGAATTGAATTTGTGAAATGTTGATAATTGCCTATAATATATGATTGGTAAGTGTGACGAGGAACTGTCCATGGTGGCGCTAAGAAATCATTCCTAATAAAACAGCTTGGCTTGGTTGTAAAGCATTCTCCCACCAATCCAGAGGTCAGTGGTTCAATTCCATCTCCAAATTAGTTCATGCTATCTTTGTGTCCTTAGACAAGACACTTCATCCACTTTGCCAGAGTATGAAGGTGGTGTGTGCCTGGGTGAATGATGGTAGTTGGAGGAGCCATATGTAAATATTGGCAGCCTGGTTACTGTTAGTTTGCCCCAAGGTAGCTGTGGCTACAGAAGTAACTCATCACAACTGAGCATGACTGAAAAGTGTATGAATAATGTATGAAAAAACATTTGCATTTCTATGAAATACTGATGTTGTTTGACTGGAGGCTTGGCTGTAAACTGCTAAAGATACAAATGTGGTTATTGCTTATTAAGGTCACACAAACTTGAACATTGTTTTGATATTTGACAAATTAGAAAAAATTAAATGTGTTGACTTTAAGCTTTTGGTTGTGTTCGCTTTCTCAGAATTTAGTGATGTCATAATTTCAGATGGAGGGCAGGGGTCTATATAATTCTATGGGAGATTTATCCAAACTAATCCACAAATGTTGAACCTCATTGTTCATTGAGGTTTGGGATTGGCTCCACAAACTTGCCATATTAATGTTATGACTTTAAGTTCTTTCAACTGGCCCAGTAATTACACAGACATTAGCCATTAACAAGGCCAATACATCCACAATCTGACAGTTAAATGGTCTGCACCTGATTCTTTTCCATATTTCAGCAATCTTGCCCCAGTACTGCTATATTATATAAGCAGCTCTTAAGGTCAAAACCAATCTGCTGTGCGCTGTCTGCATCTAAGCAGAAAGCGTTTTAGTGTCAGAGAATCAGTAAGTGCGCTTTAGTGTGCTAGCTGTTGTTACCATCACTGCAAAACTCTGCTCTGGTCCCTGAAAGCTGTGAAAAGCTTATTAACTCATTCTGTTTTTTCACATCTATTAAGACAGTAAAAAGCATTTACAGTTCTAAAACAGCAAATTCTACCATAGAATTTAGACCTGTCCTCCTGCTCAGTTTTAATCTGTAGGAATTCTAAAATGTTGTGATGTCAAGTGAACCCAACCTATTCATGGGCATCAGCTTTGTGTTATATGTGACATTTTGAGGACTTTTCCCCATTCAAAAGATAATATTTAGTTTTAAATAGTTAATTGCTATGGCAACAGTCCTAATTTTTCATCATTCTGAAACACGTGGATTGGTGGTTTTCAGATTCTAGGATGTGATGATGTCATACACTCATATCAGCCACACATTCCTGTTGATGACATTGTACTTTGATAAAAATCTGATTTTTAATGCCACAATATGTAACATTTAAGCAAAAAAATATGACTGAAATAGGAATTATTTTTTAAAATGTTGTTTATTTTTATTGCATTAAAAAACAAAACACACCCTTCCTCTGAGTGAGCTTGTATCTCCACAAACCTGACTCTTATTTGACCTGGAGGAGGGCCTCCTTTTTTACTGGTTTCCATGGATATGTTGTTCCTTTAGCTATAATAGTCCACTGTATTGCATAAAACTCATCTATCTGGATGACAAATGCTCAAAAGTATGGTTTTAACTTTCTATTTCTATTGAATCATGCAGGTTACGTGCCACATCCAGGAAGTTACAAGTACATTTAATAATCATTTTAGCTGCCTCCATCATAGAATGTTGGGAATGGGATGTCATCTGAAACCCAGCAATATCCAAAATAATATTATACTGTGAGAAACAACACCACGTAAACTCTAAAAGCTCAGTATATTTTTACAGTGTAGTATTTCGACAGTACAGCTGTCTGACCTCTCTCACCTTTACACGGCGTAGTCCATTTTTCAGCCAGACCCCATTAAAACGCTATGGAGCTCATTTCACACTTGGTTTGTTCCATACCTTTAGAACAACAGTACGCTTAAGCGTAGCCCTGTTTCTCAGCTAAGGTTCGACAGCTGTGTGACCATGGTGCACATGTGAAATTTACACACAAATGAATTCGGTGGGAATAAGACGACTGGACATGATGAATAAATGCTAATGTATCTGAATGTAAAGGTGAACAGACCATTGTACATATATATATGTATATATATATATGTATACACACACACACACCACACACACACACACCACCCCACACACACACCACACACCCACACACACACACACACACACACACACACACACACACACACACACACACACACACACACACACACACACACACACACACACACATATATATATATATATATATATATATATATATATATATATATATATATATATATATATATATATATATATATATATATATATATATACACATACATATATATATATATATATATATATATATATATATATATATAGATAGATAGATAGATAGATAGATAGATAGATAGATACATATATAGATATAGATATATAGATAGACATACATACACACACACACACACACACACACATATATATATATATATATATATATATATATATATATATATATATATATATATATATATATGTGTGTGTGTGTGTGTATGTATATATATAAAAAAACATGGTTAATAGCTCAGAAAAAGTCACTTTTGCATAACTGAGATAGATAAGTTTGATGACATACAATTATTTGGGCTGCAAATTGATCTTTTGTCTATAAAACTGTAGCTCTTCAAAGGAAGTGTACAAAATATGGTGAATCAGTCAAACTGCTATGCTATCTTTCAGCTGAAGTTCATTTAAAAGTCTCTCATGTTCGCACACCCTGTTATTTAAATTGAGATCTTTTCAATTGAGGTTGTACATAACGCACACATGCTTACACCTCCATTTCATAATGCATTGATTTGATACAAACATTATACAGTAATGCACAGTGATTGTATAAAGGTGGATTGTCAGCTATCTCCTGCTGTTTGCACCACCTGCTGAGTGACTGACTGCTCTCCCACATCTGTTTAAATGTAAGTGGGATCAGGCTCATTCAGAAGGGCTTTACTCCTGCGCTACAGACTTACACTGAATTATTTTAGACCTGTTTACAAACACTATTCATAATTCCACCGAGCAAAACATCGCTTTCGAGCTGCCTGATTTGCAACTGTGAAGAAATAAACCTAACAAATATGAATAAGACATGGAATTACATTGGTGTGTACCGTACCTGTGTATAGAACCTTTCTATTGCTGTGTTTTAAACAGCATCACAACATTCTATAGTCCGATAATATTGAATACAGATGGGGATGTATAAATAAATGTTGTTAAAATGCAGATTTCTGTTGTGATGTAACTAATAAAAATGATCAGATTCAACATTTGTGAATTTACCTTTTAAATATTTCATGGCAAAGTACAATGTAATCAGTAGGGAAATCTGTCTCTTGCCCTGCCATCTGGGGGGAATGACATTTTCACATTCTAGAATCTGAAAATTACCAATAGTAATGAATGAAATATGCCAAATGCAGCGTTGAATTACAGCTTAAATTGCATTTATTAGTAAAATTTATTTAGCTTTATGATGGGACAAGTAACAAAAAAAAAAACTAAATTTAAAAATAGTATTTTTTGAAATGAATATTAAAGGCCCTGTAGACAATTGTTTATCATGTATTTGAGCAAAATTAGTCTTACACAGAACACAGCACTTTTATGGTCTGATAATTAGGAAATGTGCATTAGCATGTTAACTTTTGTTAGCATTACTGTCACTGCCATGATTTCTGAAAGTTGTGACAAAAATGAAAAAACTCATCGCAGTAAATAGGTAAGATGCCCGGAATGCATTATGTAAGTGAGGAAAAACTTTGGACCTCTGCAAACAGTTTAAAATGAACTGGTTCTGTTTTTTTCTGACAGTAAAAATCAGGTACAGTGGATGTTTTTCTGTAAAAACATTGGTAGCACGGCAAATTATACTTTAATTATTACAAGCTGTTGCAGTAATTATAGTAATGTTGTCCAATGTAGTGTATCCTGCAGAATGTTGTCAAATTAAAGGTCTTTACGTACTTTTTCTGGTCAAGGGTCAACAACCTGCTTGTCTTAAGATAACAATAAAAACATCCATTGCTCCAAAATATTGGACTTGTAGTCGGTATCTCCATCAAGCACCCACCAAGCATATGTTTTTTTTTTTGGGTTGGCTACTTTAAAGTGAAAGTGAAAACTACCAGAGCTTCAATGTGTATTTGAGCTGTGGACTGTGAAATAAAGATGTACCGCCTTCAAAAGTGTGGTTATATGTATGATAGAGATTTTAATTAGCAATCGCCACAAAGTTTTAATGTTACTACTAAATTACTAGTAGTACGTGTAGCCCCTCATTCCCACTTCTTTGGTTCTTTGACCTGCATCTAGACTGGGACAAGAGTGGTCAAACAGGTTTTGGGGTAAAGTCGATTTGAATTCAGTTGTTTAACATAGTCAAGGTTTTTCACATCACAGCCCACTCAGTTGAAAAGTTTTTATAGCATTAAAGACCTATTGTGCTTGTGTCTGCTATATATTTTTAATCTATGACACCCGTGGATCATTATGTTAAAATTTGCACAGTTTAAATCACAATATTCATCTAAAACAACTTCATAAAAGAGAAGGGGAAGGGGAAGCAACTATAACATGGTAAAAACTGAAAAATCTATTTTGCATAAGCTTGAAAATAATACCAAATCAGACCTTTTTAGCAAAAAACAAAAAATGTGGTAGCAAATATTGTCCACGCCACTATGTTTGGTTTTGTTTGGTTTGGTTAAATGTTGCAGTGGTGACTGTTTTGCCTTATTTGGATTAAAAGTTTGCCCCGAATAAACAAAAATAAATAATACAATAAAATCTGTGTATGAGTCCTCAAATTGCAATTTTTTCCAAGACACACCTGGTAATACCTAAAGGCACACTGGCGTTCCGCGGCACACGGGCTGAAAATCAGTGGTTTGTCACTCTCTGTGTTCTCTGTGCATGTAAATGTAGGGACTGTTACCTCTGTAAAGTAAATATACTTTTCTGACATAATCCCACTCAGATGAAGGGGGGGTGGGGGGTTTGACTGACAGCCCGCCCGCGCCTCACTATCTCTACTCCTCTGCTCACTCCAGGCACAGCTCCTTTAATCTGTTTAGCATAAGCAGAGGAGAGAGAGAGGGGGGGGGGGGGCACATTGACTAAGAGCTTAATGGAAGCAATAACAACAGCGGTTAGTTCTAATGGATGATACAAACTTATGCAATGAGAAGAAATAAAATAACATGTAAAATTACTGTGTAAACTAAAACTTTATTACCTAACCTTAAAGGAACACGCGTGTAACCTTTCTAGTGGGGAAGAAGGCCGCTTGCTTGTCTTCATGAATGTCTTTGCTTGGAACACCAGAAATCTCCACCAAGAAGGTTACACAGTGTACCTTTTAAGTTTTAAACATATATAATTATCTCCATAGGGACATGAAGGTATAGTACCACCCGGCTAGGTCATACAGGTCATATAGGTGGAGATGCGACTTGACTCACTGTAAGAATCTATGTTTTTCAGCATATTTTTAACCAATTAAAACACCTTTACAATTGCGAATGTGAGTCTGGTCATCGGCAAATATCACCAAGTTCAGGTGGACATGACTGACAGGTGTTGTAGCCAATCAGGACAGGCATAGTCTGTCTGTATCAGCTATGTCTGCTTATAAGGAAAAAAAAAAAAAATCACGCAGATGAGAGCGAGAGATGTTTGATTTTATGAAAATGATGGATGACCAATGATCTCCTTCATTTCACACGTGTCACTAAAATAAACAAATCTGATTGGATGGGAAGTGGGCACTAGACTGATATACCTCAGTATAAAAAATACAGAGAGATGTCATTCTGCACTTGCCAGGCAACTGTTACAATGCCATACTGTGGAACATTCCAGGCAAAGTAAATACATTGTGGAGACAAACAGGTGGCTGAAAGGTTACACAGTATACCTTTAACTAAATGTATAAAAACAAAGAAAGCTTGCACGATTTGAACACCTTAAGAGCATGAACAGTGTTACCTGCAAAGCACACGTGTACTTTTTCACTCTCTCAAATTGAATTCCAGCACATGAGTTACTGTTGGATAATGGGTGTCTTAAATCACCGGGACAGCCACATAAAGGCACTCTGATGGCTGCATATAAAGTAGTGGTCATTGTCTCACTACATCGCACATCTCGGGCTGTAAAAATGTTAAGAAAATCATTAAAAAGAACTATTATCTCCACGACTCACTAGAGATGGGTTCCATACGGATGTCTTACGTCTTAAACCTACAGGAAGTCTGCCATACTGGATCAAACCAACTCTACAACTCTATGGGAGATTTACTGTTTTTGAAAGAAATGTATAGAACAGTAAACCTTATCATATTTTCTTTTAGGGATTGGGCCCTTGCCATATGAATCTGATGGCTTCAAGAACTTTCAGCTGACAATTACACCTTTTGAGTTGAATATTGGCACCACTTTCTGAAGATATTCTGCAAAAGGGATTTTACTATTGTTTATTTATGTTGACAGAGAAGACATTGAACTTTGTGCTGTTTTTTGTTCCATGTGGCTAGGCCTAGTAATTACAGATATTAAGCATAAACCAAGTCAACGAATCCACAATCTGACAGTTTATCAAAAGTTGAACATTTTAAAATAATTCTGTATCTTCTGCAAACATTACCAGATTTGAATGGACCCAATGAAATGTAAAAATATGAGGAAAATCATTATAAAGGACTATTTTATCCACAGCTCATTGGAGATTGGTTTTAGCTCGGAAAGAGTCCCATACTGTGCCCAGCGTGACCAGGACTGTACCAGGACTCATGCATGTCTATATTGCCGCTTCAAGGAGTCCAAACCAAAGGACAACTAGCTTCTCTCCATTCGTAAAGTATTTTTTTTTAATCTTCTCATCCTCCTGCTGTGATAAGAACAAGTCTCCCATGGAGAGCTCAAGGCTAAGTACACGCCATGCTATTATCTTTCCACACGGAGTGAAAATGAGTTCAAATGACCTGAATTCAGATATGTTGCATTTGATATGAAGTTTTGTAAGTTTAAATCTAAGATTGTGTTTGTAGGAGATCTCGTAAAAGTGTGATAAATACCGGAACTAAGAAGGGGTCCGCCATCTGCTCCTTCTATGGAGATATGTTCCACAGTATGGAGTTAGGGTTAGGGTTAACTATCTTGCATTTATTGATCAAAAAAAATCTTAAAAGTATTGTACCTGATTTTTACTTTCTTAAATATGTGGAAAAACAGAGGATCCTAATTAATCACCATGATGAGTTTATAAGTCAATTTTACAACTTAAAGATGGCAGAGTGAAGTTTTGCTGCCATGGTAATGCTAAGAACAACTCAGACTGGACAATACTATCTGTCTATTTGCTGACAACTGGTTTACAGACAGGTTCTGTCCAGCACAGATCAGGATGTCCTCCAACATGATCCCCATGCCCTGCAGAAGTGGTCAGATGTATGAGGTATGCATATCAGTTCAACGAAATGCAACATAATATGCTCTTATCAATCAGTGAGACCACAGGCAAGATTGTATATATTATGTGATCAAATATTGTCGGAGTAGATCAGACCAAGTACTTGGGCTTGCACATTAGGGAGAACGTCGCAAACATCAGCAGCTTGTCCTGATGTATAAAATTACCAACCAACTAGTAGCAGTGCCACCCATATTAGTGTCGGGCCTTAAAACCCAATATGACTCAGTATAAGTTCTCTTTTTCCATGCATCAGAATCAGAATCAGAAGAAGTTTTATTGCCATTGTCAGTGAGCAGAGCTCACAGACTAGGAACTTACTTCGGTGATAAAGTTCACATAGAACACACACAAAAAAACACACTGAATAAATACAAATACAAATAAGGGCATGCACAAAGTAAAAAAAATATATGCTTAAAAATAAAATAAAATATTTATGAGGTAGAAAATATATATTGATACAGCATCAGAACAACAGTGCAATATGGGTTATTAAGGTGACCAGTGTTATAAAGTGCCCAGTTTAGTGCAGACATCATGAAGTGTTCATGAGACTGTTCTTATGACGAGAGGCTCTGGTCCCTCTGCCAGAGGGAAGTGGCTGAAATAGTCCATGTCCAGGGTAGGAAGTGTCAGCTGCTATATGACCATTTTGCATTGTCCTTGAATGAAATCTACTACCAACTGATGTAGTTTTCAGTCCAACTTTGGACACCTTTAAAAGTCGTCTGGCAAAACGTTATCACCACACACTCTCTCTTCCTTCATCGGCGTGATATCAGCTTGCAGTTTGCTTATAGCCACCAAATATCAACCAGAACCAGAGCCACAGAACCAGAGCATGCTAACTGCACACGTGATTTACCTGATCACCTGATGGTAAATAGATTCAGACAGGACACAGTTGACTTATTTTGACCTCGAGAGCGGCTTATATAATATATCTGTACTGGGAAAAGGCAAAATTTGCTCAAATAGATGGGAAGAAAAATCAGGTTCATGCCCTTTAACAAACATGAATTCTTGAGTGGGATTCCTTTTCCACAGATTTGATCTGTAACATTCCACAGTAACTCACCTGTTTTTCACCATGGAGAGAGTTAGGTTTAATGCCATACTGAAACATTTCCAGGCAAAATAATAGCATCTGCATGTAGACGAGCAGGTAGCGCAATAACTAAGGAGGCAGTAGATATTTAATAACAATAAAGCATGTCTTTACCATGAGCGATCTTGGATTTGGAGCATTTCCACAGGTAATTTGGCACAGCTTTGAGACCAGATGTTCAGCCATGTTTTCACTGCCCAGATGATAGTAATTTATTTATAAACCAAAATGATTAAAACATAAGGTTTAAAGAGTGGTGTTTTAAAATTATTCACATTTTTAGATTTCTGTGAAAAGCATTCTCATAATACCTCCAGGAAACAAAGTGGAGTGTGGTGAGTGTGGTGACTCTGTAGTTTTGTTAAATGGCTTTGGGTGTGTGCACCTGATCTCCAGCTGGTCCATGCTGCCAGTGGAGGACTGAACAGAGCTTTTACTTTCTATTATCCTCTCTCTTTTTCTTTCCTCCCTTTCTCTGTTCTCCATTTTCCTCTCTGTCTCCCTCCTCACATCTCTTCCCGAATATCACTCTTTCCCTCTTTCTCCATCTCCCCACCTTCTCTCTCCCCCCACCTTTCTCTCTCTCTCCCTTCGCTTCCCTCTTCTGTCTCTCTCTCATCGCTCCTCTCCCACCTCCCCCCTTTCTCTTACTTCACTCCCACCTGTCTATCTCCATCTCTATTCCCCTCCTTTCCCTGTCTTTCTTCCCACTCCAACCCCTTGTCTCTTTTTCCCTACTCTCTTTCCTCCTCCTCCTCTTTCTCCCCCTTTCCATCTCTCTCTCAATCAGAGAAAGATGGAAACATCCACACTGATGCTGATGTTCTCTACTTCTCGCATCTCCTCTCTCGCCCATCTTCTTTGTATCTCTTCCTCCCCCTAAACCTTCTACCACCACCCCTTTTCTCCTCTACACTGATCCCAATGTTCACCCCTCTTCCCTCTCTTCCCTCATTTTTTTCTCCCCTCTCTCCTTCTCCTCTTCTTTCCCTCTCGTCCACTCTGGTGTTGATGTTGGTGTCCTTCTGTCTTCTCCCTCTCTCTCTCTTCCTCACTTACTCCCTTTTCTCCCTCTACCTCTATCTCTTTCTCTCGCCTTCTCCCCCCTCTCTAACTGCTCCAGATGTTCTCTCCTCTTCCTCTCCTCCCTTCCTCTCTGTCTCCTCCTTCTTTCCCTCTCCCTCCCGCTCTGCTCCTGATGTGATTTCCTCTTCCTCTCCTCCTGATGTTCTCTGCACCTCCTATCTCCCTTCCTCTTCTCTCTGTCTCCCTTTCTCTCTGCTCCTGATGTTCTCCCACTTCCTCCACCCCTTCCTCTCTCTCCCTCTCTATCTGTTCCTGATGTTCTGTCAGAATGAGCTGACAGCTTTGACATTGGCTGAGCTCCCAAAGTTCAGTGCTGTCAGTTTACTCCGAGCGCATGGTGCCATCCTCCTCACAGGTGATGGGTAAGGGAGGACAACACTTTTAATGAACCCAATTTACACAGCGTAAACTAATATTTATTATCTTGATTGTACAAAGTAATAAAATTTGTAAAATTTCTGTGAGTGTTAATTTTCATAGTGTGTCATGTGTCATATCAAAAGTGTGTATATGCTGTCACTATTTTTTGGGTAAAATTGACACTTTTGAAATTAAAGTATTTTACAGTGATCTATAGTGAATTTTAACTCTCATGCTGCTGATGACATTTTACACTAGTGTTTAGTGTCAATAAATTAACACTGGTCTAACACCAAGTAGTGTTACCAAGATACACTAGAATTAGTGTGACTACATTAACACTGCCATATTACACTGAACTAGTGAATACTGATAGCTAGTGGTGTAATACAAAAAATTTACCCAAAACCCCCAGCAGATCCATATACCCCATGAACCTGTAAACAGATTTAAAGAAATATTACTTTTGTTCATTTTAGCAGCTAGCATTTTTTTAGCTGAAACACTTAGACACTTGGACTGCAGTAATTTTACAAGGGGATTTCTCACTATCATTGTATAAAGCAATATTTAGCGGAAATATTGACAATATTACCTTTCTCCCAGAGCTCTGTCCTCTGCATGCACCACCTCTGCTGCAGTCACTGCTCGGCTTCTCTTCTCCCACAGACTGTGTGCCTTCTTCTCAGCCCACCCTGTCAGCTGCACAGTCGTTCCTATGTTACAATGGTATAGTGGTCTGTCACTTGTGGGTTTCCTTTAATAGCTGTAGCTGAAAAATAGTATAAAGGACCATCTTTTTTTTCTTTTTTTTTGTACAGTCTTTACATACACTCAATGGGACAGACACAATACTAACTGGTGAGCAATAATTACAATTATTATTTTAAAATAGTTAACAAATTGAACATTATGCACAGACCATGTACCAAACTCATATAAATCTGACAGTTTAGGGTTATATCCCTTTAAAATAGAAAAAAAAATAAATAAATAAAAATAAAAAAACAGACCTTACCGAAGTGAGCAGATGCTTCTTCTTCAAACACAACATGCTCCTTCTTCAAACTCCGGAACTGAAGGATGGGGTCAAGTTTATCACTGGCAATCAGCACTGAATGCTTACTTGTTAATTCTTCTGAGTTCAGCCTGACATTAACTATGGGTAGTGTCAAATAAAAGTTACACTGGCAGATTTGCTGTGTGGAGGTACTGCACATTACAGTCACAAGCTACCGAGCATAAGCCAACAGTAAGTAATGAGTTTGTTATTGTTTAGTACAGGAACTGTAAGTAAGCAAACATAACTTTTAACAGTTGTAATGCTCATTTATTATTCATTACAAAAAGATAGACATGATGACAGAGATGTTTATTTAATTTAGTGTTTAGTCTAATGTTGACCCCTCCCCCTGAGAACTACAGATGTAAATTAGCTGTAAAGCTAGAATCTGGTACAAGCATCTCTGTCATTGTGCTTAATTGTCCTTACATTGGCCTACCAAAAAAATAAATAAATAAAATAAAAAAAGTTGTGATTGTAATACCTTAAACCTGTAAGTCCATACAGTTCCTTTAAAATTATGATGGAAACTTCCATCTCTTTCAAATTTTTAAGTCTACCAACCAGCGTGTAATTTTCAAAAATCAGATTAACTTTTTGTACACAAGCATTTTCACTCATATTAAACCATTCTTTCTTGGTCAATTTCACTTTTCCAGAATGAAGTTATCTGCCTTTGCAAACATGTTCTACTTAAACAACGCAGCCATTTCAACTCCATTCACAGCTCTGTTCCTCTCAATAAAGTCTTTACATGTCCGTCATGTAATGCTCTTGTCTGCTTGAGGTGATATCAGAAACACAGCTCCTCAGAGCAGAAGGCTGGAGTCCGCCTCAGTGTGAGTCCAAAATGTGACCAACTGCAGGAGCCAGATGTCAATCAAATCTGTCAGTCACATGGCAGACACACTGTTAATGCAACTTGTAGAGGTCGCTGGTGGTTCTCAGACTACTTGTAATTGTTCTTGTGGTACGTGGAGTCCTCTTCAGTAATGTTTGCTCAATTTGAAGTCAGTTTTATTCATATTCCCATT
Source organism: Periophthalmus modestus (assembly GCA_019594935.1). Lineage (NCBI taxonomy): Eukaryota > Metazoa > Chordata > Actinopteri > Gobiiformes > Gobiidae > Periophthalmus > Periophthalmus modestus. The sequence continues at coordinate 19,537,492 of JAIEZT010000007.1, read as the reverse complement.
TTATATCTGTTTTTTTTTTCTTAGCACTTTGGAGGCACTCTCAAATAATTGTGTTTATACTTTGTTTTGTAATTCTTATCATGTCTCGAAGCAAATACCAACTGCAAATAAATTCCAACTAAAGGGTCTATAAGAAAATAATTAAATGAACCTGAACTGGTACTGTTCAATTGTGGGGAAAAAAATGCAACTATAGATACAAAATCATTAATCAGTAGTGAATCTAACAAAGCCATTAATTAGAGTTAAAATGTAACAATGTGACAAACGTAATTCTGGAAGTATTTTAAAATAACGTAATAAAAATTGTGAAAGAAGGCTGGCACTTATACGTTCATTATTTATTTCATTATTGTTCAGAGCCTTAGGTGTTAGGGAGTATCATTTGTATGAACCCAAAATACTTTAACGCCACAGCATGTAACTCTTTGGCCAAAAAACAGACCAAAAATAAAAGCATGTTTGTTCATTTTGGTTGATTTTACGGCACTGAAAAATATACAAAATCGTGAGTCCTTACTCTAAGCGTGCTTGTTTCTATAGAGATGTTGTTCCTTTGGCTATACTATTTCATTTTATGCCATAAAACTAACCTGTTTCGATGGAGAATGTTCCAAAGTATGGTTACTTTTATTTCCATGGAATCATACAGGTGATGTGGCACCTCCAGAAAGTTACATATACTTTTACATTTCAAAAACAGAAAATTGATGTCAAGTCATTGCATACAAACTACCTCCTTACATAACAGCATGGAACACTTTCTTTTTAAATGCCAGCGCTCTGAATCTCCTACTTCTCATATTTCTCTGTGAGTATTTTAAGCTGCCTAAATCTAAATGACAAGAGGAGATTTGCCTCGCGCTCCTTGTAGACCCCCCGGAGTGCATCATTTCCACTAACTGTCACCGCGTTCTCTTCCATCTGCTCTCAGTGAAAAGTCTGAACCGGGCTCTCCATCTCCCAGCCTCTGCTTTACCTCCGAACGGCCACGCGGAGGTTCTTACGACGAGCTGCCAGAAATGTCAAGAGCCCTGACAGTCATATAGCGCTCTTTCTTTGTGAATTATTCTATGGCCGTGCTGCTGCTGCTGTTGAATGATAAGCACTGGGCTAGCTTCCACACAGGAGCAGAGCAAGAGACAGCACAGACACTGCGGCCTTTAGCTGACTTTAGGGGATCATTCACTCCAAAGCACATTGTCCAGTCACTGTAGAGAAAAGATATCGGATTCTCTGTGTCATCTAAGTCTTTTTAGAACTAAGGCAAGAAAAAATGTGTGCACTAAAAGTTTCAGCTGTAAACTCCAATAACGGTCATGTTTTCCACTCTCTGGTCTACAATGTGTAAGCTTCTTGCCTTACCCTTGATTTTTATTTTTTATCCAACTTTTTTCACTTTTTTTTTTTTTTTTTTTTTTACTGGTTGTACCTAACTTTTTCTTGTAAATTAGTACATTTCTTTTTTTCAAAGATAGATAACTCAAATAGCCCAGGGCAAGAAAAGTGACTAGTTTTGTATCAGTAAAAAAAAAACATTCAACAGAAACCTGTTTAATTCAGTTTAATTTTATTTACATAGCACATTTAAAATACAACTTAAGATGCTTTACACAGAAGGCAAGAAGTCAACAAAAACAAATATACAGAAAATACGATATGGGCAAAGAACAATAAAACAATAAAACACAAAGCTATCCTGTCTAGCTACAATTAAACTCCATGTATAAGAGGTGGGTTTTCAGTCTAGTCTTAAACTGCGTTAAAGACTAAGAGGATCTGACAGGCAGAGGCTGTTCCACACACTGCCATGGAAAAGGCCCTGTCACCTCTGGTTTTGAGCCTTTTGCACTGATTACTATTGCAGATTTCTATTGAACTGAGCCCTATTAGACTGATTCCAACTGCATTTTAACAATGTACTTGGGTAGACAAAATGAGTATTGCTTAAGCCTAAAGATGCTGCGCTTGATTTGATTTCTTAAAAATGTGAAAAGCATTACTTGTTTATTGCAGTGATTCAAAGTAATACTTCATATTTCACAACTCTCAGAGACAAGAGTTTGCAATCACACCTCCCGCTTCTTGGAATGACAAATAAAATGAGATGCAGACAGTACACACTGAGCTTATTTTGACCTCAAAAGCTTGCTTAGACAAATTTTTATCTGAAAGAAATTGGGGTCCTGACTAGGATGATATGCAATCCATCCACATCCAATTTTGCTCAAATGCACTGCAGCAGTCTAAGCAGGGACTCCCAGAATTCCCTCACCCCAGACACTCCTCCAGCTCCTCCGGTATTTATATATATATATATATATATATATATATATATATAGATATATATATATATATATATATATATATATATATATATATATATATATATATATATATATATATAATATATATATATATATATATATAACTAAATAACTAAATATCAAATTTTATTTTTTTACATCCTCCAGCTCCTCGGTATTTATATATATATATATAATATATATATATAAATATATATATATATATATATATATATAGTATATACATATATAATAAAAATTTAAAAAATCAAATGATCAAATTTTAAGTTCAAATTGATTTTTAGGGGCGAAGAATATTTTAGAAGTGAAGTGTGCTCTTGGTGTGTGTTTGTGCCTCACAGAAAAGCAAAACAACAGAGTTTAGCACAAGGCCAAAGCTGACTTTGAATTGAGTGATGTCAAAGTAAAGGTTATGAAAGTGCAAATCACATCTTCTTCTCCACATGTTTAATGCAGCCCCAAAACGGTTATAGTTTGTTTTATCTCATTCATAAAATGGAGAGACATTGTCCCCAATGGCTAATGGGTTAAATATGATCACTTCTCAATACAATGTTGAAGTAACATTGTTACTGCACATTTTGCTGCTTTTAGCTAAAGGAGTTTAATATTAAACATGCTGCACAAACGTTTACATTCACAGTTTTAAATAAAGTTTAACATTTGGACTTTTGTATCTTAATGACAACCCTTCCCAAATCAGAAACTAAAGTATCTATAGGGAAAATTATTAAAAGGAATACCCACAAAGTACACACAAACAAATTATTCACTGCCCTGACTAGGTTGCAAACCTTTCGATTTGTGACTGATACAGATATTTCTGCTTGTTTCTGGCTTGGAGTTGACCCCTGACTTTCCACACCAAAGGCCAAGAAACTGGATGACTTCACTTGGAGGGAGCAGACTGATAGATGACCAGTGCCTTAGAATAAAACAGAGTGCTTTCTGTCTGGCTGTATGGGCGTGTAATGTACTCCTCTGACATGTCCATTTATCAAAACCTCTTTGCTTCTCCTACAGCTTTTTCTCTCAAACTCAATATTTCCTATGTCTTCCTCAGAGGCAGTCCTACAGCAGAAGATGTCAGCTCTAAACTTGGATTGGTTGTGGGTAGTTATGTTTACTCAAGTAACTTTTTAATAAAATTCTTCTTCATTGAGCAGTATTCAGACACCATACTTTTCTCTTACCTGAGTAGTGTATATTTTAATGGTGCTCTTTATTGAATCTTAATTTTGTGATGATTTGAAATGTGTGTTTCTTGCATGGCATCTTCAGATATTCTCAACATTTTGTAAAAAATACCACATCATGTGCTCATCATTTTATTTTTGTCCTAACAATTACATGTTACATTCAGTTAAGCCCGCCACACACTACAGGATAATTTGCCCGACTTAGGATCCGATTTGCTTCTCCTCGACTCCAGGGAGGCGTGACCTGACTTTAAATCCTCATATGCAGTTTTCAAGTTGCTGCGCTCCTCATGTGTGTGGGTGTGCTCACAACTTTTACCTCGTGGTTTGCAGTCTCTTCACTGCCATATCCCTCTGCAGTGTTTGTGCTCAGAGGATCGGAACATTTTAAATCGCAGCCAATTCTCCTCAGGTCTGTGGTCTCGCGTTTGAAATTATTTAAAGACTGACAAATCTTGTAGTATATGGCAGGCTTAACTCCTACAATTATTCTTACTTGGGTAGTAATTTCCCTACATACTTTCTTGGACCACTTTGTACTTCTACTTAATAATAATAATAATACTAATAATAATACTAATAATAATAATAATGATAATAATAATAATAATAATAATAATAATAATAATAATAATAATAATAATAATAATAATAATAATAATAATAATAATAATAATAATAATATTAAAGCCACACATGATGATAAAGGCCCTTGCCACCAGGCCCTCGCTACCCCTTGCGACAGCAGGGTACACGCTACTGCAAAGATCCTGCCTCTCAGTGCAGGCAACACAGAGAAATAATGACTCATATGAAGCATGTTTATATCTTAATTATTTGGAATAGGACAGTAAAAATAGCATCAAAGACTTGTCCAAGCATTTTAAAAGCGAAAACTAGTATATCATCATCATCATCATCATCATCTTTATTTATTTCGGACGTGTCCATTTAAAAAAAAAAAAAAAAGAAAACAATATATATATGTTGTAATGACTGGTGGATCAACTCAATAAATTAACAGGGTTTATTTCAAAGAAAATGCAAAAGCTCAGTGTTGGGAGCTGGATCAGACGCTGAAGTGATTGGTAGGTCCAAAAAAACAGGATCACGGGAGGATAGGCTGACAATCTGGCAGTGTGTGGAGAAATGAGCAGTCATTTGCCCTGTCTCAATTTGAGTGTTGCACACTTCGTCGGCTGCTTTTGAAGGGCACTTGCTTCACTTCCGGCGCGACAAGGTCTGTCCCATTTTATGTACCCCACGAATACAGCCGACAAATATATCCTGTGTACATGGCGATCGGCTGTGAACAAAGCGTGCATCCAAGTAGACTTTGCGCACTTCTGTATCTCATCGTGCACTGCGCGGGACTCCTTCTACAGGAGAAACAAGGTATATTTTCTTAAAGTTATGTAATAATAGCTATAATTATGAAGAGATCACCTATAACATTATATTTGCCTATTGATATTCAAAGAGAAAGATTAATTCCTTACTTCAGAGCTGATTTTAAATGTTTAGCTCATTAGTTAGCAGCCATATTGAATTTTTTTTCATTATTATTATTTGTTTTTAATTGTAGAAAGGTCATTATTATAAGGACAAGATGCAAAACACATAACATAACAAATAGAATGCCAGGGAGAGAAAAGCTTTAACAGTTCCACTGTTACATTGTGCAAAGATATTTAAAAACAAACAATCTTCATATGTCAATGTGGCTTTTTTGTTTAAGCTTAGGTAGGTAGGATTCTAATTGCTTAATTAAAAACAGGGGAAAATAAAAAGAAAATTTACTTTTGTGAATATAAAATTTGCCAAATATGACTCAAATTAATTGCCTTCTTTTTATTTAAGTCCAAATTCTTATCATGTACAAGAAAAGGTATATGCTCATATTTTAGTAAAAAGTTAGGGTCTTTATGGTCAGTCTAACAATCTTTACAAAAAGTTTTTGTAATAGTGCATTTCCAGAAAAAAAAATTTATCGTTTCGGGGTATTCTTGACAAAAAACAACGTCTCTTCCCTTAGACACATGAGGAACAGTCGGACAGTAGAAGCTGCTTTTACATATTTTAATGCCATGATTATTCCACACCTGACCTACTGTGTGTCCTGCTGGTCTCAGGCAAATGAGAGCGCCTTAAAATCTCTCAGGTCCATCTATAATCAGGCAGTAAAGGCCCTCGATAAAAAACCCCTCCATTTTCACCACTGTAACATTTTAAGTAAATATAAAATGTTCAGTTTTAATAATTTAATATTGTATTCAAATCTAAGAAAATTATTCAAAATTATTAATAATGAAGCTTCACCTACGTTAAAAAAATTTACTATCCTTTGCTCTGAACAATCCTCCCGATCTATTCATTCCTCCATGTACAGAAATTGCGTTGTCCCAAAAAGATCCTCGGCCTTTGCTCAATCGGCTTTTTCCTGTCAAACCATTAGGCTGGAATCAGCTTCCAAACTAAAAGTCTGAAATTGTCTGTGGATTTTAATAGTTTTACTAGGAATTTGAAAAAGTACATTTTAGATAATCAAATGTGTCCACATCAGTCTAATTAGTTGGTGCTGCCCTGTCACTGTATATACCTGCACTTAAAGATTTTTATAATAGTCTGGACTGGGGGGACATACTGTATTGCACATGGGGTAATTTGTGTTACTATATTGTTGTGCAAATGGCAAATGGTTGTTTATTCATATGTGTGTTCACCTGCCAGGGACTGCAGATGGAAAATAGCAGTACTAAATCTGATACAAATCATCTTTTCCTTGTAAGATTAATGAATTTGTATATGGTCCCTGACAATAAATAAATAAATAAAGAAAGTGCAGTTAGGTTCAATTGTTTTGATTTATTTTTGCATACATTGATTAGTAGGGTAAATTTTATGGATTAGTTTAAAAAGAGACGTCTCATCTTCTGGTTCAAAGTCCATCCTTTTTTTCAAATAGTGTCAGGGACAAATTTCCTTCAGTAAAAAAAAAAAAAAAAAATAGTGGTGGGCACAGAGATAACATCTTGTAACAGAGCACGTATGTGTTTTGATTATTCTTAAGGACAGGAACCGTATAGCTCATTAGTCAGCGACCGTCATGATTGTTAGGCAACGTAACGTAAGCACACAGAGAGCGGTTGACATTCACTCCGTGGCATAGGCCTGTCCCATTTCGGCAAGGCACAAAAACACAGGAGGGAGGGAAGAGACAGCACAGGAACACACAGGGAAAAACTGAAATCCTGACAGTAGCCCCCCCATAAGGGACCTTAATTTCAGGAGGGAGGGTGGGTTGTGCCCAGAGGGGGGACAATAGTCCTGAAAACGAGGTCAACGGAGGCAGAAGACATGGGTGAAGAGCAGGTCGAGGAGGTCCCGTCCCAGGGTGGAAAACAGTGTCCAGCGGAGCTGTAACAGACAGGGCGGGGAGCATAAGATACAAGGAGCAGGAGACAAGCTCCGTGGAAGGAAAACTGTCTAGCGGAGCTGTAACAGACAGGGAGACCACCTCGGATGGAGTGATGTGTCCAGCAGTGGCTCAGGAACAAAAGCAGGCAAGGAGAAAGCATGGAAGGTCAAGGTTGGAAAACTCCCAAAAAATAAAAGGCTCCAACAGAATAGGATCCAGGGGTGCGAAAATGCTCAGTGTAATGTCTGGTCTGATTCCAAGTCTGCTTGATCCATGGTGGCCAGACCCTTCTGTCATTATGACTGGTGGATCAAAAGGTGTAGACACAGAACTCAATAAATGAACAGAGTTTATTTCAAAGAAAATACAACGGCTGGGTGTTGGGAGCTGGGTTGGAGGCTGAGGTGATCGGCAGGTCAAAAAAAATGGGATCACGGGTGGTATCCCAGAGGTTGATGCTTGATTGCAGATGGGCTCCAGGTGAGTAGTGGGTGATAACTATAGGTGAGGGTGGTGCCAGACTCTCCGGCCAGCTCCAGGCACAAAAGCACAGAAGGAGGGGGGAGACAGCATAAGAACACAGTTCTTTCCCTGTGACTTAAAAGATAATAAAAGATAAAAAAAGAAAATAAAATTTCTGAAGTCCATATGAAATAGCTCTAATAGTATGAAATAAAAAGCAAGCTGGTTTTGTATTGTTTTTTATCCTTATTCTGGTTTCCCAATTTTCAGTGGACTGAAGTAATTCAATTTCTTACCATTCTGTACGTCTCTGTTTGAAAAGAGCGAGTCTTTTGTCCCGTCGTCTGGAGCAAACCATTTAGCTCCTTTAGCGTTGGTCTTCCTTTAATTATAACCTCCTGCTTCGACAGAAAGTCCAGTTTAGAAAACTGCTTGAGCTTTAATATGTAATCTTCCTCCATTTAAAAAGTAGGGCCAGACAAGAAGAAAAAAAGTGATTGCTAAATGTTGACTTGCTAGCTCTAAATTGTAGTTTGCGGCCCCTATTCTGTGAGAGTTGAAAGAATCCCTGGGCTCATGAGTGCCCCCTAACATGAGGCAGGGTAACTGCGTGCCTCACACGGCGCCTTTTTACAGCCGCTAAAAGCAGCAGCTTAGCACACAGCACAGTCAGAGCGCGATGAGGCACAAACGGCCTGTGTCTCACCATGCGTCTCTTCTCAGGATTTCAACGGTAAATGTAAAAATTCAGCGATTTTGAGTAAAAAAAAAAAAATACAAAGTTAAATCGAAAATAACTTTATAGTACAAATTATTGGATAAATATAACAATTTCATTTATTTTTCTCTGTGATGACAGGTGAGGTACTGCCTCACCTGACTGCACGTCACTGGTTACATCCCTATTAACCAGTGTTGGGAATAACGGCGTTAAACAATAACTGCGTTACTAACGTGTTATATTTTCACTAACGGAGTAATTTAACTAATTACTTTTCCTAGCGTCCCAACACCGTTACTGTTACTGACAGTAAACTGTGGACGTTAAAATGTACTTCGTTCACTATGCTCTTCATTCAGTCTTCACTCTGCTGCTTCATCTGTTGGTTTCTCTGGTGAAGAGGAGCTGAGAGCAGGCTGTGTTTGTTTGTTTGGTGAAAGAGGCTCGGGGTGAGAGGCTTGACGCAGGAGATGAGCGAGGCGCAGAAAATCTCGTGAGAGCGAGGCCGACGCAGGCCGTGTCTCAATTAACCAAAGTCCCGCAAATGAACAGAACATGGAACGGTGCATCTGGCGAATTGAGACATTGCCGCAATTTTTGAGCAAGGAGAGCGCAGCAGCTCTACACCGACTGCGGCGCCTGCATGGACTACAAACGCTTAAAGCATGATGGGAAATGGTGTCCTGTCACACGTGCATTGACAGCTGATTGGGTCCGAATTGAGTTTTGATCAGAAACGTGACTCCCTGACGCACGGCACCTCCTCATCCAACTTTACACAAACTACTGCCACATATTTTGATATGGATCACTTGTAAACGAATACAATATAATTACAATCTGTTAAAGTGAAATAAATGTTAAAGGTTCACATCTGTTGTGTTTTTATTGTTTTAACATAGTAAGTAGTAAGATGCATTACCCAATTTTACCCTACGTCAGTGTTTTGTGTGAGTACAGAAGAGGATAGTTGCACTAATTAGTTAAGGGGTAGGGGTTTTGGAGGGGGGTTAGGGGGGAATGTGTGTAGCAAATTCCAATGGTCTTTTCTGAAAATGGCGTTTTTGTTTGCAGATTGTCAACATTTTATAACTTTAGACTAGTCTGTAATTGCACATGGGTCTAGTTCATTTTGACCAATTTGCAAGCTTTTTGAATAAAATCGATGGTGTAAAAAATTTAAGTCTGAATGGGAAAAAACTGCAAAAAATGGGTTCCGCTCACAATGGCCGACTTCCTGTAGGGTTTAGGGTGAGGTCATAATATAAATTTTTAGTTGACATGAGCTATGCTAAATTTTGTTTGTCTACGATGAAAAAGGTCTCACATTGCCTTAATGTATTTAGATTTTTGAGATGGCGCTATTGAGTAATTTTGAAACAAGTTTTTTCACACTTCAAAATAAATAATTTTCCGCAAACGTTGTTCATGTTCAAAGGGTCAAAAACGGCCTCAATCTGTCATGAGATTTTGTCACATTTTTGTTGAAAATTCATCCAAATTCATCCAAAGTCATGTTGAAAATGTAACTGATGATCGTTAAATGTAATTGATAATCTTTAATTAGTGTGTTTTGGCCAAATCTGAAGCGCTTGCAATGAAATCTGTGCACGAAGATATCCTAGGTACAACAGTGGGCGCTTTTGTTATTTGATCCAATATGGCTGACTTTCTGTGTGTGTTTTTTTTTTTTTTTTTTTTTTTTTTTTTTTGTCTACCTATTTTTCGTGCAGTGTTTCAGTTTTTACATAGATTTTTTTCCATGTCGGGCTCCCAATACCCCCCATGAAAATCTAAGTTTTAGGTGCCGCTACTGGGTCGTGTTTCATTATTTCTCTTCACTCAAAATTAGAGCTTATGGAGTTCTAATTACTGGCATGTATATTCTTGTTTACTACTTGATCCTCTCTGGCCTAATTAGCTTGAAATAAAGGTACCTTTACTTGAGTACTACTCTACCCACCTCTGACAGGAATAAACCAGCAGACCACAAAAGCAGCAAACTCCTTCAGCCAGGCCTTTGTGAAAAAGTTTGCCTTATTTCATTGCAATTTGCCATCAATTAGGTTAGGTTAGTTTGGGGCTCATTCACTAGGGAAAGAAAGGAAACTGAAAGATTAGTCTGTAACAGAAGTGACGACAAAATAAAACAAGCTTAAGCCTGGCATACAGGGTTAACTGTTTTTGTGTAACACCCTCTGGTTTAAAGTAGGATTAAAACCAAGAGTTATAAACACACCAGAGGCTAATTTCCATTGTCCCAAGGGCTGGGGTATATGCCCAAGGACACAAAACTGGACTGGAAAACCCAAGATCTAACCTAAACTAAGTCTGTGCTGTAAGTCTAAAACAAGAATTATCACAGGTTTTCACCCAAAACAAGTAGCCCAAAGAACCTATTTGTTGTTTAGTCAATTAATTGGTCGATGGTGTCTTCGTCAACCAAAACTTATATTAGTCAGCTAATCATTTTATTTAGATTCTAAACATTTATATGAGGAAAAGTTAGTGAGGAAGTGAGTTAACTGAAGATTTTTGTTTTTTTGGGGTTTTTTTTATGTTTCACAAGTGTTTGTTGTTTCCACGTACTTTTTACAGCATTATCTTTGGATAAACTCCCTTGCAGGTGTAGTCGTAGTAGGTGTAGTAGTGTGAGTTCAGTTGGGGTCAGATACATATAAATACGTAATAGTTTTGAGCGCTTAGTTGACTAATCAATCAGCAGTCCACTTCACATTCTTTCCATCCTCTTGCATGAGCACACTGTCTGACACCTCCATTCATCACAACCTCCTCTCTTCTGTGTTATGTAATCTTCCCCAAACTGACTATTTCCTGGTGGCGTCTTGGTGGGTGGTGTTCCTTCAGCCCAGCAGAAAATGTTCACTCCGGCTGACCCTGTACCCAAACCTGCCTGGCTGGCCCCTCCTGTGTAAAGTATGAATTATTGAGTCTCGGTTAGTGTTGGTTGTCAAGTTAAACGGCCTCTCGGTGCACTGCTCTGAGGGTGAGTCTATATAGTTTTAGCTTTAGCAAACACAGAAGAGACCAGAGCACATCTTCCTGTCAACACTGCTTTGTTGAATGATTCATGCTAGTCTTCAGTCTGGCCCTGTAGCAATAAGAAAAAAAAAAATGAAAGAAGAAACGTATCGTAGCAGAACACACAAGTTCAAACATGGTTGTAGGAAAGACCCCAGGTTCACACACACACTTTGATGTTGTTTTGTGGAGCTAGCATTTATTTTATATGCCGCCTATTCAAAACCATGTCAAAGATGAAGCTTTAATAGTGGCTGAGAGTTGATGTGAGCAGGTGGGGTGCTGATATGACTGAAGTATACTTTATTTTAAGGGACCCATGCTTTTATTTATTTATTTATTTATTTATTTATTTGGGTGGGATAATGCACATTAATGAACAGACATAATTCGACATGAACATAAACACACTGGATTATAGCCAAAGGATAATTTCCATCCGTTGTCCCAAGGGCTGGGGTCACGAAAGGGACAAAACTGCTCAGAACAGTAAGGCGGTAAGTGCCTATTTTGTCATGAAAATGTTGTCTCGTCATGAGGCTAACCAATATTGAGTGAAGGCAGTTTAAAAGTAGATTGTAGAGTTAAAGTTAGATTTTTTTGTTTGTTTGTTTGTTTTTTTGTATTACTTGGTTTAGTGGGATAGCACCTGTGGTAAATATTAATCATGGTTTTACATCAGTTAAGTGCCAGTTTATGGAAAAAAGTTGAAAAGAAGTACAAAAATACATTAAGTAGCAATGAGTTTTAAAGCAGAATATCTCTGTCATTAACCTGAAAATTCTATCCAAAATGCAGGGAAAATTTACGAACAAAGAAGCCATTTTTTTCTGGCAGATTAAACATCAGTGTAAGAAAATAACGGTGCTATTAATGTAATTTAGCAAGTGTTAGCCCTTGTTAACATTGTGGCTGCTAGTCAACAGAACTGCAATTATCTCTATGTATGTCATATGTACAATTGTAAAAATATTAAGTGAAAATATTAAATAATAATAAAATAACAAAATAGTTAACTTCATCAGAATAAGCAATCTGTCAAAGAATAGGCTATATGAGATTTTTAGTGTCCTTAAGAGGTAACTACAACTATCTTCTGAGAGTACACACTTTATTATGATTGGATAAATCTGGTTATCACTCACTGAAAGACAGGGGTTGATCATTAGCAATGGAGGGTGAGTAGTTGTCTGTTTTTATAGATAGAGCTGCATTCAAACAGGGAACATTCACAAAATAGCTGATTTAACAGGGATTTAACAATGATTCCATTTTATCAGTGGATTTCATCTATTGTACATGTTTTAGGTTAACTGGAGAAACTGGACTGCTTAAAGGAGAAACATGCAAACTCCACACAGAAAGGCCCAGAGATTGAATCAAACCTAAACCTTCTTGTTGTGAAGTGTGAATAGTCAGCACAATGGCTGAGTGGCCAGCAGAAGAGCCATGAGGCTAGAAGTCTAACGCAGGAGAAGTTTATTTAACCTCAGTTCGAAACACAGACATTTGTGTATTGTCTATTCAGGCCTGGTGATACTTCCACTGTAGGGAGTATTATACCTCTGATGACGCAGGCCAAGATAACTAGCACTGTCGAACTGGCACAGATTTTTTTTTTTTTTTTATACTGCAGTAAATGTATAATCACAATGGGATGCTGTTGGCTGGCATCTGTCTAATCTGGCAACCCAAAACAAGCAACTCATTCAGGTTTTTAATTAGCTGCTTGATAATCTAACTGTAAATAAACAACTTATAATTGTGAGCAAATCACTAGTGTTAGGTCAAGTTTTTATGAAGAGTTGAAAGTGAATGGATAGATGACAGGTAGAGATGTTAATGCACAAAATCAACTTTTTAGAACTTTTAACCATGTTGTGTTTAGCGTGACTCATGCATGTTTAGTAATCTTTATTCTCCCATATTCAAGAGATAATTTATATGTCATTTTTATTTTCTTGATGTGCACGTATCCAAAGGGAGACAGTCCTTTGACGTTTACTGTGACATCTGTTCGCATTGGGCAGTTTTCCAATGCGGTTGTTTTAGGTGATTATTGTGATTTAAAATGTCCAATTTATAACATAATGATCGACGGGTGTAATAGATAGAAATAACTGTAGCAGACAAAAGCACAATATGTCTTCTCTAAGGTAGACTAACAAACAATACCCCGAGATGGCAAAGGATTAGTAAACAAATACAGCAGCTATTATGTAAGGGTGAATGAGTTCAAGCTATATGGTGTTCTGGCCTGTGAGGAGTAAACATATGATTTATTTAGTGAAAAATAACATGCTTAATAATACAGTAGGTTCAGAGAGGTAAGGGAGATGTCAGCCCTTTGGAGACACATCAACACTGCATTCTATAAAAGTTTTGCATTTACCCCGAGGCATCACCACCAGCATACTTTAGCGGTATACTAATCTTATACAAAACATTACAAAGTTCAACATATGTGGTCATATTTCTATCAAAAACTATTAATCCTATAACAGTGAGGTATATAGGCCCCTACTCGCTGTCTAAAATGCTTTAGCACAGATTGGTGATGTTTTTTTAACACTTGGCTTTGCGTATTATCCAACATTGACATCATCTACAACATTCCTCTTTTATTTTCAGTCTTTTCTTATATATTGATATTTTCTTACACAAAGGCATGTACTTTTGTATGCCTGAATAACCCAACAGTTGCCTCATAGGGCACTCAACAGGCTACTCTGGCACTCTGTCCTTGGCTTAGACCATCTGTCAAGGTAAGTAAAAACTCCGGATATAAAAACTTTAACAAATGATCATTTAAATAATAGCAGATGACATTGAACAGATACACTCTTTAATTTGAAATGTTTGGTATGTTTTATAGTGTGATTTATAGAACCATCTGTGTCCTTGGTTTTTGCTTCCAGATACTTTTTCAAGCATTTCCAAATTGTTTTTACTTTTGGCTAGTTTTTGATTTGTATTTCTTGTCCACCTCTTCCAAGCTTTCGCTGACCTCTCGCCCTTGCTTCTCCAGTCCATGTAGCTGCTCTTCATTCTTTACAATCAGTGGCATCCTTTGAAAGAGAGAGAGAGAAAAAAAAAAGGAGATTGCACAAAACACGACCAGAGTGTGTTTTATGTGTATCTTATATATATATGTTAAAAATCAAGAAATATCAATTGAAAAAAAAAATGTACCTATTTCACACACACATTCATACAACAGTGTACACAGAAACTGGGAGAGAGTGTCTTGCACAAGGACACAACAACAGTATTCATCTGTAGGAGCATGATCACATCATCAAACTGTGGGTCAGTGGATCTGAGCTCAACCAATGATGTTTATATTGAGGGTGGAATTTGAACCAACCTTTGGATCAGTGGACAAACACCTGAGCTACTGTCTAGAACATAAATGCAATATATCCAGCAGTTTCAGAGTCATAAAAAATTAGAACCATTGCCATAGCGATTAACAATAATAAAGCAAAATATTATATCTTTTAAATGGGAAAGTCCTGTTACATGTAAAAGTAAACTGAAACCCATGAATTGCACAGCTCTGGACCATACGGCTGCAAGTTCTGTTTCAACTGATAAAACAATACCGCAGATCATTTTCTAACACAAGGCAGACATTAGCTTTAAACCCACATATCTACCTGTCTTTTTGCCTGGGAATGAATGATATTTCAAGTGTTTAATCTGGCTTTGATCAGCTCTGAAACCCAACCAGCTTTTGACTTTGTGGATCGGACAAAAGCACACCGCGTTCTACTGGGAGCACTGGGGGACACGTTGTGCCGGGAAACTCTTACAGTAGGGATCTGGATGTGAAAAGTGGCAGTTGTCGAGAGTCAGCTGTCAAAATCCACATTCCATTTAAGTGGAATGCCAAAGAATGTCTTTTTGATTGTGAAATGGGTCTACGCAAATGTTCAAATAATGCCATTATAATGTGAGGCAATGAGATCTAAATGAGGCTCGTAGAAGGAGAAGCAGACAGAGCAGTGGAGGTAATGGAAGGGTAATTTCAGTTAAGTATGAACTGATAGGATTACAGTATTATTCATTAGTACTTATCATTGTGAGTGATCAGAATCCAAAGAACATCCTGAACTGGAGCTCTGATTAAAATTTTTAACTGACTTCTTTTTTTTTTTTTACTCACAATATAACACTTTGAATATTAATTTTAAAGACCCTGTGCTCAAGTTTGAAAATGAGTGAAGAACATGGTAACAGGTTACAGAATGAACTGTTACACACACTTAGGTCCTTCTCTCTCTCTCTCTCTGAACCATGACAAATAAACAACTGTTTGGGATAGTCAAAATCAGTTGTTTCCACATGGTCGCCATCCACAGATGTTCCTGGCTGGATATTGTCTGTCCATTGCAGTTGCTTTCATATGGTTCTCAACCAAGAAAATACTGTTCAAAATGTATATAGACACTATCATTCACTCTCTCACTCTGTAGTAAAAAGCTGTTTTTTATAACTGCAAGAAAAAAAGTCAGGTACAGGCCCTTTAACAACAGGTTTCCCTTATTTATTAGTTTCGAAATGAGGTTTACAGACTCAAACATCAGTTTTATGGCACTGTTTACCTATTGGTGGGTCACTTTTGACAAAACAAAATTTGCATTAAAATCACAGATGTACTATATGTAGTACTGGTGGAAGGTCCACTACCTGCTTGTCTCATATTACCTGTTTGCCTGGAATGTTCCAATGTATGACATTAAATGTATGTATCTTGCATTTGTTTCAGCGCAGGTGTTTTATAACTCAAAAACATGTATTCTTACTGTGAATGGGGCTCACTTCTCCACAGATCTCACAGACAACTTGGCATAGTGGCATCACCTGGTTGTCTCCATGGAGATAGATAGGTTTGCTGCCCTACTGTGGGACATTCCAGATAAAGCAGTAACATCTCCATCCTCTCTCAAAAAACATTACACAAAGTAAATAAAAATAATATAATAAATATAAGTATATTAATGATCAAATCTTAGTTTGGTTAAGAGCAGTATATAGGTGGAGGGCAATTCTTGGTCATCTTAAAAAAAAAGAAAAAATACTGTAATTAATGCATTACTAGCTCTTTGTAAAATCCAAAAGTTTATTGTCTTCTCTGCATTTGTTATATTCCCGTCAACTTTTCTGCTCTCGCTGACAGCTTTGGCAATTTGCAGAGAGCACCGGGGCAGCACGGCACGGCACGGGGTGGGCTGGCACTGCTTACCAGCCCACTTATCTCCCCTGAGCAGGTGTGTGCACGAGGATCGTGCATGACAGGGTACAGTGCATGTGAGTGTGGTGCACATGGACACTCGCACTTCTCCATCTGACAGCAATTTGTGCACGGTCGGATTTGTGTGTAGTCAAATGAGTGGCAGGTTAACGTATACACTTTTACAATGCACATTCCTCTGTATAAGCTAAACTTGTGCATATGGGCGTGCACGTGAGTCCATGCAACAATGCCTGTGAAATAGCAGCGTGGCAGTGTTTTGAGGGAGAATAAAAAATAGTGCTGAGCTCCTGGAAAGATGCCTGGTGTTATCACGAATGGAGCTTCAACTGGAACAAGGTGAATGAGACAAAAAGACTGGACAGCAGCACAACACTTTTAAAAATACATTCTTGGCTGGGTTTTCGCCTCTAAGGATGTTGCCTGCACTAGTTTTTTACAGTTTTTTCTTCTCGGCTCAGACTGTCAGGAAGTCAACACTCGATTGACTAAAGTGTTGGCCTTAAATGAGCCTCCAAACTTGTATAACAGTAAGGAAGCCCACACAACCCTATTTCTACTGGAGCTGACACAGTATTTACTGAATAGAACTGCAACTATACTGTTCACAAACTAATCAAATGTAGCCAGGCCAGGTATTTTAGGGCGTATTTAGAATTAAACTATAGCATACGTAGCTCATTATCATCATTTTGTTCATTGTGCAATATTGATCCAAAACAACTTAATAATATAAACAGGTCCATTGGCTCATGTTCTAAACATACCCTTGGCGTTTTTAGTAAGCAGTGTATTTTTTTATTATTATTATTATTATTATTATTGAAATATGGCTAGATGACATCTTTTAACGTGACAGGTATGACCTAGAGTCTGAATAAATACAGAGCAGTGGGTGGAGATAGAGGGTAAGTGAAAACTGTTTTGTTTTCTGAGCACTCAAGGCTCAAATGCAGGACAATGCGGGATTACTCAAACATGCAAGAATCAATAGTTATTGCCCTGAATGTTCCACAGTATAGCATTAAACATACTGTATCTATCTAGCATTTATGTCATTATTGCTCAAAACAACAATCCTTGCTGTGAAGGTACTTGCTTTCCTGCAGATTTGACCTGTTACTTGAGCTAGGGGAGTTACTTCTCTCCATGGACAATGATATGTCATACCGTTGCAAAGCAAAAACCTCTTCAAGGAGACAAGTAGGTGGTTACATAGTACACCTTAATACACAATATAATACATGCATTTTTACAAAACACAAACAACAACTAAGACAAAAAATGAATCATACAGTAAGCATGCCTGTGAAGATGTCCTCCATTGCAACAAATGATTTCTACAGACAAATGATAATCCACCATCACATGCTGCGTTCTGGCATTTAGCTAAAATCCTGTGCGCATTTATGAAGTTGCCTTGCTGCGTTCTGTCACCACCACTCTCCCTACCCCACCCCTCATTCTCTGTTTAAAAGATGTCCTGTCTGAATAACTCTGTGCTGTCACCATGGCATCTGCACTGGTCCCAGGCTTTGTCAGGATCTTGGGATAAGGCCTATTACCGAGAGTGAAAAGGGAGGGGGGGGTGGGGTGGATGGGGATAGTCGCGTGTGGCTCCCAATGTGCCATGTTTTATTGAGGCAGTCCAAAGCTCAGCCTCCCTCCATGTCGCCATGGTAACGGACCAATCAGCCGGTCTGAATATGCCAGATAAGGCCCAACTTGAAAGACTAAGAAAATCCCTCGTCACCTCCCTTCCTCTCTTCCTCCATCTTTTCTCATTCTTTATCACTCTGCTTTATTCTCCTCTCTGGTCTCATTCTCTGTGTTGTTTTTAGAGCTGCAGGATAGATTATAATCAAATTGAATTTTTAATGGTTACAATTAACAAATCACAAAGCTTTCCAATATTTAGTACTTTATTTTATTATTATTATTATTATTATTACGTATATGCTAGTATATGAAGGAACTTTCTTATATAATGTATGTAATGGTAATTCTGATGATTATGTGGTCATGATGATATGATGATATTGTTATGATAATAACAATTATGTTGAGACGATGATGACAATTATGATGATAATGATGGTTATGATGAAGATGATGATTTTGTGACGATTACAACAACAACAATGACAACAGTTATGATGACTGATGATGATGATGATGATGTTATATGATGATGATGATGGTAACAATGACAACAATGTGCCTGTATATATATATATATATATATATATATATATATATATATATATATATATATATATATATATATATATATATATATATGATCAGGTCAATCAGGTCAATTGTGACTGCAGTGTATTCCAGTTTGAAAAACAACCACAGGAGCACATGTTACATGTTATTATGTTTTATTAACAAATGTCCAATGAAAACAACAACAAATGAGACACTACACTGCCTCACTCTGGTAACTGGTATTCTCCCAATCCAGTTCTAACCCAACCCTGCATAGCCCCCAAGATCAGATGTAATTAGGCCTTTGCAAGAGGATATCTTTGCAGATTCAAACACTACATGCAATGCTTGCAGATCTTTTTTTAAAAAAAATTTGTTTTTTTTAAGTTGCTCAGCCCTAGTTGCCTCCACCGCTCCTGTGCTCCTCCCATCTCCCTGCCTACACTTGTATATCCTTATTGCATTACGCTTGCCCTCTCCGTGCACCAGATCTACCTACATACATCCATCATTGAATTAAAAAGGCTAAACCTATTTCCCAAATGCAAGGTATATCCATCGTCTTCTGTCAGAAATATGAAAAATGTAAACTTCAAAGTAATTCCTATACTCCTATAGGGTGCTAGCTAACCTCACGTCCATGTGCATTTTGGATTTCTTTTAGTCCTGTATTACTGGCATCTAATAACCTCAGCATCTAATTGTTCAATATGGACTTATTTTTAATTTTAATTTATTATTTATTTTTTTGCATTCACCACATATGTGATCTTTTCAGACATCAGCCCCTCATTAGTCATGAAATACCAGGTGACAAAGCCTTCACCACAAAAGTTAACATAATCCACCAAAAAAGAAACTATTCTAAACTAAAATCCTATTAACTCCACAATACAAATTGCTATTGCTTTACCACACCTTGCTCCCTATGGCCTCCTCTTCCTCTTTTTCCATCAGCCGATTAAAAACACTGGAACACTAGCACATCTTTGTCCGTACAACCCATCTCAGACTGACACTCACCGTCTGTCCCGCAGACGCTGGGACCATCTCAGGAATAACTCATTTACATCAAGGACAAAATGCTCGCTCTACTTACACTTCAGCGGAGCCTAGATTTGGCAACTTGTTTATTTGGAGATTGGAGCAGATAGGAGGATGCCTGGTGATATGGGACATCCAGCACCGTGCCAGTTGTGAGTTTTTGGCACATACAAAAAATGAGTGTTTGATGCTCAGGCCAATACACAGCGAGCAGGTGATCAAATAGTTTCTTCCCATTTAAATTGCTTCAGGACGTAAAGTTGTTTCTTTAGTTTGGTGCCATTTGGAAACAGTAAAATCAATTTGTGAACATAACTTTTCCTTTTATGTTTGGAGCTGAGACTTAAAATATTTGCATAAATCTGCAAAGGAGTGCAGGAAAACATTTGCATAAAGGGACAGACTTGCAAAGGCATGAAAATGTGATCCAATTGAGAATGGTGATGCAGTATCATATAGTTTGAACAGTATAATCAGCAGATATGGGTTATGCATGATCTTCTTGGACATAATGGGCATATTTATAATAATTATTCAGATTATATGCAATTTAATTAAAGAGAGGTCGTTACACTTCTATGGGGTATTAATTGCTAATGCATGCTACCATTATTTTATCATTACCTTTTATTGTTTTGAAAATGCTATATTCACCGAAAACGACATATTAGATTGGGTTCATTTTAATACGTTGGTTTTTCGGACTACAAGTCACACTTTCTTTTCATATTTTGGCCGGTGGTGCGACTTATACTCAGATATGACTTATATGTGAAATTATTCAAGTATAGAATTTCACATCTTCGTTATTGACAACAGCGCAAAGGAGACAACAGCACAAAGAAGACAACCATGCGGAAGCGGCACATCATCTACTTCCAGAGCAGGTGGAGTTGTTCAGAAGCAACATGAGAATGAAGAATTCATTGGATTTAGTCATTTGGAGTGAGATTGAGAGTAAACCTGTTAGCTTGCTTTTTATGCTTTAGTTATCTGATTAACTTTTAATATCTTACACTAACACACCAGACACATATTCAGTTTGTTGTCTATGCTTCATGTAGCTAAACAAATATGTGTTATGTAACAGCTGATAATAAATGTTACACAATGACGTGCGGTGAGGTTCGTGGCTGGTGAGGCACTGATGTCGTCACAATCAGATTTACAAACATATAAACCAGGTGTCGGTGCATTTGGCTCCGGGACGATTTCTCTCCCAGTGACTTGGGGCCAGAATAAAAAAGAATTTCAAAATACAAGTTCTGAAGTCTGTATGAAATAGCTCTAATAGTAAGAAAAAAAACAAGCTGGTTCTGCATTGTTTTTTGATCCTTATTCTGGTTCCCCAATTTTCAATGGATTGAAGTCATTAAATTTCTTACCATTTCGTACCACTCGTACCATTTTGTACCACCCAAAGAGCAAGTCTTTCATCCTGTAGTCAGGAGCAAACCATTAAGTTCTGACGTTGGTCTTCCTTTAATTATAAACTGCTTTGACCGAAAGTCCAGTTTAGAAAACTGCTTGCAATCTTCCTCCATTTAAAAAATAGGGCCAGACATTAAGAAAAAAGTGAACAAATTTCTAAACTTGATTTGCTAACTCTAAATTAGCTTGCTGTCATTATTCTGTGGCTCCTATTCTGCGGGAGAATGCAAGAATCCCTGGGCTCAGGAGTGCCCCCTACCATGAGGCCTGCTTAAAGCAGCAGCCTCACTGCTGAGATACAGCACAGTCAGTCCATGGTGAGGCACAAACAGCTGGTGCCTCTCCACACATCTCTCCTCAGTATTTCAATGGCAAATGTAAAAATTTAGCTATTTTGAATAAAAAAAAATAATTTAAATTGCAAAGTTAAATAGAAAATAACTTTATAGTACAAATCATGGGATAAATATGACCATTCATTTATGTTTCTCTGTGCTGAAATTTGAGGCACGGCCTCACCTGCCTCCCCTGACTGCACAGCACTGATGTTACAGTTCACTTGTTTGGCCACAAGTTGCCGCTGTGTGTTTGTAATACCTGTATGAAATTTACTTGACTCGTTTCTTTTATACATTTCATATTTAATTTCCCCTTATTTATTTCCCCTTCATTTATAAGACCACAAAGGTGATAATTTTTCATTTGGACCAACATTCAATTCAATTCAATTTATTTTTGTAAAGTCCAAAATCACAACAGCAGTCGCCTCTTAGGGCTGAACTTGGGAGTTGAAAATCAACAATATTGTAAATATTGTTGATTGTTTAAAATGTTTAGTTTATCATAAAGTCTAGTTTAAGTCTACTTCCTGTTTTCCGGTTCAGCCTTTTACGCTAACACAAAGTCTTACCCAACAGAGCAGTATTTAAGAAACAATTGAAAAGTAAAATATAAAGTTTTCGGTTCACCGGTTTGTTTACTAGCAGGCCAAAGTAGTATGTATATTTTCCATGAGTTCATATGCAGTTTTGTGTGTATATGTAATATGAGCCAAAGCTTATGTTATATTTTATATGTTTGCTAGTTCTATGGTGTGAACTGTGATGAAGAAGTAAGACCACTGCCACTCTGAGTCTTACCTCCCTTTGCCCCCCCCAGTAAGTCACTTCCCCTTCAGAGCATTATCACATTAAGTCTGCATGCATTTCACCAATGACCCTACTGCACATCACATCAGGTTTATATATTGTTTTGTATCCTGCTTTTGTATATTTATGAAAATGGCCTGTACAGATAATGCTAACCATACGAATGTTCAAATAGTGCCTGGGAGTAATCACTCAAACATATAAGCTTAGCTGTTATAATGGTTTTCCATCATCACTTAAATTTGTACTTCAATTGGTTCATGAGTAACCCTGTATTCTGATCTGCATTTAAAGCTTAAGTGCTGACTAAATGTCTGTCTTCACCTAACCCCTATCTCTGCTCACTGCTCTGTATTCATGTGTGCTCATTAAAAATGTGTAAATTAAATGACTGACAAAAATAATTTCAATTATGACAAAGGATATATATATATATACACACACACAAAGTTTTTATTCTGACCAGTGTTCTTTCTTAGTGTAAAAATTGGCTGCTGAAAGTATACACACGATCAAACATTTTCAGAGTCCTACTTTTAGAATGCACACTGGATTCTAGTTCAAGGCCATTTGGGAGCAAAAAAAACATTTAGTAAACATAACTTCTTTTATGCTTGAATTTCATCCTAATTAATTCTACAAGTATTTGAAGGTTTATATATTTATTTTTGTAGTGCTATTTCCACAAGCCAGAAAATTCAGAGAAGATGGCAAAGTGGTTAAAGAAGTGGTTTGCTCTTTTATGTACTTAATATATGTGACATTTTTTAACCTGACATGTATGACCTGGACATAGGTGGTAGGTGAAAATAGGAATTTTCTGCAGGACATTAAAGGATTACTCAAACATGCATGGATCAATGAACTACTCAACAAAGTTAGTAAATGATGAGGAAATTCCATTATAACATGATTAGAAAGTTGATTTTACTTAATATATCCCCTATATTTTTAACAGCTATTACTTTTAGAGCTGAGACAAATTAGGCTATTCCTCCAAAAGGTACTTGTATTGCTGACAGGTTGTCCCTTGTGGTATTAGAAGATGGGTTCCATGGGAGAATGAACTTCCCTTCTGGAACAATTAACTACACCTTAACCTTAACCAGCTTCCTTTTTGCATAATCTCCCAGGCATTAATCTAATTCCCTAACCCTCCACTATTTGAAAAAATTGCTAAAATCCAAGTTCTGAATCAGCACAGACATAAGTGTGCTGGATGATGAAAAGTGAGTCTCTTGTGCCTTGCTACATTGTTAGGTAAAACTATCTTTTCTGGCACATTTCTACAAAATTACTATATTTTCAGCTCACCTTAAACTACTTTGTTTTAACAGCAATCCTAATCTCCTTGTCTGTTATTGACCAATGACTGTTGAACTGTTTGATTTTCTAACTTTCTGTTGAAAAACTCAAATTCGGTTAACCCATCAGGTGACAGCTGTTATGATTTTGGCTCTGCTACAAAAATAAATTGAATTGAATGGTAAGTCTTCCCCTGGTGGTATAATGGGTATGGTATTTGACCAGGGTTAGAATCGTGCTCATAACATGCTCTTGACTCTTTTAATACTCAGCATGCCATGTTCTTCACAGCTAACACAAGTTAGTGATTGTGTGAGTAGAGAAACCAACTTGAAACCAATATCTCCAGCAGTCATATATTCTGTGTCTGTCATAATGTAGTGGATACACTACACCCCTTGAATCCAAGGGTTGCTGGTTCAAATGTGTGAGCGGGCTTGCATCTCCACAAACCTAAGACCTAGGACATACACAAGTGTAAGAATAGCATGTTTTGGAGGTGAATTTTTTAGAATGTATTAAAAGTGAATGGGGAGGCCACACTGCCCTCGCTTTGTGCTTTCAAATTTACATTTGAAAGCCTTGCATTTGCGTTTTGACTGGTTTGTTGCAACTGGCTTAATGCTCCGATTAAAGTTTGATCGGCTTTCCCATTGAGAAACACAGAGCCAGTGCTGCATGCATATGTTCTTCCGGTGTGGCCATCCTCGCATTGATGCACGACTGTGGTTACACGAGCTTTGTATGTAGATACTGACGCATGCAGTGTGTTTAGGGCCCAACTCTTATTTATTGATAATAATAATGCCATACACTTGTAATGCGCTTTATCAAAGCGCTACACTGAAGTCATTATTCATTCACTCCACTTGGTGATGGTAACTTATTGTAGCCACAGCTGCCCTGGGGTAGACTGACAGAAGCAAGGCTGACAGTTTGCGCCATCGGCCCCTCCAACCACCACCGATCATTCGCGCACACATCACTTTCATACTAGGCAATGTGGGTGAAGTGTCTTGCCTAAGAACAGAACTTGGTCCAAGTGGGACTCAATCCTCCGACCTTCGGGTTGGGAGACCAACGCTCAACCCACTGAGCCACTGTCGCCCTATTTGACCTGGAGGAGGGCCTCCTCCTCCTGCTGTCTCTATGATAATGTTCCTTTGACTATAATGCTCCACAGTATGGTGTAAAACATGTCTATCTTCATGGACGTAACATGCCACTCCCAGAAAGTTACGCATTGTTCCTTTAATTATATCTACTTCCTCAGTACTTAGTACTTTGTACTGTCATTTTAAATTGACAGTACTCTTACTTGAATATAATTTTGTACTCCATTCACCTTGTTGTTTTTTTGTTTTTTTTTAACACAGCTTCGTACTCCCCATTCCTCCCCTTTCCCTCACCCCCATCTCCCCTCGCCCTCACCTGTCTGGTCTCTGATGCGGTGGCCTCCGTGTCCCCTGTCGTGCGCCTCTAATTACTGACATTTCTCTGGAGAAGCACGGTGCATTGTGGGTATTTCAGCAGCTTTCATTCCATCAGTGAAGACGTGGAAAGGTCACAGTCCACGTGGCACAACTATCAGGGAATCAATGAGAGAGCCGGGCCTCCACGGGTCCCTCCATTACGAGACAGAATGTAACAGTGAGGACAGACCAAGACTCACGCGCTGCACTTTACTATCTAATCACTCTGCAATCAGCCAGCAAGATGGGCTCTGCTCAATCTATAAGCTTAAGTTTGGAGATAGGTAGAGGTGACAAAAAATGGTAATCAGTAAGGGTAATTTGGATAATTAGTTTTAATTTCAAGTTTTAGGGTTAATATTGTCACAAGAAATGCATCTGCAATTTACCAATGTTTCTCTCTGTGGCAATCTGTGAGGAGCAGTGCTGAGCTCGGGGACCATCTCTAGATGTTGAGCTAGACTTGACAAGACTCGTCAGGATTGTAGCTATGGTACATGTTTTGGTTTAATGGTTAAAACTGGAGAAACTCATCCACAGAGAGTGAGAACATGCAAACTACACATAGGAAAGCCACACTGGTGCTGTCTTACTGTGAGGTATAAGTGCTAAGTCTTAAATTGTATTTACTAAATGTTTATTAGATTTTGTGCATCAAAAAGTATTTTTATTCAGATTTGATGGAACTTTGCCTCCCTTAGCACAAAATAATACAGAATTATCTTACAATTTCATTTTTATTAAGCTTTTATTATTTAAGAAAACATCTGTACTTTTGGTCTCAGTTTACATGTAGCTGATTTTTACTGTATTAAAAATGTGAAAAACAGAACATTTTAAACGGTTTGCAGTGGCCCAAACTTATTCCTCTCTTACTTTACCTCATGCATTCCGAGCATCCATTTACCTTGATGAGTTTTTAAACACTTTTCACAATTTCCAGATGCCAGATTGGCGTTTGCATCACAGTAATGCACTTCCCGATTATTGGACCGTAAAAGCTTTATAATTAGAAACTAATAGTACACAGCAGACTTATTTTGACCTCAAGAGCTGTTGATACCATACTGGGGCAAGAACAACACACATTTTGCTCAAATACATATGAAAGATTGGGCACAGCTCTTTAAGTCATCACTGACTACTATGTACTTTTTCTTGGCAAGATTATTACATCACCAACAGCTATGACAGAATTATCATTGTGTTTGTATAGTTATAATGTGTGAAATATGAAGTTTGCAAAAAACTTGCTCACTTTGTTACTTTTGAAACTTCTCCTCTCACCTCTACGCTGATTTCTCTCACATCGTGATGGGCTCTGTCTCACCTCCACCCTACAAAATGAACTTCACTGTGAGATCATGACACTGACACACCATTTTAACATTTTAATCTGAAGGCTAAACATGAGCTATCTGCATCATGTTCTGTCCTTCGGTGCTGAAACATAACACAGTGAAAGTAGTAAAATACTATAAATATAAATGATAGTTATCTATGCTTTACTTGAGTAAATTTTACAGTGGGTATTTTTTTTACATTGAGAGCAGGTAACTGTACACTTTACTCCACTACATTTTTGAAGTATTTTTTTTTTTTATTATTGTGTGACACACAGCTAGGAAAAAATATGATTCACTCACTATATCTGAAGCTTTATCAAAATCAAAATACTTTGTGCAAATACTTTTACTTTTTACTCTTAAAGTACGTTTTTAAACTGGTACTTTAATACATTTACTTAAGTACATTTTTTCATGTGATACTTTTACTATTTTTTTTTTTTTCCTCCAAGATCTGCATTTTTATTTAAGTAACAAATTGAGTACTTCTTTCAGCACTGGTGTTCTCGGAGGAGGGGATTTGCTGCTAATACACAGCTGTGCAAAAAACATGCGCAAACATAAGTTATTTTAACTAATGGACTGTGAATCATCTGCCTTCTGTCGTGATGGCGTGAAAAATGCAGTTTATGTTATGCTAAGGATGAATTTTTTAGTAAAGTTATGTAGTTTTTGTATCTCTTTTAGCCAAGTTTAATGCATTAAGTTGTCATAATATTATTGTGTTCTCATAATGTTCCTTTTACTTTTCACATACTGTTGTCATTGTGGCTGTGTTAGATGGATAAAGACAGTATGGCATTAAACCTACACCATGTAACTTTGTGAAGCTGGCTCACCACCTGCATAATTCCATGGAAATAGTATGTTAAAACCATAGAGATAGGTATGTTTTGTGCCATACTGTGGAATATTACAGCCAAAACAACATTTAATCTATTTTTTTTTACTAAATCCATGTTTGTAATGCTGTTTCCTCATCACAAACCTGTAATTGTGTTTTATTTCAGTCACACACGTTTAACACACAAACACTGCATATTTATTCTATTGAGTTCTTCTCTCAAACAGAAAACACTCTGTTCCACCTTGTGCCTTGTGATGTCATGTGGTAAAAGAAGTAAACAAAGTGCTCCACTGTGTTTTTAAACTCCATTCACCTTCACTTGAATCATTTGGATAATTTCAGACCTGGAAATGCCTATCTCTACTGGACTACAGGTAAAAGGTAGCTGTTAACTTGAAAACTACCACTTTGTGACATCACAAGGTGTAACAGAGCACTTTAAGGGTTAGAAATGTAGACAGACTAATAATAAAGGGTTACTCATGTGTGAATGAAACAAAACACAACTCTGGGTATGTTTTTGAGGAGTTAACATTATAACATGACTTAAAGCTCACATGAGTCCATTTTGTGTAATATCGAACTTTTAAATGTATGTATCTTGCATTTCTTCAACTATGGGTTAATAGCATCTCCATGTATTCAAGCAGGCACCAGCCCCTCAAGTAAAGTGACACAGTGCACCTTTAACAGAGTGAAAGCTGCCTGTCTCTGCAGCTGTAATGACATTAGCTCAACTTTGACATGAATTCAATTTGGATAAAGTCAGCATCACTCAAGCTTGCCTCCACTGAGCCTGTTCTGACTGACACAAAGTGCACTGCTGTCATCTGAGCTCTGAGCAAAAACAACTCCAAATCTACACTTCCAGGCCGAGACACCCTTTTGTTTTACTAGTTTCTAAAACTAGGTTAGAGCAACATGTGTTTTTGTTGTCAAAAACTCAAGACTTAGTAAAAGTTAGTGTGCTTGGTTGTTTAAAAATGACACTTTTGAAAACTGGTGCAATCTTAAAATGACAAGTAAAGCATAAATAAAAAACAAGAAATATATATTGGTATTGACCTTATTCTGGAAGTTGCCATGGGTGTAGCCACCGTCAATCGGGTTGTATTATTTTGCATGGGGAAGCCGATCTGATAGTAAATAAGTTCTATAGGGACTCCAAAGCCCACAGAATTGGTGCATTGTTGCCTTGTTGGTGCACACAAACATTAAACAGTATAAATTTACCTACTTGAGCGTTGGTCCTCCAACCCGAAGGTCGAAGGATCGAGTCCCGCTCGGACCAAGTTCTGTCGTTGTGTCCTTAGGAAAGACACTTCACCCACATTATCTAGTATGAAAGTGGTGTGTGCGCAAATGGGTTGGAGGGGCCTATGGCGCAAACTGGCTACCCCAGGGCAGCTGTGGCTACAACAGTAGCTTATCATCACCAAGTGTAGAGTGAATGAATGACTATAGTGCAGCGCATTGAGAGGCTTTGACAAGCCTGTAAAGCACATTACAAGTGTAAGGTGTTGTTGTTGTTGTTGTTGTTATTATTATAATATAATAATAATAATAATATAATAATAATAATTATAATAATCATTATTTATTATTATTACTTTTCCAGAAGTGCCACCACAAAGAAAGCACAGTTTAGTCACATTTACAGTAAAAGTGGGCAGGGCAAAATAAGGTCAAAATTGGTATCTTGCTGTGAGGGGAGAGTTCTAGCCATTCAGCCATCGCGGTGCTGCAATAACATGATTAAAAGCTCAGGATAGTATATTATACTTATGTTATGATATGTTTTAATATAAACATCTGGCCTTTAAATCTACACAATCTCTGTACAACATCACCCAAGCCAAGATAACAGACGAATCAGATGCCTTGTTTCCCCAAGGTTGAATTAACTCATCTCCAAATTAGCTGCTATAACTGTTAACCTCAGTTGGCTTGGTTTGGAGTCGACCGCTGTGGGTGATGTTACACTCCCTCAGTTCATTTACATAAACTGTCTATTGGGCAAACAGTATTTTTTAGCATTCAAAACTCAATTTAAAATTGTATTTCATTCATCTGTCTACCTATAGCAGGGGTCTCAGACTCGTGGCCCATGAGCCAATTACCCCTGATCTATAGGAATCACCCAATGACAGTATTTAGACTTTCTTTTTTATGGGCACTCTGTTAAAACACAGAAAAATACAAACAAAACAAGTAACTACATAAGTCCCTTTAAAACATTAAAAACAGGTGCAGGTGTGAGTATAAATGTTTATCACCAGATTACTAAAGTGCATTTGTGTCACCACTGTTTCCAGTGTTACATGTCTTTGAAATGTATTCCATTTTTGGGAAGCAAAATTACTACTATGCAAAATAACAGGACAATACAGGATTAATCAAACATGAACAAATCAATCAAAATACAACTTTGAGTAAAGACTAAGCAAAAGATGAGGGAAAACCAGTATAGCATGGTTAAGATCACCATCATCATAGGGTTGCACACATTTGCAAAAGACAGTCCCCCAACTAAACTAACAGAAACTAGTGCTCTTGTGTGATGTTTTGTGCATGCCAGGTTTTTTGAACTGATCCTTCTGGATGGTGAGGCTGATCTGAGCAGACAAGAGGAGCACTTGAGGAAATGCCAAGAGTAAAGTCAAGATGGCCACTCCACTCAATCACTCTATCTGAATTCAAGACAAAGCACTCGCCATATGCCATAGTAAAGCTCCATGGGATTATCATTGTGTGCTGGAGTTGTGTACGGAGAATGGGGCATATGCTGCTTTGTTACTCTGCCAGTCATACAGAACAGGAATGTCACTAAATATAATCACATGTAAAAAAAAAACGATTGTATTTAATACCATATTTTCCATAAGAATTAACACAGAGATGGGTAATGCTGATTGAACCATATGTTCAATTTAGTTTTAGGTTTATTTGATTGTTAAATTAAAAGTGTAATGTGTAACTTTCCTGGTAGAGGGTCTGCCACTGTATGTTTACTTCAGTGAGGATATTATTACTTTGCCTAAATCAGTTCCAGAGTATGGCATTAAACATACTGTATTAATTTCCATGAAGATAAGCAGATGACGCCACCAGACCAAATTACAGGTCAGATCAATGGACTTACAGTAAAAAAGTAGATTTTTCAAGGTTTTTGTAATTAAATACAAGATGTTAGCTGGTTGATTTTATTGATATCCCATTGGAGACATTTCCTTGGAACTCAAACATTCCCCACATAAAAATACACTGCATTAATACCAGTAGAATGCCCCCAAACAATGCTGCAGTCAAAGTGAAGCATACAAAAAGGGAGACAGTAGCTTAATTGGTTGGATCCTAAGGTTGGTGGTGCGAATCCAGCTCTCGACATGAAACATCATTGGTAGAGAGGTCAGATCCACTGATTCCCACTGATGAATGCTATTGTTGCGTTCTTGGGCAAGACACTTGACAGTCCATTTCACCCTCAGTGTCTGAGTACACTGGTGTATAAGTGTGTGTGTGAATGGGCGAGAGGTTCCTTGATGTTAAGTCCTTTGAGCGCTAGATAGAGCTAATAGCTAGTTTATGTAAAAACTAAATACACTATAAATAACAAAAAAAAGTTACCAGATAGAGACTTTTAGATAGATAGATAAGATAGATAAATACTTTATTAATCCCCAGATCAGGGAAATTCATTTGTCCAGCAGCAAAAACAGAGATATAACATAAATTGCACACAGGTATAACAACACAAACAGTACAAAGATAATAAAGTGCACTCGATTAACAAGAGCTGTACAGTCTTATAGCAGCAGGAATGAACAATCAACATTTATACAGGACTCATTGGTCATTTGGTTTCCACTGGGAAATATAATAACTTAAAATCAAACTATTCTATGCATTTGGCAACAGTGCATATTTTCCATACAACCTAAAGGAAACTGCTTCCACCTGCCTCTCTCTCTTCCTCCTGAGAAAAACCTGAATATGCAAATGAGCAGCTGATTTGCCATACACCTTTTCCCTAATTACACTGGGAAGATTAATTAGCTAACGAGTCAATTATAGCAAAAATCAGACAGAAAGACAGTCTTAATCTTTACTTTGATTAATGCATGCGAAAATGCCATATTTCTCTATAAACTGTAGTGTAAAGAATAGGGGACTCTTGAGTATATAATGGCTGAGCTGCTACAGTGGGGTCCCAGGAGAGTGAATCCGGGCTAGTTATTGTGGGAAGTACTGCGTCTCGTCAGATGTGTTGCTTGGATGGTTGTCCTGGTTTCTGGAGAATTCGTGGAAGAGCCTAGGTCCCAAAGGAAAAGGAACACATGGAAACCTGTTTTTGTCATGATGCAGACTAGGTACAAGGGGACTGTTAGAGGAGAGGGTGAGATAGTGTTCTGTGCAGTGTGCAGAAGCTGTTTTACAGTGGTAATATACTTAAATATTTATAGGTAATTGTGGGTTGATTTTTTTGTTCATTCCGTTTATCTTTTTGTTCTAATCTTGTTAATCTCATGTCATTTTGATTAGTTAGGATTGTTTTTTATTAAGTGAAACTCACTGAGGTGATATGTCTACAATCATATGCAAAATAAATAGTAAACAGTAGATAATGTTCCTTTACAGGTGCACTATGCAACTTCTCTAGCATAGGGTCTGCCACTTGCTTGTCTCTATGGAGATGTTATTGCTTTGTTTAGAATGTTGCACAGTATACTATTAAACTTATCGTTCGTTATGAGGAGAATCAGTTGATGCTGAGAGACCAAGTTACAGGCCAGATCTGTGGACAGGCGATCCAGATTACAGTAGAAATGTGTGTTTTTCAAGGTATTTTTGAGTAATAAAAACACCCTGAAAACACCTTAACTGAACAAATGCGAGATAAATAGGTTTAATGCCATACTGTGGAACATTTCAGGCTGAGAAATAACAGTGGACCTCCCCACCAGAAAGATACACAGTGCACTTTTAAAGGTGCAATATGTGATATTTTGGTGGAAGGTCCACCAGCTGCTTGTCTGCATGAAGATGTTGCTGCTTTGGATGTAATGTTCCACATGAAGTTTTGGCATTGGTGACATCACCAGCCCAAGTTAAAGGTCAGATCTGTGAAGACACAACCCCGGTCACAATAAGAATACATTTTCAATGTATCCTGTCTCCCCATCAGTTGGACATGATTGGCAGCTGGCAAACCAATCAAAGAGACACATGGTTCATGTCAAAACAAACATGGCAGCTTACTAGCAAAAAAGGAGAATCAGCAGGCAAAGCACAAAATTCTTATTTATCTCAGGTGAAAGAAGTTATGTATGTGGTTTCAAATGTTACAAGAATTTTGGCAAGGAGATGTCTTGCGCTTTTGAGATACATGTAATACAAATTAGCGACTGTGGTCGGACCGTCTCAACCAAGGTTTTTCACTCTCTATGGTCCGATTCCAGACCCTTGTAAATTTGAACAGAATGTAGAATCATCTGGCTGGTCAGGCAGTGTAACCTGGGCTTAATTTAATACACTTTTTGAGGGAACGTATTCCCCAACCTCTTGATTTTTGAGAGTAAATGATCAGGGAAAGATTTTGGTAACTTCCACTTTTTTTCAGTGTCAGTCTCAGTCTCTATAAATAAGTATCTGTTTTCAGTGTGTAATGCTGTGTGCGGGCAACTGTTTTTATTTGATCCCTCAACTCATGACACCAGCCCAAATGTGTTCCAGGAACTACCCAGTCACAGGCTCAGGCTAGCCTACAAGCAGATTAAGCAGCTGACCTAGGTCCCGATTGTAATTTGCTGTTTTTTCCGTTGTTTTTTTGTTTTTGTTTTTTTGGGGTTTTTTTTTTGTTTTTTTTTTTTTTGTTTTTTGGGAAACTAAACAGCATGCAGGTGTTTATACTAGTCTATATATCCCTCTAAAAGAATTAGATGTGTTTTATTACCAGAAGCTAAATATGTGCTGCCTACATTTGCGTTTGAGCTGGGCATTGATGTGGACAGGTACACCAATGGACATGCCAGGATAAAACAGTAAAGGTGAACATTTATAATTATGCATAAAAGACATCCATAAGAGTGACATGAAGACAGCAGGTTACTCAGTTTATTACATTGGCTGTTTTGGGTTGTGGCTGATCCTTTTGTGATCTAAATTGTGAGATGATGTGAATGTAGGCTAAAGCAAGTTACTGGTCCTGTTATCAGATTAACAACGTTGATTGTAGCAGAAACCATAAATATTCGCATTTATATGAAATCTCTAATTTTGAAGTAAGTGTACCCTTGCTTAAGTACATCTTTTGGCTACTCTGTCCAATTCAGCATTAACAAAATAAAGAACTGATGAATGTAAGCTCACTTTAGCCAGCTGAAACACATTAAAATGCACCAGAAATCAGGGAAAAAAATGTCTAGAATAAAAATAATAATAATAATAATAATACTGTTATACTTGTGGCTATTGCTTGCTATCGGGGTGATGAAAGTGTCTTGATATTCTCAAATATAAATATGTGGCACTGAAGTAGCAAGGGCCAATGGCAAATTCTGCAAAGGGCCCCTTGAAGGCTGGGGCTGGCTCTGCTCATTCACCAATTAGATGCTGCCTGTAAGTGGATACATGCTAGAGAGATCAGTTTAATGCTGTGGAATTAATGCTTGGAATTGGATTCCAATTCATGTGAAGCAATAGCATCTCTATGGAATCAAGCTTGTGGTGGAACCTCTTCCTAGAAAAGTTACATAACGTACCTTTAAAGGGCCTATGTTTTGCTAAATTGAGAATGTTGAGCTTTTTAGCCATTTAATTCTCTTTATGCACTTCTAGTAATCCTGCATAAAATGTAGTTGTGTTGTGCCTGCAGTGGCCCTGCAGTGACTGGTTTTAAATACACATTGTTTTGAATGAACAATACAAAGAGGTTTATGAAATTTGTCTTAAAAAGCCTGAAAATATAACATTTAAAAATACATTTCTCTGTGCTTTGGAAACTATTAGCTCAGGTTAGGTTTTGTGTCAAGGGACCAATGAGCTAGAATATTGATTTTATTTCTTTTAATTTATGGTTGAAACCTGAGCTCCCATAGGGAGCTGACCCGCACACAAGGGAAACATACAAAAGCCCTCACGTTGGGGAACTGAACCCTAGATCTCCTTGCTTTTTCACTGACCACACTCCTGTTGTACTGCGGAGTAGAAAACCGCCTGCTCTGCTCCCTTGTGAATGTAATTTCTGATTAAATTAGATCCCATAGATGAGATTTGATAAGTGATTTGCAGTGCACTGTTCCTAATGTGCCATGTAACGTGATTAATAAAGAGAATTTCCCATTGCTTTCCTCTTTTTCTTATCAGCACATCCATCACTATTATTAAGCATGGCCTCTGCACAGCGCAGTGTGGCAGAGACACCAGTTCTACCAGCACTCACTAAAGCAGGCTGAGTCATGTACTTATTTATTAGATGGTTCTTATAAACAGATTGAATAGTGTAATATAACACGTCATCTAATAGTTAAAGATGGCACTATGTAACTTATTGTTTGGCCTGACATGATCCACAAAATGGCATTTCCTGGTTGTCAATGCACAATCTAGTTAGGTCTCTAAGCAAGGCCGAGCATGAGGAATAGTTGGATGGGAGACTGCTGGGAAGACCAGGTGTCACAGTGGGGTAACAGTGGCTCTAGAGTAATGGATCCTGTTGTGTCCTTAGGCAAAACACTTCACCCACATTGCCTAGAATGATTGTGGTGTGTGTGGAGTGAGTGGGGGCCAATGGCCCAAATTGGCAGTATTGCTTCTGTCAGTCTGCCCCAGAGCAGCTGTGTGGAGTGAGTTAATAATATTAATTATTATCAAACTTGCCTATATCACCATGGAGACAATATGCAATTTAAGCAATAAAAGCATCAGTAATTGAATGAATGCAAGACAGAGAAAAAACAAAGATGTCATTCCATAACTGTCACCAAGCAACCATATTATTAACAAGGGTCGAAATTTGTCTAAATTACTCAATAGTTATGACTTGACGAGTGCATTCTCCCTGGATTTCAATGGAATTTTACATGATGATGTCATTCGGAGGTATTCTAGTATAGAACTTACCACTACTTTTTGTATTTTTGTAACTCTTTTTCCACAAACTGCCCCTTAACTAATGTAAAACTATGATAAACATTTACCACAGGTTTTATTCCACCAAATCAAGTCATAATCAGAAAAAAAAAATGAAAACATATCATATGTACTTTCAGATCAAAGAATTACCCAGTCTGCTAGGATTACAACTTCTTCACTTTGATTCATTTAGAGTGTTTGGAGCCCATAAAGGCCCATTCATGTTTGCTATCCTGCTGGAGTTGTTCAAGAGCTTCAGTCCTTGACCTTCTGTGAGGAGTCATCTATTCATCTCTACCACCATGCACCCATTCAACAAGGACTGTGAACAAGCTTGCTTTCTTCATTAACACAATATTTCAACAGTATGTTTCCGAAAATCAAGGCTGGGTAGAATTGTTGCAAAGATATATTGAGAAAAAAAAAACAAAAAACAAAAAAAAAACAATGATAAATGGATTATTTCAACTTTGCCTTCAGCACCACGGAGAGCTCCCTTTCAGTCACTAATGAAATAGAAATGAACGACAGCACGTAATTTTAATTTATACATTGTAAATTGGAGTTCTGTGATGGAGTGTTATATTTGGCAGGAAATGGTAATTTAGTTTTAGTTTTTTTTTTTTTTTTATGTAGATTTTCTTAAAAAAAAAAAAAAATAAATAAATAAAAAAAAAAAAAAAAAAAAAAAAAATATATATATATATATATATATATATATATATATATATATATATATATATATATATATATATATATATATATATATATTATATATATATATATATATAATATATATATATATATATATATATATATATATATTTCATTAAAACTTAACTTTTAATAGTTTTAGCCAACCAATGCAATTTTATTTTTTTTTAGTGGAACTAATCACTAAATCAACTTTTGCTACAAAATTTTGTATATGATGTGTTTTAATATCCCTGTCTACTTTTTGGCATTTTTACCCAATCCAATCCAACTTTAAAAACAACAGAGTTGAAATAGTTGAAACATTTCACAATGATATCTGAAAAATACTTTGTTTTAGCAGATTTCACTATTCTCTGATAAGACCGCCAACTGTCTCTAAGTAACTGAAATGACACTTCTAACTTGTACCGTTTCCATTTGTGCTCAGCTTTCCTAGTTTCTCGTCTAGCTGTGAGCGTAAAGTTTTTATGTAAACTAGATTAATTTGCAGCCTTCTGGTCAAAAATGGTCAGGAGGGCTGAGTGTGTGCAGCCTCCAATGGTCACTAAAATTTTGAGTTCTACATGACATCACATAGGACTACCCTGAATACAGCCAGGTGTTTCTAATTACAAACATATGGGTGCCAGAGCGGATTTTGAAGCATGCATAACTGGTTGACCGATCACACTGTTCCTTATAGCCCAAGGCCCTGCTGCTCCTCCTCTCTCACTCACTTCTTTAGTCCTCCAGGTACTGCCCAAGTTTGCAGCTCTATTTGAAATGTGGTTGTGGGAGTACTTTTTAGTGTTTACATCTTTAAGATGTGCACTCATAAATGAACCCACAATTCAAATCATATATTGCAAGCTGTTTCAAATTTGAGGTTCCCAAAACATTTATACTTCATAACAGGTTTCCCATATTTTATTGTCATGTCTGTATTATAAGCCCTGTTGTTTGACCCTTGTCCTCATATGACAGTTCATTTGAGGTTCTCCATCCCAGCCCTCCCTCTTCTGCTCCTGCTGCTGTAGTGTCCCCAGGGAAGGCAGCCATCTTTGTTTATCTTTAAATAACCTGTTTATTCCCGAGGAGCACGTCTTCTCCTCAGAGGGTACACAGGGTGGAGGGGAGGGGGGCATCCGAACCTTTCATCTGTGCTTTCATTTATTATTCAGGCAGAGACACCCCATCCCCTCCCTATCAGACACAAACAAAATTATATTCATTGTCAAATTTTATTATCATAACTGTGAAAAATATTGGATTTTAAAATTGTAATTCAAGTTTATAATTTTTGAGAATATATTATTTAAAGCTACACTGTGAAACTTTTTGCTGGAGGTTCACCCACTGTTTGAAGTTATTGCTTTGCCTGGAATGCTCCACATTATAGCATTAAACTCTTTGATCTAAATTGGTTATTATTATAGTTCAAAAGTACCTAAAAAAAATATTCTTACTGTGAGTAGGGTGGCCTCTCGACAGATCAGACGTATAATTTGGTGATACCTGCTTTTCTCTATGGAGATAGTATAATGCTGTACTGTGAAACATTTCAGGCAAAGCAATAGGCTCTCTGCACAACAGCATGCTAGCTACCGTACTGTATCACAGTCACTTTTATTAGTATTGGAAAACAGAAAATAAACACTATATTAAAATTCAAATAAATTAAAATAAAGACTACTCAATTATTAAATATAACATAAAAAAAATAACATAAAAAGTAGAATGCTTCAATTTGTGCTGCTGTTTAATATGTGCTATGCCTCAAAATTACCATTAGCATTAGCATTGAGACAGAAACATCTCCCTTTCTAAACACAGTGTCAAAACACAAAATGTCCTCCATGTTGTCAGAGACATCCACCCGCAGCTCCCTGTCCACGGCCTGATCTTTAAATATGTATTCATTTTAGTGTGGCTCGACCAAATCCTCATAAAGATACAATTGAACAGGAAGTAGTGAAGCTACCTTCAGGGACCGGCCTGCTGCTGGTGCCCAGAGTCTGGACTAAACATGAGGAATCAGCATTTCAGTTTTATGCAGCTAAAACCTGGAACAGTCTTCCTCGAGATGTGAGACAGGCGTCTACTTTGACAATGTTTAAA
Organism: Periophthalmus modestus; assembly: GCA_019594935.1. Classification (NCBI taxonomy): domain Eukaryota; kingdom Metazoa; phylum Chordata; class Actinopteri; order Gobiiformes; family Gobiidae; genus Periophthalmus; species Periophthalmus modestus. Next base: position 19,499,312 of record JAIEZT010000007.1, on the reverse strand, counting down.
TCCAGGCTCTGTTTAACTGTGCACGTGACTGAAAGGTTTTTATTTCTGCACTCTTTTCTTTAAATGTTAATATTATGCTGATTATTTGTGATTATTATTTATTTTATTTCATTTATTTATTTATTTATTTTTTTTTGTATAATGATTTTAATGTCTTTCTTATTCTGTAAAGCACTTTGAATTACTTTGTGTATGAATTCTGCTATACAAATAAACTTTTGTAGTTTGTAAAAATTGCAAATACATTATTTAAGCTTATATAATGTGCAACTTTATATTTGTAATTGTATTTATACAACTTTAAATGCACAAGCTGTTTACTTAAGGAAGCACTGAACCAGATTAAGAGCTTCGGGGTTAAGTAAAACAATATTCTTTTAGTTTAAATCAGGAAGTGAGCAGAAACACAGACATAGCTCATTTGTCACCTAATAATCCCAGTGTCAGTGAAGGCAGCAGGCACATTTAAAACACCATGGAGAGTTTAATAGATTCAGATATATAGTGCATCAGCAAAGTAGTATTTATGAATATATTTTATTATTATTTTTCAAACATATGCTTGCCAATATCACTTTCCACACAGCACAGGCCATGTAATTCACATTTTACTGACATGAGTAATAAAGGGGTTAATAACCCTGTCGCCGCAATTTCTGCCAACTTAAAGTAGACGTTTTATGCATTCTGGAGCCTTTAATTGGCTTTTGAACATGCTTTGGGTCACCTTGGCTTTAATGTTTTACATTTTCAAACTTAACGTCTCTGTTTGTAAAACACACCTCCATTTCCAACTCCATATTTAGGCAATGGAGCTCCAGTTTTCATTTCAGTTCAATTTTATTTACATAAAACATTTAAAAACAACTTCAGCTGACCAAAGTGCTTCACATAAAAGTCAACAAAACAAATATACAGAGAAAATGATACATAGGAAAAGAACAATAAAAGATATCCTGTGTAACTAGTATTAAATGCCAGGAAGAAGACGTGGGTTTTCAGTCTAGTCTTAAACTGTGTCAAAGATTGAGAAGATCTGACAGGCAGAGGGAAGCTCTTCCATAGTCTGGACTCTGCAACAGAAAAGGCCCTGTCACCTCTGGTCTTGAGTTTTGCTTTGGGCACAGCCAGCAGAAGCTGGTCAGCTCAATATTTATGGCTTGTACAGTTTATTTGGGTAGTTTTTTCTTTTTTTTTGAGGTGCAGAGAGTAGAATACTGACATATGACTCTTTACAAATTATGTAGCTTACTTGCTTCATATACTAGCTCAGAGGTCGGCAACCAACACCATAACCAACACCATTTTTACCTTTACGTTTTGTATAAACAATCATAGCATGTTGCTCATGAAATCCATGAAGTGCTACAGAGACTTCTGCTCCTGAACCATCTTGAATCTTCAAATTGGGGTTGTACATTTATGCAGGACTGTGAATTGTCGTCTGTGAGGTGTGAGATTGTTTGTTTTAACATAGTTCCGTGAGTGTGACGCTTATTTTAATATTTCAAGATCCATAGTAAGATTTCAAGATCACAATAATCTTCCAATTTAAACTACATTTAAAAAATAAATAAGTAACACAAATAAAATACACTTCAATAAATACCCAATAAATACCCAAGCCACAGGATGAGAGAGAATGCGGCTCCAGAGCTGTGGGTGGAGCTGTACTAGCTGAAAAGATTTTTTTTTACGTGGAAAGATTTGGCAAGCACAAACCAAAACCCAAAATGTAATATTAATTCCATTTAAACCCCTACAACAAACAAGTCCCTATTCTCCAAATAGTGGTGTACAGACAGTACCATTTGCTCAATTCGACAGAAAAGCACAGCCACACTATACCCCGCAAAGCCCCAGTACACAGCCCCAGCATGAGTGGGCTCCTGTCTATTACCGAGCGCTGCTAAACCTTACAGAAACAATTTACTCTCACCGCGAGCTGCTGACGGAGCCCGGGGACTATGATTTGGTCCAATTGCAGTGTGGGCAGTTCTTTCCCCCCCCACATGCTGGCCTTTTGTTGTGGAGGAACTACCTGTGTACCTGCTCCGTCATTGATTTGACTGTGTTCCACGTGGACCAACCTTTCTCTCGAATCAATGTGGCCGAATTGGGTTTTTAGCCGGAAAATGTCAAGCGGGAAGCAGTAGACTGTGCAGGATGGAGCTGCTTTAGAGATGCGAAAGAAAATGATTGACAGCATCAGACAGAGGAGGCTTCAGACAAGAGAAGAGAGGGAAGAGTAACTTTAATGTTATATAGTATTTCAGCTTTGTAGCTTTTTCTCGTAGATAGCCTTAAAGTTGCACTAAATATCCAAAGTCCACCCACAGATATGATCCAAATCAGCTATTAAAGTGGGAAGTGCCTGGAGGACAAAAGGCGAGAGTAAAGGGTGGAGTCTAGAAGACTAAAGGGGACAGTGAGGGGGAAGAGGGGTGAGGTCTGGAGGACTAAAGGGGAGAGTGGAGAGGAAGGAGGGAAGGGGTCTGGGAGACTAAACTGAAAAAAATGAGGGGGGAAAAGGGCCAGGGTCTAGAGGTTTGCAAGGTAAAGCGAGGGGGAAGGAGGGACGGAGTCTGGAGTATTAAAGGAGAGAGTAAGGGGGGAGGAAAGGATCGGCAGGACTAAAGGGGACAGAGAGGGGCGGTGTTTAGAGCAGTGGTCCCCAACTACCGGGCCAGGAACCGCTACCGGGCCCCACAAAAACAGTAAATAATTTATCAGTGACCGCATCTTCTCCAACGTAACTTTCGGCCATCCCTCATGACACATTTATCTTACCTGTAGATATATAATAAATATCCTGATAGGAAATCACCACAGAAATCCATTTGATATAACGGTGAGTATATTATATGTGTGCTAGATCTGCTCTTGTCCTCCGCGATGACGTATCACACATAACGCATGAGTCACGTTGCCCAAACTAGAGCCACAAGCTCATGAAAATCAGCCAAAACAAAAGTCTTTGGGGAGCTTTTTTGCAAAGGGGAAAAGGTCAAACTGAGGAGCCAGAAGAGGAGCCCACGACCTCCAAAAAAAAGAAAGATCATTTTAACAGACAACACCAAGAGTCCTACTTAAAATATGAGTTTGTCTCTACAGGTGAGTCTCATGCACCCAGTTCGCTCTGCGTGATATGCTGAGAAAAGCGAACAAGGTAATGAAACCTTCAAAACTGCTTAGGCACATGGAGACTAAGCACCTGGATTAAAACATAAGCCTTTAGAGTTTTGTGAAAGAAACAAAAGTGAACAAGAAGAAAAGAAGAAACAAGAGCAGGGCTCCCACTGATTCAGCGGTATAGTGAGTTGTATTTTTATGCGCTTAACTTATTTTTGCCACATTTATCTGCCACACTTAGAAGGCCGGTCCATAAAAATAAAACCTACATTATTTCGGTGCGTGGTGCGAAAAACGTTGATAGCCCCCTCCTTCCTCTACACCAGTGGTTGGGTACCACTGGTCTAGAGGATTCGAGGGGGCAGTGAGGGAAAGGAGGGGTGAGGTCCTAAAGGAGAGGGTGGATGGCTCTTAAGGGCTAAAAGGGAGACTGAGAGGGGAGGAGGGGCAGGGTTTGGAAGACTAAAGAGGAAAGTAAGGAGGGAGGAGGGGTAGGGTCTGGAGGACAAAAGGGGAGAGTGAGGGTGAGGAGGGAAAAGGTCTTGACGAGTAAAGGGGAGAGTAAGAGTGGAAGGACTAAAGTGGAGCGTGAGAGGGGAGAAGGGGGCACGGTTTACAGAACTAAAGGGGATGGTCAGGAGGACTAAAAGGGCAGAGTGAGGGGAGGAGGAAACTGACTCCCCTATCTCAAATCAAATGCCAGCTGTAGTGTGGTAATCAAACTTATAATCTTCTTGCTATAAGAAAACAGTGCCAACTTTTCTGCCACCATCATGCTGTCAACTTCCCTTACAGCCACTACACAGGCAAGGTGGATGCGATGTCTTGCCCAAGTATATACAGGTAGTACATTCATTTAATCAGCTCCTACCCAAGGTTTCCAACCACTCCCCCCATTAATTTTGGTTACAGGGCACCAAGGATACACCTGTGGTCTTTGACAACTTTAACTTTTGCTTTATACTTTTCGAGTAGCTGAGAAATTGTAACGGTAGTCAATGATCCATTTTTTAATTTCAGAACTTAATTAACGACATTAAAGTTGCATTTGTCTTAACACTCACCTTGCACCTTACACCTCAAATGGATTATGGATTAGGCTTACCATATCATGTATAATGCAGCAGTAGAAATATGAACTCCACAATAGTCTAATATTATTCAGACCAACAATAGAAGGATTTTTGAATCTCGACTATTCTGTTTATTCATTTCTTATAGTGTCTTGGGGTGTAAACTTGCTGAGGGTGCTGGGCATTGAAAGAACAGAACATCCTTACAGCCAATGTGTTTGTGCAGTGAGAGACTGAGGGGGATTTTGTTGTTAAATAAATGTATTCTGTCCTCCTGCAGCACCCACTCACTCCCACTCAGCCCCGGTCCAAATACAGCCTCTGGGATTTGGATATCTGTATTGTTGGGTTTCATATGACATCAACATTTTCTCCTGTTTCATGAAGATGGAGGAAAGGTAAATGACTGTTCTATTCTTCCATATTATGTTTATGGTAACGGGCTTGGTACCTGCTGTTCTCCATGAATGTTTACAATATGACATTAAACCTACCTGTCGCTGTCGCCGATGAGACAAGCAGGTGTCACCAGGATGGATCTGTGGGAAGTTGATGCTGTGACTGGCCGAACAGGTATCCACACTTCAAACTCTGCAGCTAGGTGTTTGCAATCAGAATCACACAGCTTTAATCAGGGCAGTCTTCTGTGATGTCACCAAGTACTTAAAATCACAGAGGCCACTGCAGGCAGCACACACTTATATTTAGATTTTTTTTTTTGTTTTACCAAATTTGCCTAGTAAGCACTAAAGTTGCGGGGGAAAAAATAACTCCCAACAATAAGCAGTACTATTAAAACACCATACGCACAGTAGCAAAGTAGTACACAGTAGTAGTAGCAAAAAAGTTAATTTAGTGTTTTGTTCCACTTTAAAGTCAATATTTGATTTGAACATGTTTATCCTTCATATCTGATGATAATAATTTTTATGAAATATATACAAAAAAGTCCTACACATATACTACATTTAAGTACTCTTTTTTTCCCCTTTTGGTGTCTAGGAAGCGGTGAAAGAAACAAGGATGTAATTTAAGCTGGTGGACACTCAGCCTAAGTCTCCCTGGCAGCTCATTTGTCAGCACCGCCCAGTCAGTACTTCCTGTAGATCCTGTATCTCAATTTGAGGACAGGCTTTGCTCAAAAGGACACAAAATTGTCCCAAATCATCGCCTCTGTGGTGTCCACTGTCCTCTCTGCTCGCAGTGACACCTGTAATATGTGACAGTGGTTAATGGAGGTCAGTGAGGCATTGATCAGCTCCGAACCAGACGGGAGAGTGGGAGACAGAGGGAGAGATGGAGGGAGGAAAGAGAGCATAGAAAGAGGGAGAGAGGGAGGAAAAGAGGGATAGAAAGAGAAGGAGCAAAGGAGTGAGTCTAGGGAGAGAGAGGGAAGGAACAAGAGATATATAGAGAGGGTGGAAACAAAAGATATAGAAAGAGGGAGGCAAGGAAGGATCGAAAGAGAGGGAGCAAAGAGTGAGTCAGGGAGAGGGAGGGGGACAGAACAAAAGATACAGAGAGAGGGAAGGAGAGAGGGGAGAATGATAGAACGAGAAAGGAAAATAGAGCAGGAAGAGGAGAGGGATCTTGAGAGCCAGGACAAAGGAGAGAGAAATCAAGAGAAAGAGAGAGAGAGAGGGGGAGGGAGCGAATGAAGAAGAGAAAGAGGGAGCAAGGGAGATGGAGAGAAAGAGAGAGAGATATGGTGGGAGGAAGGGTGAGAGAGAGAGATAAAAGTAAAAAAAAAAAAGATGGGGATAGAGAGAGTGAGAAAACCCTCCCAAACTCGAGACTTGGACACTTGAAAGGAAAGTGAGAAAAAAGACTAAGAGCTTAATCAATATTTCACTGAGAATAAAAGTGTAGAGGCCTATTACTGACCTCCAGAGACAGGCTAGCAAGCCCCCCTCCTGTCTCTCTCTGGCTCTCTCTCTTTTGAGTCACAATGGAAGAAATGTGCAAAATAAAATCTGCTCTTACTTAAGATTGCTGCAAATACAGCATTAGCTGAAATAATAATGGTAGTTACTTACAGTCGATAGTCTATTTACTCTTAAACAGGCGCTAGATGATAAATATGTGTAGTGAAGTGAGGAACTTTGTGTGGCGAGTTTCTGACCACAAAACCCCATTTTTTTAAAGGAGCTGTATCTGAGTTTTACTGTCTTGAAAATGTGAAAAACAGAACTAGTTAATTTTTGCAGTGGTCAAAAGTTACTCCTCACTTACCTAATGGATTTCAAGCATTGTAGTTACTCACCCTGATGAGTTTATAAGCACTTTTCATTCTCAGAGACTACACCACATGACCACTTCACCAAAAAGGTAGGATACTCAACAGGTTTTTTCGTTCATGTATTTAGTTACTTTCCAACAGTAGCTGTAATAGATTACTTTATATTTAAACAAAATAAGTGGTTCCTGAAATCATTGTTTATTCATCAGCACTGACCTAGGTATATCAGTATCAAAACATTGAATTTGTTGTACCCAATTTTTTCCTATGTATTTAATATATATTGTATAAGCAGCTCTTGATGCCAAAATAAGTCAGCTACATGCTGTCTGCATCTAACTATGAAGCGTTTTATTTTCCAATAATCACGGAGAGTACATTAGCTAGTTGTTGGTAACTTTACTGTAACTGCAAAATGCCACATTATTCTTTAAAAGTTGTGAAAAGCTCTTATAAAATCATTGTTGTGAATAATTAGGATCCTCAGAATGCATAAGGTATGTGAAGAATAACTTTAGACCACTGCAAACTAGTTCGATTTTTCATATTTTTTAGTAAAACTCAGGTACAGTGCCTTTAACTTCTCAACTTAAGGACTGACTTTAATTTATCAAAAACAAAATGCAGTTGTTGAACTGACCATAGCTGCCATTCACTGCAGATTAATTTTGCATGACCAATAAATCTTCAAGTCAGCTTATAAATAATCATGAATTCAAGTTTGGGCTGTTTAAAGAGCTGATAGCAGTGCCTGGAGGTAATTCCTGGATCACCCTCACTCCAATCACTATGAACCCCAGGAGGGAGGCTCTGCTGTGGGTCTGCTCCAGGAGATAGACTGCCTCTCTGTCATCTATCTGGATCTTCATATTGCAGTATCGTAAAGAGGAGGTATTATGGACAATCGAGTTTTTTTTTTAGCTTTCTACCATGTTATAATGTTGCTTCCTCATCTAAAACATGCCTGAAGAGGTTTTATATATGAGCCATGCATGTTAGAGTAATCTTGCGATCTCTCCCGGGGACTACTCAAACAGTCCTTATGCTGTATGATCCTGTCCAAGACAGGATCATACTGCCCACGAGCTACGGAGCATACGAAGAATTTTCCCACCTTTTTTCTGGAACACAGTTTGGGGCTGAAGTACCATATCTTGGTGCCTGGTTTGATTCCACGTTGCATTTTGAAAAAAACAAATAACATACTTAAAAAGGACAAACAAGGAATATTTTTATATTGCACAAAATATTATTCACACAGCCAGACTGCCTGTCATCCACATCTAAGTTATTAATGTTTGTTTGTCTATTGTTTGTGATTTCAGGCTGTGATGATTACTATATTTATTTTTAGAGAATAAACATTAGCTTTTCTCTTCTTTGAGACTTACTTTTTTTTACACCATATCCATGTATAACTAACTAACTCAAAACAGTGGCAAAACAGAGTTCAAAGTAAGCCTGCCATAATTTCAAAAATGCATTTTCTATGTTGTTATATTCTTGATTCAAAAAGATGGCACAGTATGTAGCATTGTAATAGGACAGACCTATTTTTTTTTTTCATTTAGCTTTTTTCCCCTTCTAAATTTTAAAGGAACTCTAACTGTTCTAAAAGGTGTTCTAAAAAGTGCTCTAACTGTTTTTTAAAACGGTAGCCAAAAAAGGTTGCCAGAGCCTTAACCTGCAGATAGAGTACATGTACAAGTTTTTTCTCATTCTCAGTACATGCACAGGGCATGTCTCATATGAATGCTCAGTACCCCTAGAAATCACTGCACTAGCACTGAACAATGATTGGCTGCAGGTGCTGGAGTGACAATTCAGATCTAACTCAAAACAGTGAGTTAGAGTTTAAGCACTGAAATTCATCAGACCCAAAACAACAAACAACTTACCCATCAGGTCCAATGTTTTTGTAATTAAAAATACATCAGCAATAAAACACTATATTTGATCTGAACATGTCTACCTACCTCATATCTGAGGATAGGTTAGGTCATGTTTATGGAATTTTAAATCAAATTCTTACATATCATTTTTTTCAACACCCCAACACAGATATAAATACCTCCATTAACCCAGTTTCATTTTCAAAGATATTTTTAGTTCTCTCTTTCTGTGTGAAAAAAGTGTAAAAATGGTGTAGCAGAGCAGCAGTAGTGCGGTTAGTTTTTCTCCCCTCTCTGTCAGCCAGTGAGTGAATCTTGCCATGTTGATTGATTGCGCTGTAATGGCCCTTAAAGGCATACGTAGGTAAGGCTTTTCCGGCTGCTAACTTCCAAACAGCTTAATTAATCTAGCAAAACGGGCTCCCACCACAGAGCAAACAGCAGGGGGCTAAAGACACCGCAACCATGTGATCACACCAACCAATCACTTCCCTCTTGCTGAATCAATGACATAAGACTGGTGAGCTAATGAGACCTGGCACGGGAATAATCCTCCAATTAACTCAACGCTTTGTCAGAAGAACTCAAGTCTTCACACTGCAACTGAAGCCATTCATCAGTGGAGAGGAGACGGGAGAACTACAGGGGGCAGCAACAAGCAGGCCGAATTAAACAAATGTCGTTTTTATTCTTGATAGGAAGTACTTTATTGGAGGGAGTTAGAAAAAATATATAATTGCATTGGATCAAGATCTACTAGGAGCGCCTGCAAGCTTCAAAATGGTTAGTGATTGGCTTATTAGCAAAAAGTGAATGTTTAGAGAGGACTTAATATGGTAAATCTACTTTTATGTGTTTTTAAATATGTGATAACAGTGTTCCCTCCTTATTAGCTTTTTTATTCATATTGATTTGAATAACTCTGGATCTGTCTTGCATTTACAACTTCCTGTTTCCATCTTTAAAACCCCATCTGGCATTACTTTCTAGCCAAAAAACTGACCCAAAAAAAAGTATGTTTATTCTTACTTTGAATGTTTGTTTGTTTATTGTAGTGTAAAACATGTATACTGTGAGCAGGCCTGCATCTCCACAAACCCGATTCCTACTACTTGGCCTTTTGGAGGGCCTCCTCCTGCTTTTTTCCATGGAAATATTCTTCCTTTGGGTGTGCAATATGGCCAAAAATAAATAGCACAATTTTCATGTCAACTTTCAATATTTGTATAGCCTTTAAAAGGTGTTTAAAGGAATCAACTTTTTCTGTAAGTTCACACTTCACTGTGATTGGTTAAATCCACCAGTCAGTCACTGATTCAGAGGCTAACCACAAGGAGGACTGGGTGGGAAAAAAATGTTTTGTTTGAGCATACAGCTTCATTACGTACACATTAAATGCATGCACATGCACACAGGATGTGTATGGGCATGTGTAAACTGTGAATACTCACTTATGTGCTAATAACAATTCCCTGTATTGTATTATGTACTTGGGTCCTTACTGTTTCGATGCACTTCCAATGTGCTTTGTTTACAATAGCAAGGTGTAATCTATGTAAACATTATGCACACACATTACATGCATGCACATGCACATGCACATGCACATGCACATGCACACATTGTGTATGGCATGTGTATGGATGATACACACATACACTTTACATGCCTACACATGCACACGCACACATGGTGTGTATGTGCATGTGTATGGATGGAAATCTGGAGGAATATTATAGCTAAATGCCATTTACAAATTTGGGTATATGATCAATTGTGACCTAACTTTTCTGTACAATCTCTGCTTCTGCGATCAACAGCTGAATAGTGTGATTTAGTTAAAATATGGGAGGTAAGCTCTCACAAGTATTATACTTCTGCTCACTCCTTTTGAGCATTGTGCAAAATTTGGATGTACACTGTTTTTGTCTGAACTGGCAATTTTTCTTTTTTTTTTTTTTTATATTATATGCCTGCTCAAATAAACAATATTCATTCATTCATTCATTCATTCATTAAATACACAAATAGTGAATCGCAATATGATTTTACCAAAACCAGATAGTCACAAGCATGAGATCACAATTAGATTTTTATCACCATATATTTATCACCCAGCCCTATTCCATTGGCTATAACCTCCCACAGTATGCCATAAAACATATCTCCATGGATAATGTTCAAAAGTATGATTTTAACTTTCTATCTGCATGGAATCATGCAGGTGACATGTCACCTCTGGAAATGTGCTTGCTGTCATTTTAAAATGTTTATGCTTAATTTCTGTGCTTAATGTAGGTGTCCCGCTTGACAGTAGAGGTATTAAAATAGAGATTTTTGGAGGAGAATTAAAAAAAAAATAAATAAATACAAAAAAAAATTAAACTTCATCACATGTTAGTTTTGCTGTCTTAATCTGGTCACTGAGCTGTTTAATGACAGGTGAAAATGACACGCTCTTCCTCCTTTCACACCTGGCTGTATGAGGAGCTAGAGATACCAGGCCCATGGGGCCTGTCTGAATGCCTGTAAGGTCACTGATGTGCTGCAAGGTCTGAGGAGCTAATTACCTTCTGTGGACTTGCCCTGTGTGAACAAGGTCCACCTCCAGGGGCTCTGGGCTTCCTGGGCTGCTCTAAATTAACTTGTGATTGGCCGGAGGTGTGGGTACATGCACGCGGTGGGAGCAGCAGACTACAATGTACGGACTGCGAAGTTATTAATGTGGGTATGTTCGACAAAGTTATTTAAACTTGGACTGAACTTTAAATTGCAGCAAAGATAAGTTTCGAAGGTCAGTATTGTCAAATGACTTCAAATATAAGGCTAGAGGAACAGCTAGGACTGTGTGAAGATTATGTATCATAGTAGTATAGCAATTACCCCCAAACTAAAAGACGCATTTGCTCATAATGCCTTTCTCTTGTGAGAAATGGCTTTGAAGATCACTCATACTTCCAAAATAATAATAATTATAAGCATAGAATCAGTTACTAAAATTACGTCATGTCTGCCATTGACTTTGCAGTAAAAAAGGGATGTAGAAAATACAATACAATGCCCATCAGATATTGTAGATCCAGTGGTGGAATGTTACCAGTGTTGGGCATCTTACTTCAAAAATTTAATTAGTTATAGTTACAAGTTACTTCTCCCAAAAAGTAACTGAGTTGCCATCTCAGTTACTTTTTGGGAGAAGTAACTAGTTACTAGGCAAAGTAACTATGTCGTTACTTATTATGTTAAAACAATATAAACACAACAGATGTGAACCTTTAATATTTATTTCACTTCAACAGATTGTAATTATATTGTATTTGTTTAAAAGTGATTCATATCTGACAACAGCCTGGACACTTTCAGTCACATTTAAAACATATGTCCATGTCAAATATGTGGCAGTAGTTTGTGTTAAGTTGGATGAGGAGGCGTCGTGCGTCAGGGCGTCACATTTCTGATCAAAACTCAACTCGGACCCAATCAGCTGTCAATGCTCGTGTGACAGGACACCATTTCCCATCATGCTTTAGGCGTTTGTAGTCCGTGCAGTCGGTGGAGAGCTGCAGCTCTCGCCTCGCTCAAAAATTGCGGCCATGTCTCAATTCGCCAAACGCACTGTTCGAAGTGCGGGTCGAAGTACCGCCCAGCGTACATGCCCCGTTCGAACCGCGGATTTAAGGGACTTTGGTTAATTGAGACACGGCCTGCGTTGGCCTCGCTCTCACGAGATTATCTGCGCCTCGCTCATCTCAAACAAGCCTCTCACCCCGAGCCTCTTTCACCAAGAAACACAACAGCGCTGCAGCTCCTCGTCTGAGAGATGCTCTGATGAAGAGCAGAGTGAACTGAAGTAATAGTAACGTGCCACGTTTTACTGTCAGTAACGGTAACGGCGTTGGGACGCTGGGAAAAGTAATTAGTTAAATTACTCCGTTAGTGAAAAAACTACGCCGTTATAGTGTAACTCCGTTATTCCCAACACTGAATGTTACAAAGCAAAAGTAGTAAAGTACTGTACTTAAGTACAATTTTTAGGTATCTGTACTTTACTTAAGTAGATACGTTTTACTTTAGTACATTTGAGAGAAGGTATCAATACTTTCTACTCCACTACATTTTTCCATCCATTCATCTTCTTCCGCTTATCCGGAACCAGGTCGCAGGGGCAGCAGTCTAAGCTGGGACTCCCAGACTTCCCTCACGCCAGACACATCTTCTAGCTCCTCCGGTGGGACCCTAAGGCGTTCTCAGGCCAGCCGAGAGACATAGTCCCTCCAGTGTGTCCTGGGTCTTTCCTCGGGGTCTCCTCCCGGTGGGACATGCCCAGAACACCTCCCAAGGGAGGCTTTCAGGGGGCATACGGAACAGATGCCCGAGCCACCTCAGCTGGCTCCTCTCGATGTGGACGCATAGTGGCTCTACTCCAAGCTCCTCCCGTGTGACTGATCCCCTCACCCGGCCTGCCAGTCCAGTGGTACTGTCCCCGACCGCCACACGATGTTGCAGAGACATGTCAGCCAAGACAGCCTCACAACATTCAGAGACTTGAGGTGCTCAGGACGAATCTCGTCCACTCCTTGCCACCAAGGAGCCTTGCCACAGAGGAGCTTGCCTCAGTGACTTCAGCCAGGGTAAGGCCTCCAAGTCCCCAGTCTCTGCTTCCTCCTCGGAAGATGTAACGGTGGGAATAAGGAGATCCTCAAAGTATTCTTTCCACTGTCTAACTACATCTCCACTTGAGGTCAGTAGCTCTCCATCCACACTGTAAACAGTGTTGGTGAAGCACTGCTTCCCCCTCCTGAGGTGTCAGACAGTTTGCCAGAATCTCTTCGAGGCTGCCCGATAGTCCTCCTCCATGGCCTCCCTGAATTCCCCAACCCTGAGTTTTTGCCAATGCGACAGCACGGGCTGCGGCACCCTTGGCCCACCAGTACTCGTCAGCTGCCTCAGGAGTCCTACAAGCCAACAAGGCTCGATAGGACTCCTTCTTCAGCTTGACGGCATCCCTTAATTCCAGTGTCCACCACCAGGTTCGCGGGTTGCCACCACCACAAGCAGCACAGATCTTATGACCACAGCTACGAGCAGCCGCATCGACAATAGAGGTGGAGAACATGATCTACTCAGAGTCCATGTCCCCAACCTCCCCCGGGATCAAGTAGAAGCTCTCCCGGAGGTGTGAGTTGAAGACCCCCAGACAGAGGGCTCCACCAGACGTTACCAACTGACCCTCACAGTACACTTGGGCCTGCTAGGTCTGTCCGGCTTCCTCCTCTGTTAGCGGATCCAACTCACCACCAGGTGGTGATCGGTTGACAGCTCTGCCCCTCTCTTCATCCGAGTGTCCAAGACATGCGGCTGGAGGTCAGATGACACGACAACAAAGTCAATCATCAACCTCCCACCTAGGGTGTCCTGGTGCCACGTGCACTGATGGACACCCTTGTGCTCAAACATGGTGCTCGTTATGGACAAACTGTGACTAGCACAGAAGTCCAATAACAGAACACCACTCAGGTTCAGATCAGGGAGGCCGTTCCTCCCGATCACTCCCGGGCGTGTCACTGTCGTTGCCCACGTGGGCGTTGAAGTCCCCCAGGAGAACAACGGAGTCCCCGGTTGGTGCACTGTCTAGTACCCCTCCCAGGCACTCCAAGAAGTACTCTGCACTGCTGTTCGGCCCGTAGGCTGACACAACAGTGAGAGACCTGTCCCCGACCCAAAAGCGCAGGGACACGACCCTCTCGTTCAGTGGGGTGAACTCTAACATGAAGAGGCTGAACTGTGGGACAATGAGCAAGCCCACACTCACTCGCCGCCTCTCCCCGTGGGCAACGGTAGAGAAATGGAGAGTCCAGCCCTTCAGGAGGAGTTGGGTTTCAGAGCCCAAGCTGTGCGTAGAGGTGAGGCCAACTATTTCTAGTCGGTAACAGCTCAGGCTCCTTCCCCCCAGCGTCACCAGAGCCACTCTCCATGTCCAGAGATCCGGCCGTTGAGGCCCCCGCCTTCAACCACTGCCCAGATCTCTCTGCACTCGCCTTTCATGGATCCTCCTGCAGATGGTGGGTCCATGGGAGATCCCACATCGCTCCTTCAGGCTGAGCCCGACCGAGCCCCGTGGGGAAGGGCCCAGCTACCAGACGCTCGCTGGTGAGCAACCACCCCAGGCCTGGCTCCATGGTGGGGCCCCAGTAATGCCAGTCTGGGCAACGTAGCTGACCTTAATAATAATAATAATAATGCCTTACATTTGTAATGCGCTTTATCAAAGCCTCTCAAAGCGCTACACTGAAGTCATTATTCGTTCACTCCACACTTGGTGATGGTAAGCTACTATTGTAGCCACAGCTGCCCTGTGGTAGACTGATGGAAGCGAGGCTGCCAGTTTGCGCCATCGGCCCCTGTGCTCTAACCACTGAGCCACTGTCGCCCCGACCTTGATGTATTGTTCATCATGAAAGGCTTCTGAACCAGTCTTAGTCTAATCTGTCCCCCTGGACCTGTTTGCCATGGGTGACCCTACCAGGGGCATGAAGCCCCCGGCAACATAGCTTTCAGGATCATTTGGGTACTCAAACCCCTCCACCACATTAAGGTGGCGGTTAGTGAGGGGCTCTAAATTTTTGAGGACAGAAAAGGAACATATTTTTTACCTGCTGAAAAGGCTGAGAGTTATGTTTTATCAAATTCATAGTTTGAACAAATTTGAACAAAAAGATACAAATAAAATAACATTTAAAAAAAAAAAGATCTCAAATTTCAAAATCTGCGAGAAATACTTTAAGTACATTTTTAAATAGGTACTACATTTTTACTAGTATATTTTTTCATGTGATACTTTTACTTGGTATTTTTTTTGCTCTGGTATCTCTACTTTTATTTAAGTAACAAAATTGAGCACTTCTTCTACCACTGTGTATACCATATAGCTTTATTTTTTTTTTTATTTATTCACCTTATTCCACCTGGCCCACTTATCCTTCTGACTACACTTTCATCATTTCAACACTTTCAGTTAAGTGGGAATTCTGTTTGTTCCAATGTAGAGGAAAAAAGTGGAGAATAGTCTTACTGTTAAATTTTGATATAAAGTAGGTTGATTTGTGTAGAACAGTGACATGCGGTGAGGTTCGTGGCTGGTGAGGCACTGATATCATCACAATTAGATTTACAAACATATAAACCAGGTGTCAGAACATTTGGCCACACGACAGTTTCTCTCCCTGTGACTTGGGGCCAGAATTTAAAAAAAAAAATCAAAATAAAAGTTCCGAAGTCCATATGAAATAGCTCTAATAGTATGAAATAAAAAGCAAGCTAGTTTTGTATATATATTTTTTTATCCTTATTCCGGTTCCCCAATTTTCAGTGGATTGAAGTAATTAAATTTCTTACCATTTTGTACGTCTCTGTTTGAAAAGAGCGAGTCTTTCGTCTCATAGTCTGGAGCAAACCATTTAGCTCCTTTAGCGTTGGTCTTCCTTTAATTATAACCTCCTGCTTTGACAGAAAGTCCAGTTTAGAAAACTGCTTGAGCTTTAATATGTAATCTTCTTCCATTTAAAAAGTAGGGCCAGACAAGAAGAAAAAAGTTGCTAAAGTTGACTTGCTAACTCTAAATTGTAGTTTGCGGCTCCTATTCTGCGGGAGTTGCAAGAATCCCTGGGCTCCCGAGCGCCCCCTAACATGAGGCAGGGTAACTGCGTGCCACGAACGCCCTGTGCCTCACCGCACGTCTCTTCTCAGGATTTCAACAATAAACGTAAAAATTCAGAGATTTTGAGTTAAAAAAAGAATAAAATTGCAAAGTTAAATGGAAAATAACTTTGTAGTACAAATTATTGGATAAATATAACTATTTCATTTATTTTCCTCTGTGATGACAGGTGAGGCAGTGCCTCACCTGCCTCACCTGACCGCACGTCACTGGTGTAAAAAGTTCCTGTGCACCAACAAGTCAACACTGCACCCATTCTCTGGGAGACTTTAAAAGGCTTAGTAGACTATATAGAATTTATTTACTCCAAAATGATACAAATGGAAAGATAATGGTATCCTTCAGAATAAGGGTTTATTTTTACAAGCAACTTCAGTTTCAATGTGTCAGTGGATGCAGTCCTAGCCCTGCCTGGTATCCAGAATACGCTCAACTTCCCGCACAAGCTCAGAATACACAGTTTTTCAATAATTTGCAAAGATGAGTCTGGTCACCAGTGAATCTCCCTGTTTTCAAATGGGCATGACTGACAGGTGGATTAGCCAATCAGGGTCACGCATGGTCCGTCCGTATTAAAAAACAAATTAAGGAAAAAAACATTGGCTGAAAAACTATGCAGATTTCTGCAAGTTTCGAGTGAAGCACCAAACTCTGAAAATCTGAGGTGAGATAGGTTAGATTTTATTTGTAAATGATAGGTGACCAATGACCTCCTTTGTTTCACATGTCACTGAAAAAAAGGTAATCATGCGAAGGGGGGAGTGGGGACCAGACTGATATCAATTTCTATGAAAAAAATGCAGAGATATATAATTCTGGATTTGCCAGGCAAGTCCAAGTGAACAATGAATTTGAGACACTAACAAGATTAAAATATCAACAACTAGCCTCGTACAACAATTAATTATTTCAGAACATGCGGAAGTCATTTTTACTTGTTAATAATAATAATGACCCAATAACTGAAATAATTCAAATTGCATTTTTTATTCAACTGAAATTACATAAGGTGCACTATATATGTAACGTTTCTAGTAATGCAAGTATTTTTGGACAATACAAATACCTGTAATTCAATAAATAATGCCATACTGCGTAACATTCTTGGCAATAGAAAATAAAAATCTTAATAATTTTAAATATAATTGTCAATGTGTTGTTTCATGTGGACCCCAAGAAGAATAGTTATTGCTGTGGTAATAATTAATGGGGATATATAATAAAGAATCTCTCCACCAGAAAAGTTACACAGTGCCCCTCTAATCTTGCAGCACAACAACTAAACCATTGCACAGTAAATGACATCATGCTCAACTGCAAACCACATTTCCCTCTTCATTCCCTCTCCATGCTTCTCACTCTGACAGCTCGACTTGTGTAGATCATGTTATAATGAACCTCCTTTCCTCGTGTAAATCCTGCGCTCACATGGAAGTAAAAATATCCTCCTCTTTCTGTCTCCACTTTCACTTTCACACCATCCTTCCATCACGTGTTATAATCAGTCCACCCCAGTGATACTCCTCCAGGTGGCCATCTTGGAAGCTCCATGCTCCCTCCCTCCATCACTCAAACTGTACCGCAACTGTCAAACTCGCTTCTCCACAAAGATTTGAATGTAGGTCGCAATTGTACGTGTGTGCTTGAATGGTGCTTTAGATGTTTCTGTAATGCTATAACATACTTATTTTTTCAGTATAGTTTAAAGATGCACTCTGTAACTTTTCTGGTCAAGTAAGAGTAATACTGTAATAGGAAGAATGCAGGATGGTCGATATATTTTTGAGCAATAAAAATCCCTGTAATAAATAGATATGTTTAATGCCATAGTGAGGAACACTCCCATCAAAGCAGATAGCGTTAAGCTTCGTCCAGAAAATTACATACTGCAACTTTAATTATCACGCAATAACAAAATCCTAAAGTATGAAATAGCAATACTACACTATCCAGTATGTTATGATATTGGTCACATATTTATAGCTTTTCCACTTTCAAGGTGCTCAACACATTCATACACCAGTCTACACATACACTGAGGGCGACCAATATATCTACTTTACCAATCCCTACTTTGGCAAACCTTTGATTATCTGCCAATAAAGCAGATACTACATTTTTGCGCTTCACTTGTGCATAAAAATTCTCACCAAAAATCTAACAATGCGCCCACCCCACCATTATTGTACCAGACTTATCCACCTATCCTACACAACCATTAGAGTGTCTATTACAATCTCAAATTTTGTGCTAGGATGAAACATTCTGTGTGTATCTTTTGGTTTTACGATACCCTGTGCGACCACTGCTGTTTGCTCGGCAGCTCTTTGTTGTGAACGTAATTGGTTTAGAATTGACTTTCACCTTACTGTGTAAAGTATGAGCACAATATTCACAGCACTATTACTGAACCACAGAATCACAGAGAGATTTATTTCTAAAGCCTCTGCGGCATAATTGTAAGGTTGTGTTCATGAAAAACATATGTAAGGAAAAAAAAAATGTTAAAGGATATGTACTCAATGTTTGTCTTGCCCCAGTATAGATATACTGTATAAGGAGCTCTTGAGGTAAAAATAAGTCTGCTGTGTGTATTTTATTGTCCGATAATCAGGAAGTGAAGGTTAGCCTACTAGTTTTTGGCTTTAGGATCACAGCAAAACTCCAGTCTGTGTTGCTGTGAAAAGCATTTATAGACTCATCACGGTGAATGATCAGAATGCTCAGAATGCATAACATAAATGAGGAATAACTTTGGACCATTGTAAACCCTTCCAAATGAACCAGTTGTGTTTCTTTGGTAAATTTGGTACAGCGTCTTAAATCTTTTTCTTATGTTACCAGATCAATCCTTGTAAACTGCTTTGTTGTGCCCGTTGGCAAGACACTACACCCAATTTATTTTAATATGATTGGGCAGCAGAAGTAGCTCTACCACCAAGTGTGAGAATGGAGTGAATGAATAATGGACTTTAATAAAGCGCTGAGGACCCTGGGAATAGGCTATTGTTTATTACAATATAAATCTAAAACATATCAGCCCCTTGGTTTACGGCACAGACAGGAATAGCAGGGAAATAGCATGGTAACTAAGAGTGTATTTATATTACATGGACATTACTCATGTAAACTGGATACCGCAGCTATTCTGTCTAATGTCATGGTAAAATGAATCCTAACCATCAAAGTATTTGAATGGTAAATGGTCAGATTTTTATATAGAGCTTTTCTACCTTCAAGGCACTCAAAGTGTTTTACATTAAGGACCCACTCACCCATTCACATGCAAATTCACGCACCAGTGTATGCAGACTTTGGGGGCAAGGTGGGTTAAGTGTCTTGCCCAAGGACACAACAACAGTATTCATCTGTGGGAGCTGGACCACTCTACCAATGATGAATATGTCAAGAGCAGATCAGAGGGCACTCTGCTAACTGAGCCACTGTCGCCCAATGAATCAAAACTAGATAGTAATTTGAACAAGTAATAATTAAAAAATAAAAGTAAAGTAATACAATCACATAAACAAAATTACCTTCATTTCCTGAATAGTTTTAGAATTGCTCTACATTAAAACTAATATCAGTCCAGTATTGTCTTTTTTATCATTGTGTTAATGAAATTGCTATATTGAACCTTTTTCCAGTATCAGTAAGTAAATGACCAGGAAACATGATTAGTAGCCTTTTTTCTGGAAACATGGGACTGCAAAACACATATATACTATTTAACACAAAATCCACCAAATTTTTGTGAAAACTTTTGTTTTTTGTTTTCTTTCATGCTGACAGAGAATATATTCAATATTGTTGTTGTTTTGTTTTGGGCTTTTTTTCCCATATGGATAAGCCCAGTAAGTTATGTATTGAGCATAACATATATGTATTTAAAAACAACACAAACTGAAGTATTCTACATTTCAAAAAAAATCTGGTAGTTTTTATTTTAATTAATTTACTAGTTTGAAACAAAATATTATATATTTTGAATGGTAAAAAGTCCTCAAAATGTTACATACAACAGGAAGCTGAAACCCATGAATAAGGATCCTGGAATGTTGTGATGTGACTTGAACCCAACCTACTGTATAAAGTGTCTGCATGTTTGTTTGTATAAGCCTCTTCTTTGACGTCCCACTGCTGCTGTGCTGTGCTCACACTGAACCTGGCTGCACATTTCAAAGCTCTGAGTTCCACCAGCAGTAGAGCAGGGCCAACAAAGAGGAACCTACATGAAAACAAGAGCTCCAGGCATCTCTGCAGGTTTCTGCTGTGACACTGACAGACTGTAGTGTTGTTCTCAAGACCAGTCAGAGGACAGGATAGGTTGCCTAACCAGTTACTATAAAATAAGTTATTTCATTATAGGGTTGTCAAAAGTTTTGAAAATCTAATTTATCACAGGACAAAAATTAACCTTTTGTGAATAGTTTTAGAATGGTCAACACAGACAAGTATATGCCCATAGGCCGCTATGGAATATATGTAGATGACTGAAGATGACACGCCTGCTTGTCTGCATGGAGATGTTATTGCTTTGTCTGCTTTGCTCTACAGTAGGTCATTGAACTTATACTTAGTTTCAGAGTGATGAAAAATTAGGACAGTTGCTATATAACAATATTATATCTTTTGATTTGAATCATGGTGCAAATGTTGCATAATCAGGAAGATGAAACTAGTGAATATATCTTAAATAAGATGTGTTTTTATTATCATAAAAAGCATGGATTCTTACTGTGAGTAGACTCACCTCCTCACAGATCTGACCAGTTACTTGATCAAGTTGCGTCAGCTAATTGTCTCCGTGGACATCGAGAATACATGCTCTTTCAATACTTTAGGACTATGTGAGATGAGATGGACGTAATTGACAGGTGGATTAGCCTTATGAGGAGAAAAGAAAGAAAAACTATGACAGAGGACTGAAAAACACTACGGATGGATGGAAGTGTAATTTATGCAAAATGATAGCTGCTCCTTTGTTTCACATGTGTCACTGAAAAAACGTAATCTAATTGCACAATCATGTTTGGCTCTGGCTCGAGACATGACAGAGGGCGTAGGGACCAGACTGATATTCCCCTGTATAAATATTACAGACAGATATCATTGTGGATTTGCCAGGCAGTCACGTCCAGTTAAAGTGCACATGATAGATTTTCATGTTTTTCTAATTAGTACCTGTGGTAAATATTTATCATCATCATAATTTTGCATTTGTCAAGTGGAAGTTTGTTGAAAAATTTGAGAAGAAAAGTACAAAAAATACAGGAAGTAGTGTTGAATAAAAAAAATGGAAGCCCTCTACTTATGTCACAAACAGAAAATTCCATCCAAAATGCAGGGACAATTTACACACAAGGAAGGCATTTTTCTGACAGTTTAAACCTTCATTTAACAAAAGATGGTATTATGTATTTTTATTGGTCTAGTCATAACCATTGTGACATTTAAACAAGTTTTGGCTCTTTAGGTTTGGTAAGTAACAACTGGAGTTGTTATGTCTGCTGCTCATGTCCAGCCAGGAAGTAAAGTTATAAACGTCACAATAATAATAATAATAATAAATAATAATAATAATAATAATAATAATAATAATAATAATAATAATAATAATAACAATAATAAAACCTAGACAAAACTAGGTGATATTTTTTAGGGAAAATATTAAATATAATGATGCAAACTCTGTTTTAGGGAAAAAGTACTCCAACCTGTCATATGCACGTTAAGTACCAGAAAAGTTACATAGTGCGTAGAAATTAAAAGTAGAATTTAAATGCATCAAATCATGTAAAAAATAATAATACATTTTGTCTTTTCAAACTTAACTTTTGTACTTTTCGGTTGCAGAACAGTGGAAAACCTCACACAGGGACTGACCTATATTTGAAAGGTCTTTGCTCAGTCACTGCTCTGGCAAATCTGTAACTCTTTAAAGCAAAAGAAAATCTAAGAGACATAGCACACAGCAGTCCTGGAGGAATAGGAAAATGAAAAAAAAAACAAAAAACAACTTTAAACTTCCAACTGTAGACAACTTGTGCTAAAGTTCACCAAATGTCAGATTGCTAGTCCCACAGGGCTTTGGTTAGCTTGTATGTGGTCGGACAGGGCAATCTCTGCTCTGATGGGAGAGGGAGGGGTTCACAGAAAAGATCAAAGGTCACAAACTCCATGGAAACCGAAGCATTTGAAGTGAGCAGTTGGTTTACATATCGCAGGATCTGATCACGGCTGTTGGCGTTGTGTAAAGTGCAAGCTGACATTTGGATCGCAAAAACAACAAGTGGGGAAAGGACAAATGTGAGGAAATTAGGAGTTTGGGTTGGGTAATATTGACAAAAATGATCAAAATAAATGTTCCTAATATTAATTAATCTGTTAATATTTTATTCAACCAAAATGTGGTAAGACTTGCATGTACATTACAGATAACATCTGCTGTTTATTACCAGTAGATAGTGCTCTCTGTGTCTTCTTCTGTCAGGCCAAAGCTGGCACACTGTCAGACAGCAGTAACATGGATTACAGGTTTAAAGCTGGCCTTTTATGCAAAATCAACTTTTTAGAGCTTTTAACCATGCTATAGTTGGTTCCCCTGACCATTTACTCACCCAAAGTCTTATTTGTAGTGTCTATTTGTGTATGTTGGAGTCATTTTTAATCATTTATTTTCAAAATGTCATATCGCCAATACATACCCCCACTGTGATGTATTTACTTCATTCTCAAATTTTATTTTCTTAATCACTGATATGTGTAGGATTCAGAAGCGTTTTGTCACCATTTTGGTTCAAATGAAAAGAAAATCCTCTACTTCATAGCGTGATCTGCAGCTATCCATGGGAGATGCCAACCATTGTGTCGTTTACAGCAACATCTGCTCCCATTCGGCACTGCAGTTTTCTAACACAGAAGTCAGCTAGCTTGTTCCTCATATTAAACTGTTTTAGATGAATATTGTGATTCAAATTGTGCAAATTATATTATAACGATCCATGGCTGTCATAGGTTAGGTAGGTTATCAGACACATGCACAATAGGTCTTCTTTAAGGTCTAATGCAAAGAGAATCCCCCTTGTCTGGCAGATAAACAAAAATGTATTTATTAAACAGTTATTTTTATTTTAAAATGCATAAATGCCCAATGTAATGCTATTGTAATTAGTTACTGATTCATTGTCTATGATGTCTAGAAGATTGTAAATAAATTAATAATAATAAATAAATGCAAGTTGGTTGTCATCAGCTCCACTTGACTTAAACTTGGCTTCAAAAATTGTCAGTATTTTTCCTCTGTTTTGTAATGATTCTTTATTATCCCTTTGTTCTTGAAATGGTGAGTTCGAGTACAAGTCCACCCAGAATCTAAAGCACGGGATGTTTTTATGGACTTTTCAGCAATAATCTTTACATCCCATCCTCCCAGATCCAGACTGAATCAGACAGAAACAGCTCAGACGTTTCTCCCAGATACATGCCTTTACTTTATCTCTGCTCTGAGCACCAGGATTTTATTTGTAATTCTATAAATCCATTTCTCCTGTTCTTTCTCTCTCCCTATACCTCCCTCTTCCCCTCACTTTCTCTCCTCTCTCTCCCTTCAGTCCATTTTTGCTCTTTCTCTCCTCTTCCTCTCTCTCTGCTGTTTGCAAGCCTCTCTTTCCTCTCTCTCTCTGCCTTATGTCTTTCTCTTTTTTTTTCCCCCTCTCTCAGAATCTCTTAACTGTCTTCTCTCCTCCTGCCCCCCTCTTTCACACCTTCTCCCCTTATTCTTGTTCTCTCCATCTCTTTTTCTCAAGTTTCTTACCCTTTTCCTCTCCCCTCTCTGTCTCTCCATTTCTTCTATCTCTTTCCCTCTCTCTTTAACTACCCTGTCTCTCTCTCTTCTCCTTTCTCTACCCTCTCTCTTGCTCTTCTCTCATATTCTCACACTCTGCTTTTCCCCTCTACTCTCTCTCTCTCTCTCTCTCTCTCTCTCTCTTCTCTCTCTCTTCTCTCTCTCTCTCTCTCTCTCTCTCTCTCTCTCCTCTCTCTCTCTCTCTCTCTCTCTCTCTCAGTCTCTACTGTCTACTGTCTGCCCCACACCTCATTCCTGTTCTCTCCTTCTCTCTCACCTGTCTTTTATTCTGTCTCTCTCCCAATCTCTCCCTTTCTCCCAGCTGTCCTTTATTCTCTCTCTTCCTCACCTGTCCTTTATCCCCTCCCTCTCTCTCTCCTCTCTCTCTCTCTCTCTCTCTCTCTCCTCTCTCCACTCTGCTCTTTATTTTCCTCTTCCTCACCTGTCCTTTATTCTCTCCTCTCCCTCTCTTCTCTCCCGCCTGTCCTTTATCCCTCTCTCTCTCTCTCTCTCTCTCCTCCTCTCTCTCTTTTCTCTCTCTCTCTCCCATCTGCTCTTTCCTTTTCCTCTCTCCCTCACCTGTCCTTTATTCTCTCCTCTTTCCCTCTTTCTCTCTCCCGCCTGTCCTTTATTCTCTCTCTCTCTATCTATTCTCTCTCTCTCTCTCTCTCTTCCCTCCTCTTTCTCTTTCTCTCCTCTCTTCCTCATCTGTCCTTTATGTTCTCCTCTCCCATCATCTATTCCTTTCTCTCCCTCTCCTTCTCTCCTCTCCCTCTCTCTCCCATCTCTGTCCTCCCACTCTCCTTTATTCTCTCTCTTCCTCACCTGTCCTTTATCCCCTCCCTCTCTCTCCTTCTCTCTCTCTCTCTCTCTCTCTCCCTCTCTCCCTGTCTCTCCTTTTCTCTTTCTCTCCCATCTGTCCTTTATGTTCCTCTTTCTCATCTATCCTTTATTCTCGCTCTCCCTCTCCTTCTCTCCCTTTCCCAGCTGTCCTTTATTCTCTCTCTCTCCCTCACTTTTGTCTCTCCCGCCTGTTGTTTATCCCTCCTCTCTCTCCTTTTCTCTCTCTCTCTCCCATCTGTTCTTTATTTTCCTCTTTCTCACCTGTCCCGTTTAAAGCCCCCAGAGCAGCAGTGCTACTCCCACACACTGCCTCCGGGCCACCGCCGCAGGCCACACTCATTTCATAAACATGGCTTTGATGAACAGGGAATATTACGTTTAATATTTAGTTTTGTTTTTTTGTTTGTTTGTTTGTTTGTTTTAGCTATGACTGTGCCATTATCAGGAGAATTCAATTTTTAAGGTTCAGAAAAATACAGAAAAAAAAACAACTTTAAATTTATTCCTCTGCTACACTGTTTTGAAAAATATGGATTAAAAAGTTTTTAGGCTACTGCATCTTTTTAAAGAGGGGGTATTATGCAATATCGACTTTTTGGAGCTTTCTGCCGTCTTATAACGTTGCTCCTTCAGCAAAAACATACCTGAGGAGAATTTATACATCATCCACGCATGTTTCAGTAAGCACAGGATACAAAACGATGCAATACAACAATCTGATGCGTTGGATAGTAGTTTAATTAGGGGGATGTGTTGTGATAGAACTGTGAAGGGGGCAACAAAACTCAAACTTTAAAAAATATATCATTTTCAAAACAATAAAAGGTAACACGGTAATACCTAAATATGTTATGTGTTATCAGTTAAAATCCCATAGAAGAGTGGGATTTGTGATGTTTTATTGTAGAAGTATGATTATAAAATGATGATTGATGATGATTCCCATGATTTAGTGATGACATTTTAAAGTGGGAAAAAAAAATAGTTGAAAGGCAGTTGAGAATTCTACTGTAACATGATGTGCAATTGTAAAAATTGAGTTTTGTTCTGGTTAACAGTTTGAATATCTGTAATAAGGCCTACTGAGCATATTCAACACAAATACATAAAGTTGACATAAAGTTCAACATCCTCCCTGATGTGAATGAAGGTTGTTTATTTATTTATTCATTTATTTATTTATTTTATTCATTTATTTATTTATTCATTTATTTATTTATTCATTTATTTATTTATTTTATTCATTTATTTATTCATTTATTTATTCATTTATATATTTCGCTTTGCTTTTCGTTTCTTTGACTATATAAATCAAGATTTATGACATCAAATTCTGACAGCAAATTGGTCCCTGGGTTAAGGTTAGACAAAAAAAGTAGAGATACCTGGATGCATTTTTTTTTTTTTTTTTTTACATTCGGAAATCGAGCCCTAATCAATCCATGTAAAGCAGAACACAAAACTACATTCAAGAAGACCCAGTTAAACGTCTAATTGATTTAAACTCTATTAATAAAATGAATGTGTAATTTCAGGGTTTGAATTGAACTATATATCACTAACTAAATCCTAAGGGAAAGGTTAATAGAGTCAATGGTCATATGATTATAAGAAGACTCGCCTAATAATGTGTCATTTTCTCTTGGTTTCACCTCATTTTAGTGAGCTCATTATTCTACCATTAAAAGTCTAAGAGTAGAAATATTACAGTTCCTTCCTACTGAGCCTTCATCGCATACAGTCAGGATATTGAGTTCTACCTGTGGAGAAACATAATGTAATGATTTTGGAGTGTCATTGGCATGGTTACATATTGTATTATTAAGTGATCAGGGGAGTGTATGAAAAATGTTATAAAAGGTCTTAAAAAAAAGGAACTGTTTGTAAGTATTTTATGTTAAATTACTTAAACATGATCTAACTGTGTCCTCAGATACAGTATACATGTACAAATGAAAAGAGCTTTTATTTAGCTTTTTATGACAACAATTGCAATGCTGATTTATTCTTAAGTGCAAAAACATTGGACATGCTGGCCAAGTTGTTTATGCTATAATTTGGTGTTTTGGTTCTCAAGATGATTATCTAAGCAGATGAGCCTCACATGAGTCTCTCATTTGGGTTGCCAGTTTCAATGCTGAAATACAGTTTAAAGCTAAAATGACTCTCTCTGATCTAACTCATTACTACCTAAACCCCAGTACTTGCAGCCAATCAATAATCAGTGCTAGTGCAGCCTCTGCAGCTCAGCGAGTGAATATGAATTCATATGAGACATGGCCTGTCCATATACTGAGAATGACAAAAACTTGTATGTGTCCTCTATGTGAGGGTTAAGGCTCTGGTAACCCACGTTCATTGTGATTGTGATACACCTTTTTGAAGTGGCTTCATACAGTTGCTTTAAAACTCATCAAGGAAGAATTTTGCTTCTTTTTAAACTAATTATAATGTTGGATAAACAAAGATGTAGGTAAAATGTAGGTAGGTTTAAAATATGAATTATAACTCATTTGCAATTTGGCTATAGGATAAATTAAATGTTTTGTGAAACATTTTAGGCAAAGCAGCTACATGGAGACAGGCAGATGACTCCATCAGAAATGTTACGCAACACACCTTTAAATCTTTTATACACATAACTGTGTCCTCAGAGGTCAAGTAAACACGTTTAAATCAAATGTTGATGTTAATGTTGATTTATACACTTAACACTTAAAGTTATTTGTATTTAGAGTGTTGTTTTCTCACACTTCACCTCTAGATTCTATCTATTCTATGTTACTGTAGTCTGTGCCAGCTTTGTCCTGACAGTAGAAGAGAGCCTGAACAAAGGCCAGGTGTGCGGAGGGGAGAGGGGACAGGTTTCACATCTCCCCTTGCAAAAGTTTACATTTATCCAATTAGAATAATCCAATCAGAAACCAGAACATTTCACTTTGGGTTGCCAGATCCAACAACAAAAGTAAGTTTGCAATAAACCCCAAATTTATCTATGATGTTCCCTCCCTATAACAGCTAATAGGTTCAGTTTTGATTTGTAGCTTTTACATTCAATAGGACCTCATACATGTTACAGCTATACCTTCACATAAGTGCGCGCCAGGAGGGGTACATAGGGTTCAGGACAAACCTGCTGCCACACACAGATGGAGTTTATCCAGTTGCCATGGAAACCACATATTTATAATACCGTGGTACTGACTTTTGTCTCCATCACTCGCATCCATCTGCCAAGAATTACACGTCTCACATTTCCATTAAACAGGCTGTCACTGGGGCATCAGGTTTTTCATTTTGGCTGACACTGAAATTGGCTTTGTGCACTGACAAATAATTATTGAAAAGCCAAAAGGTACAGAGCCACCTTCCATTGTCAGGTTAAAATTTTGGGGTAACATTTTAAAGAGGGGTATTTTGCTAATCTAAATGTTTTTCCCTTATCAAACATGCTTGAAAAGGTTTTACATGTCATCCATGCATGTTTCAGTAAATTAGTGATTTCTCCTGGGCCCTGTTCAAACCTCTTTACAGTCAGCTGTGAAATTCTGTCAAATGCTCAGTCCACAAAACTACATCGTCAATGCTTCTACACGACAATTCTCCATAAATATACAAAAACCTAATATAAAACTGTACACAACAACTTGACAAAACCCTGATGTTGTGATAGTGCTCAGAAGGGGGAGTGATTGAGCATGGAGAGTAAAGGGAGGGCAAAATCCTAACATCAAAAATTTAACTTAGCAAACATGTTAATATGTTGTGTTTGGTGAATATTGGCATTTTGGCAACAATAAAAAAAAACATGGTGATGTAAATATGTTACGTGCAATTAATATCCCATAGAAGTGCAAGATTTCCCCTTTAAGATGATCAGTGCTGAAATTTAAAGATGCACTATTCTATATACAACTTTTCTGTGAACGATCCATCACAATTTGTCTCCATGGAGATGTTATGGCTTTTTTCTGAATGTTCCACAGTATGGGCTTAAACTTATTTATGCCCATGGAGACAAGCAAGTGACGCCACCATCAGGGCAAGTTACAGGACAGGTCTGTGGAGAGGTGACCCCTCTCACAGTAATCATCAATAAGCAATACATGAGCAATTAAATCATTTGTGATTATAAATAAATACTCAAATAAAAAAAATCAACTTAAATAAAACTATTAAAGTACCCCTTTAAAAATGTAATTAAAGAGTAAAAAGTAAAAGTAATTTACACAGATTTTGATCTCTAATAAAGCTTTAAATGTAGTTTGATAAACATTTGTGCTGAATTTTGTTCAACAGAAAAAACTGAATCAATTGTTATTGATTGATTGATTGATTGATTGATTGATTGATTTGTATTTTGTTGTTTGCTCAAATTATGAACGTGTTAAAAATAAGCCCATTAGTCTTTTCAACAGGTCTCAATTAATAATAAAAATACTTTCCAAAAATGTAGTGGAGTAGAAGGTACAGACACCTGCTCTCAAATTTACTGTAAGTAAAACTTTAAGTAGAAGTATTAACTTTAAAATGTACTTAAGTAAAGTGCATATACCTAAAATTTGTACTTAACAATTTGTACAGTAGTTTACTACTTTTACTTGTTGCCACCACTAGTAAGTTCCACTACTGCTTTTAAGTATAACACAATCCAAATACATAAACTAGAGAAAGTGTGCTAGCAGCACAACCGCTTGTCTTGATTCCAATGCCAATTTCAAGCCTGGATAAAATCAAAACTGCACAAGACATTTCATTTCTGTGGTGACTAGAGGACCAGAGGCATGTGTATTCACTCAGAAACATACATGGATGACATATAAATTCTCTTCAGGCATATTTGAGGGAACAACATTATAACATAGTAGAAAGCTAAAAATTGGAAACCTAACAATGGCTGAACATTCCACCATAGGTATACATGCAGAACACCCTCAGTGTGATCTCACTGCAAAGTATCAATAGTCATAGGGTTTTGAATTTGGTCTCTTGTCGCTGTATTTTGCTCTAAGGACTTTGGGTACGGGACACACCCAAAAACTTCATTTAGAGTAAGTGTTGAAAGTTGTATCATGTACTTGTACTAAAGCCATAGCACTAATGCTGATAAATGATGATGATAAAGTGGTTTGAACATTTGGCTATGGGGCTTGTGTTAAGTTGGGAGGGATCCATAAATCTCCAGGACACTCTTATTAAAGTTAGAACAAGTGGGTCAAAACTTTGATCAAAAAGATAATCTCTGGATGTTGAAAAGATTTAGAGAAAAGTGAAATAAGATTAGGGGCATTACACAAGCTGTTTGAATAGGTCTGCATGCAACATTTTTAAGCATGTTGTTGTTTCCCTTCTCGTTTTTCCTCTTGAAGTTGTCTTTAGTGTGATTCATGCATGTTTGCGTAATCTTTATACCCCTGCATTCAAGGGATCATCCCCTGTTTTCACGGCCACTGGCATACGTCTACTGCTCTGGACATACTTCATTCTCCAATTATATTTTCTTCAGCTATACGACTGTATGTTGTGATGACTTTCACAGTGACGCTGCCTCCCACTGTGCATCGAAATTTTCTAATTCAGCTGCATTTTGAATTCAGCTGATCATTTTCTTTTATCAAGTCATTTTAGATCAATATTAGAGATTTAAAATGTGCAAATTATAACATAATGATCGACGAGTGCCATAGTTCATAACAATAGAGCACACACAAGCACAATAAGTCTTCTTTATACTAGATTTAGGCCTGTGGGTCAACTTAGTTAGGACATAAAAAAATATGTTTTAAAATGTTAAAACCTGTTGCATTTACATTCTAATTTGATGGTGTCATAATTAGAGATGGTGGGGAGTATATAACTCTTTGGAAGATTCACTATTTTTGAACGATGTATGAACAATGTCAAATAGTGGTGTCATTATTTGACATTGACAGATGTGATTGTTGTCAGTTGAATTAAACTATAAGATCAAATATGGCAAATTTGTGGAGTCAATCCCTTAACAATTAATGATCAGGTTTAACATTTGTGGATCATAAGTTTGGAGATTTCCCATAGAGTTAAATAGGCCCCGGCCCTCCATCTGATATTTTGACATCAAATACTAGAATATGGACGCAAACTATTCCATTAAATTGTGAATAGATTTGCAAAAGCTCCAATATTAAACTGTGAAAAATACAAGTACTCGATTAACATAACTATTAAGGTATGTAATTTTGTGAATAAGGGATTACATATTAATAACATATTAAACTACATTTTGTGTACTCTTGTAGTGTTTTAAAGTTAAAATAAGTCATCAGAGAGCTTTGAATCCTCTTAAACAATACAGTACTTAGTGCAGTAGTAATCTATTGGAGAGAGCAGACAGTAATTTGGCTGTGGAAATGTCAGAACCAATTCTCCTTATGAGACCGGAGCTCGCACAAAGGCAGCAAGGAAGAGCTGGGAATCACAGAAATAATTGCATCACCGTTTTGTATTTTCTGAAAAATCTGATAAAGCCGTGGACTGTAATTACCTTTTCAGTTCACAGGGAGAGGCAGAGAGAGGGATAGGAGCGGGGATATGTGTGCTGGTGTGAAAGAACACTACTGCCACCTGTTGGGCATGACACAACTAGCTTGAACGCAGAGTACAGACCTTGGTTTTAATGGATTTAATTGGTCCTAAAAGCTTTATTATTTATTTATTTATTTATTTTTATGTATTTATTTATTTATTTATTTATTTATTTATTTATTTTTAGAAAAAACAGTTTTATTTTATATTTAAAGCCAAAATATGTAACTCCATCCATCCATTTTCTTCTGCTTATTCAGGGCCGGGTTGCAGGGGCAACGGTCTAAGCAGAGACTCCCAGACGTCCTTCACCCTAACCGTCCTCCAGCTCCTCCGGTGGAACCCCAAGGCGTTACCAGGTCAGCCGAGAGACATAGTCCCTTAGCGTGTCCTGGGTCTTCTCCTGAGCCTCCTCCCAGTGGGACATGCCCGGAACTGAGCATATACCTGAGCCACCTGTCGACGTGTAGGAGTAGCGTCTCTTCTCCGAGCTCCTCCCATGTGACCGAGTTCCTCACCCTATCTCTAAGGGTGTGCTCAGCCACCCTGTGGAGGTAACCCATTTCGGCCGCTTGTATCCGCGATTTTGTTCTTTTGGTCATTACCCAAAGCTCATGACCATAGGTGAGGGTAGGAACGTTGATTGACTGGTAAATTGAGAGCTTTGCCTTTCGGCTCAGCTTTTTCCTTACCGCAACAATCCAATACAGTGACCACATTGCTGCAGATGCTGCACCGATCTGCCTGTCAATTTCGCACTCCATCCTTCCCTCACTCATGAATAAGACCCCAAGATTCTTGAACTCCTCCACTCCCACTCACCACCCACCTGGAGAGGGTAAGCCACCTTTTCCCGGTTGAGAACCATGGCCTCAGATTTGGAGGAGCTGATTCTCATTCCAGCCACTTCACATTCGACTACAAACCTGGCTTGCCTGCTGCAGGTCCTGGCTTGATGAAGCCATCAGGACAACATCATCCGCAAACAGCAGAGATGAGATCCTGCGGTTACCAAACTGGATTGGATTCTCCTCTCCGTACCCTGGAATAGATCATACCGGGAAGGCTGATGGCATTCGGACACTTAAGGTACTCAGGGTGGATCTCGTCCACCTCTGGAGCCTTGCCACCAAGAAGTTTGCCAACCACCTCAGTAACTTCAGCCAGAGTGATGAATGAGTCTGCCTCTGGGTCTCCAGTCTCTGCTTCCTCCTCAGAAGACGTGACGGTGGGATTGAGGAGATTCTCAAAGTATTCCTTCCACCATTTGACAACATCACCAGTCGAGGTCAGCAGCTCTCCATCCGCACTGAAAACACTGTTGGTGAAGCACTGCTTCCCCCACTGCTTGGCCTGCTGGTACTCGTCAGCTGCCTCAGGAGTCCCATAAGCCAACATGGCTCGATAGGACTCCGTCTTCAGCCTGACGACATCCGCAGACCTTACGACAACAGCTATGAGCAGCCGTACCGAGAATAGAGGTCGGAGAACGTGGCCCACTCAGAATCCATGTCCCCAGCCTCCCCCGGGATCAGGGAGAAGTTCTCCCAGAGGTGTGAGTTGAAGACCCCCCAGGCCCTCACGATACACTTGGGCCTGCCCGGACTCTCAAGAAGTTGGGTTCCAGAGCCCAAGCTATGCTTGGAGGTGAGGCCAACTATATCTAGTCGGTGATACTCAACCTCCCGCACAAGCTCAGGCTCCTTCCCCCCCAGAGAGGTGATATTCCATGTCCCCAGAGCCATTCTCCATGTTCAGAGATCCGGTTGTCAAGGCCCCCGCCTTCGACTGCTGCCCAGATCTCTATGCACCGGCCCCTAAAATAATGTAACTTTCAAACTAAAATAAACTAAAATAAAAGCACTTTTTTTGTCATTTTGGTTTTGTTTATTACAAAACATGCATTCTTACTGCAAATAGGCTTCCATTTCCACAAACCTGATTCTTATTTGCCCTGGAGGAGGGCCTCTTCCTGCTAGTTTTCATGGAAATGTTTTGTTTGGCTATACTGTTCCACAGTATGGCATAAACTGTATCTATCTCCACACAGAATGTACCAGAATATGGTCTATTTCCATAGAATTATGCAAGTGAGGTACCACCCCTAGAAAGTTATAAAGTGCCTCTTTAAAACCCTATGTAGCCTAAGAATCAGAGGCAGCTTGCCTACATGGCTGATAAGTTTTGTCATTTTCACTTTTTCATTTTCATTACAAATTCAGTTACTGACTATAGTGTCCACTGCTCTACATATTACAGAGATAATAAGGAAAGCGCCCTCTTTGCACTAGTTATATATTATTTGATTCATACATGAATTCCTACATTGTCCTGTATTTGAGGTTTGAGTGCACAGTTTTGTTTTGTTTTTTTTTGTTGTTTGTTTGTTTGTTTGTTTGTTTGTTTGTTTGTTTGTTTTGTTTTGTTTTTTATCTGACTCTGTGTTACACAAGATTCAAAAATGTCATGTAGCCATTTTTCAACAACATAAGCAAGTAAAGGAATACTTGCTGAAATGCCATTATGAAGATGTGGTGTCTCTCAGTTCTGCAGCTTTGAACAAGAAGTCAATTGACCTTTTTCTATTATTTTCTTATTTTAGAACAATATGGTGGATTACAAAGAACAAAATATAAAACAATAATCTTTACCCATTATGGTTTAATCCATAATAGCTGAAAATTGACTTATTGGGTCTCTTTGAGCAAATCATGGCTGGACAAAATATTAGCCTATGCTGAAGATTCAAGGTTGATGAGCTGATGGCAAAAAAAAAAAAAAAAAAAAAAAAAAAAAAAAAAAAAAATGTATGTTGGCCAAGTATTTTGGTTGGTAAGAAATTCTCCCCATACAAAAAACACAGAATAATCTACAACAGCCCCGTCTATGGTCACTGGATGTCTTCTCATGTAGCCTCACACTTGCATCCATTATAATGTTCAACCTCTCAGTAAAACGATTCCACTCCACAGCCTCAATGCCTATTAAGTGCTATAGGTGTGACATCAGACTGACCGAACATTTTATATTCCATTTAAAAGTGGATATTCAGGGTCCTCTCCTGCTGCTGTTCTGAGCCTCATTATGGTAGGCCCAGTCTGACATGTTTGAACTCAAGATTGCAAAGGAAAGAGAGAAAAATCAAAGAAAAGCTGTAGCAATTGTCACAGCACTGTTAAGATTCACAGAGCTTCAAAGTTGGGTTTGTAGATCTGATCCTGTGTCATGTTTTAGAACCAGACAGCCTTTGATGAGAAAAGGGACCACAGTCACTCCATGTATATACTGCGTCAAACAAAATGTACAAAACACACTAACTTTTTAAATAAATTGTATTATTCAGAGTACTTTTCTAGAAGCATACTTTTACCCCTACAGTAATATTTTTTTTACTGAAGTAACAAAACCCTTACTTGATTAAACGTTTTGGTTACTCTTCCCACTGTGATCTACAAGTGACAAAAGCTTTATGTTGATTTGAACATTTGTGTTTCTTGCACCGCTTCTTCAGATATGTTTGTTTTACTAATTTATGTGATCTATTCTCTGAAAATACTAGATTTTGAGTATTATTCAACAGTGTGTTCCTCCAATTACATTAAATTATTTTAAATTCTAAACCAGATGTTACAACCAATTACTCTTTCAGTTACACTTAAGTAATTTCTTGGACTACTACTTGTACATCTACTTGGACTAATTTCACTTTTACAGTACAATATTTGGCTACTTTACTCACCTCTGCCTATATGGTTTTTGGTTGTTGTTGTTTGTTTGTTTTTTTTTTTGCTATCAAGTTTTTATTATTTTTTTTTATTTTATCTGTATGATAATAAAATCAAGAACCCCAGAACCAAGACAACAAAATCAAGATTCCCCCATGCCACCACCCCCTAATATATATAATATATATATATATATATATATATATATATATATATATATATATATATATATATATATATATATATATATATATATATATATATATATATATATATATATATATATATATATATAATATATATATATACATACATATATATATACATATACATATATATATATATATATATATATATATATATATATATACATATATATATATATATATATATATATATATATACTAATAAATTATGATTATTATTATCATTATTATTATTTAGAATTATATTATAAATATATTATTATAATAATCCCAAGCTCATGGTGACATCCTACCCCCCTCCCCTCCACATGAACAAAATCAAGACATACATCATACATCATACAGCTGACATACCAATGCATGATACATAGATACAAACTCATTATGCATATACGTGTACATACACATACACACATAAACATGGTGTGTGTATATATATATATATATATATATATATATATATATATATATATATATATATATATATATATATATATATATATATATATATATATATATATATATATATATATATATATATATATATATATATATATATATATATATATATATATATATAACACACGCACACACACACACACCATAAAATATACATATGCACATATATACACATACGTATACACATATATAAAGTTTTTGAGGTTGTTTTTTTTTTTGTGTATGTGTTGTTGTTGTTTTTTAGGTTTTTTGTTTTTCTTTTGTTTTTCTTTTGTTTGTTTTTTTTGTTTTTTTCAAATTGGAGTATTGTTTGGTCATATCATTCTGAAATAAGTCCAGAGAGTTCAGCAAACTTGATAAATAGTAAAGCCATCATGATTATACGA
Source organism: Periophthalmus modestus (assembly GCA_019594935.1). Lineage (NCBI taxonomy): Eukaryota > Metazoa > Chordata > Actinopteri > Gobiiformes > Gobiidae > Periophthalmus > Periophthalmus modestus. The sequence continues at coordinate 19,463,230 of JAIEZT010000007.1, read as the reverse complement.
TTTCGACAAACTGGGATAAAATTAAACCCAAGATAAAAGTCCTAAAATATGATATGACATTGTTTGCATAAATTATGGCAAAAGTGCAATGCTAAAAATCACGACAACAAAAAAGAGATCCCAGGTCAGGTCTCATCTGATATAACTGTGCTTGATGGGTTTTTAGAAATAGAGTTTGGCCAAATTTTCTGTTCTGTGATACCTCAGTCCACCAGCAGATGGCGCCATCAATCTGTAGAATGAAATCATGCTGGAGGCGAATTTGTCAGCGATAAATAAAAGATCATAGGCCGAAGTCTCCTCACTGAACAGACACTTTGTACTTGGTTTCTGTAAAAACGATTTCTTTCACTGCCCTGAGAGGAAGTACAGACCTACAATCTCAACGAAAACTTCATTTGAGGTTTAAAAATAGTTATTAAAGGTTCCATATTATATTCTTATTATTCCTTATTATTTCTTATGTATGTTATAGTGTTGTTTCCTCATCAAAAACATACTTGAAGTTGTGCTTTTATTCATTAACACACAAACCCTCAATATTTAGGCTGAGTTCTTCTCTCAAACAGAAAACACTCTGTTCCACCTTGTGATGTCATATGGTAACGCAGGAAATGCGCCACTGTGTTTTTAAACTCATACACTTTCACTTGAATCATTTGGATCACTTCAGCCCTTGAATGTCCCATCTGTACTAAACAAAAGGTAAACGGTAGGTAAATGTTATTCGAAAAACTACTGCTTTGTAAAATCACAAGATGGAGCAGAGCATTTTGAGCTTTAGAAACAAAGGATGCAGGATTACGCAAACTTCAACTATGTTTTTAGGAGGTAACACCATTATTAAATGGTCTAAAGTTCACAAGAGTCAATTTTGTGTAATATAGGACCTTTAAGTTATACTGAGTTTAAATATAGCACTTTTCAAAACAATATTAAAGGTCCTATATTATACTAAATGGATTCTTATGAGCTTTAAAACATGCTATAATGCTGTTACCTTGTCAAAAATATTCTATAATTCTATTCTATTCTATAATACTCTATCTTCTGATTTGTGCTATAATGTTGTTTCCTCCAAAAACAGACTGAGGGTTGTGTTTTGTTTCATTCACACATTTGAGTAATCCTGAATTTCTATGTTTCCAAAGATGAAATGCTCTGTTCCACCTTGAGATGTCATGTAGTGCTAATTTTCATGTTAACAGCTACTTTTTGCCTTTAGTTCAGTAGAGATTAGCAATTCCAGTGTTGAAATCATATAAATGATGATGATAGTGAAGGTTTAAAAACAAAATGGAGCATTTCCTGTGTTACCACATGACATCTCAAGGTGGAACAGAGTGTTTTCTGTTCAAGAGAAGAATTCTAAATATGCAGAATTTGTGTTTTGTTTCGTGTGTGAATGAAAGAAAACACAACACCATGTATGTTTTTTGGAAGAAACAACATTCTAGCATAGATCGAAAAATAGCATAATATAGGCCCTTTAAAGTATAATTCTATCGTGCTCTGACATGGGTCAAACTGTCACTATTTAGTTGTCTTTCACAGGTAATAACGCTTGATCAGAATAATATATGAAAATTGTAGCCTGACCCATTTCAAGCCAAGACTTCAAGCTTTCATTTGATGTATGTTTGTGATGGATTCAATATATTTTTAATATGTTTATTGATCTCACTGTGAATCTTAAAGGTAATGTAATGTTCATTTTTATTATAATCACTATAATAATGATATGTAACCTTAATATGATTTATGCACTTATGTCTGTTTTCTGAGCTTTGCAGAGAATGTCTTGTGAAAGTTGAATGACCATGGGAGAGGTCACAACAAACTTGATAACAGGAAACACCTTGAGAGGTTGTTTGTGCGAATAAGGACCGAAAGGAATGCTTAAACAACAATATTTTGAGAGTGAGCAGTGATGTGTAACTAGGGATCCTAACTGAATAAAGATGGAGAAAGGCGGCGGAGACTTCAGAGAGGCAGAGGAGGTTGTAATCTGAAGGTTCCTCATGAGTATAGCAATAATCTCTCTTGTCTTCTCTTTTCTTTTGAACTGTAATTAGGTTAAGTGTGAACCTATCAGTTTGACTTTTGGGAGATGCTCTGATGTAAAAGTAACAGTATGTAACTTTCTGGAAGTTGCTTGTCATTTGCATGATTCTATGAAAATGTAAAGGTAAAATATAGTCTGGAATACTCTCCATGGATATGGATATGTTTTATGCCATACTGTGGAAGATTATTGCCAAAGGAAGATTTCCATGGAAACAGGCAGGCCAAATATGACCAAATATGAGTCATGTTTGTAGAGATCCAAGTATGATCAGAATAAGGGGTGTATGTTTAGGTATTTCAGTGCTAAAAAATTGCACACTGTTGCTTTAACTATTGACTCTGCTGTCATTACCTGGCTCTGAATGTCCTTATAATCCTTCTTTGTACATATTGAGGTCCTGACTGAACATTTCTAACGCCTGTTACAGTTACACCGATTACACCTTGCTACTCCAACATTTTCCTGCTTTTCCTTTTGAAGAGTGCCCGTGTTATTTCCTAAAGCCCTGCAGGGGCCCTGGCTTGGGAATCATCATAAAATTAAATTTAAAGAACGCCAGGCCTTCTGTTATCTACGTCTGCACAAGCAGCATACAAATCAGGCCAGCGTCACTCACCACCACTCTCTGCAAAGGGCCTAATTGCTAATTGGGTACAGCGCTGTGCAAAATGGTTGAGAAATGCTGAGGAGAATAAAATTGTGGAGGTGTTCTATATTTGAGCAATATTCCGGTGACGTGCCCAGAGCAGGGAGCTGTTGAAAAGACAGGAGACAGTTTACATTAAGATTAAGCTTTGGTTTAATTTAGTGTGGCTTCAAAACAATGTCATGGTGTAAGAAGGTGCACCAGATAAGACCAGTAGCCCGAGGTAAGAACAAGCAGAAAAACATATCAACCGCATGAAAAGAGCTGGCTACAGAAGGCATAGTATTTAGTAGGCTACTGCAACATGGAGACTCATAATGGGAATATCTTTGGAGTCTGGCCATAGCAAGCCGACTAGCAGTGTGAAATTTGCAGAGGTGGGTAGTACTCAGTTACATTCACTCTACTACTTTTTTTTTATATTTCCTTGAGTGTCTGTGTAATCCCTCAGTCGTCCAGTTGGATTGAAGGTGGACACTGCCTTATATCTTATATCTAATATAAGGCAGTGTCCACCAGTAATCCAACCAGAACTGAAGAAGCGGCTTGGATGAGTAGCAAAACGTCTTCACTCCTACTTTTTTGTCCAGTTGACAGATTTTACTTTTGGCTTTTGCTTTCAATGGTAATGTACAATGGTAATGTGTAATGGTAACATACATTACCATTGAAAGTAAAAGCCAAAACAACTGGACAAAAAAAGTTGTAGGAGTGAAGACATTTCGCTGCTTCAGATTACCTTAAAGATGAAAGATATAATGCAGAGTCCAACAGCAATCTGATCAGAACTGAAGAAGCGGCTTGGATGAGCAGCGAAACGTCTTCAAACATACAACGATTTGTCCAGTTGGCAGATTTAAACTTTGTTTTTGGCTTTGTCTATTTCCTTGAGTAACTTTTAAAGAAATTGTACTTTTCAGAGTATTTTTCTAGCAGAATTCTACTTTATTTGAGTAAAACTTTTGGTTACACTTCCCACAGAGTTCAAGTGCCAAAAGCTTTATGTTGAAAATATGAAATGATTTGAACATTTGTTTCTTGCACCTCTCCTTCAGATATGATATTGTTTTTCCAAAGTTTTGTGTCCATCCTTTGAAAATACCAGATTTTGTGCATTATTTGATGTTTTCTCCTCAAATTACATAAACTAACATATGTTACATCCCAACAGTTACTCTGTAAAGAACCCATATTATGTTATTTTCTGACCTATGTTATAATGTTGTTTCCTCATCACAAACATACCTGAAGTTGTGTTGTGATTCATTCTTATGTGTTTAACACACAAACTCTGCAGATTTAGGCTGAGTTCTTCTCTCAAACACAAAACATTCTGCTCTACCTTCTGATGTCATGTGGTAAAACTGGAAGTGCTTCTCTGAGGTTTTAAACTCATACACCTTCACATGAATCATTTGGATAATTTGTCTATCTTTACTGAACAGAAGGTAAACTATTAACTATTAAACTATTAACTAACTAGTAAACTATTAACTATAAGCTATTAACTTGAAAACTACCGCTTCATAATATCAAAGTGCAACAGAGCATTTGAAGTTTTTGGAGATGTAGACCGAGTAATAATCCAGGATTACTCAAACATGTGTGAATGAAACAAAACACAACTCCAGGAATGTTTTTGATGACTTAACGACACTCTAACATAGCTAAAAGCTCATAAGAGTCAGTTTTGCATAATATAGGAAGTAATTTTCCCAAATACATCTTTCATGTTACTTGAGTAATTTCTTTGATCACTACTTTGAACTTCTACTAGAGCAATATTATTTTGAAGTAATGTTAACCTTATGTATTTTTTTTTGCTACTCTACCCTCCTCTATTTTGCATATTAAAAAAGATAAAATATGATACATTCAAATGTCTTCAATGTTGCTTTGTTAATAAATACGTTTAGGCTCAAACATATGCGATAGAAGAAAGAGGTAAAGAGAGCAAAATTAAATAATGAGTGTATACAGCCCAGCAGCAGCAGAGAGCAGGTCGGAGCTGTATAACCAGGTCACGTGGGCCCAGAGGACCACCTCTGCTCTCACTGTGATGGAAATTATAATAGAAATCCAAAAATAACGACTTTATCTGTGCCTTTATCAGGGAAGAGACAAAGACTAGTCAGTAATCCTAAAATCTAGGTAAGAAGATCATGGTGCCAATATGCAAATTAATCTAAATAAATTATGAAAACACCTGGGTAACTGCATTGAGTCTCAAGTCTACTTTAGTAATGTATTTGTTGGAAGAAAAAAATAAAGAACAAGTATCACCCTAGTGTAGATCTGTTTCTCTGACAGAGTAATAGTTTATGCAAGAGCTGCATAGTTAAACTGCTGCCCTCATCTGACCTCCAGAATGTGTCTGTGCTCTGTGTGCAAACAGGGCTCCAGGACGGGGTTCACTGAGCCATAAGCTAATGCTAATGAGGCTAATAACTGCACAGACACAGACAGAGCGGACTTCTCCATCACTGATCACTGCGGGCTGACACAGGGCTCTGAAAAGAAAGGTGAGTCTGCTGCAGTCCTGATCGTGCACGCGCAGACGCACCGGTCCAATACGCAGTCCATACTGCATCAGTCTGAGAGCGCGTTCCAAATCATCCGCCCCATTTGTGCGCGCTCCCTACAACTTCAAAACGCGTGAAAGTGAAGGTCACTATACACAAAAGCGCTCGCGCTGCGGTCCAATATAGCGCATGCGCAGTGCCGGAGGACTGCTTCACAGACCGCAGTGTAATGCCTGGCAGCAGACACATACGGGACTTGAGCTACTCTACAAGCCGCGAGTACGAGATGGGGGATGAAGTCATGGACGGGAAAGTCCAGCAGAGTCACCCCGGGTGCAGGTCCGAGGACGTACACCTGGGGCACCTGCGGGGCGAGGAAGAGGAGGAGGAAGAAGAGGAGCCACTGCGACTGAGCCGGTTGAGTGAAAACACACGACTGGCCACGCGGTACGCGGTGCGCATCTTCAGAGAGTTCTTGAGCGACAAGGCGCACAGCCCGGACTTTGAGACTTTGGACAAAGAGGCTCTGTGCGCGCTGCTGCGCTCCTTTTACGCAGAGGCGCGCTCCAAAAGCGGACAGTTGTACAGTAAATCCTCTTTGATCAGTATCCGCAGCTCTCTGAACCGGTACCTGAACGAACCGCCCTACTGTCGTACTCTGGACCTTACCAAGGACCCGGAGCTGCGCAGCGCCAACTTGGCTCTGGCGGCAGTGCTGAGACGGCTGGAGGAGCAGGGCGCGGGTCCTGTGGTCCAGAAACAAGCCATCACCAGAGCTGATCTACGCAAGCTCTATGAGTCTCCGGTGTTCCACGCAGACACACCGTTTGGACTACTCAACAAAGTGTGGTTCGAGACGTGTATGTACTTCTGCACGCGCGGGCGCGAGAATCAGCGCGAGTTGGAGGAGGACTCCTTCGGTCTTGCTGTTGACGAGGACGGCAGGAGGTTCGTGTACCTGAAGGCTCTGGGGCAGTACCACAAGTCCCGCAGCGGCGCATGGGGCAAGCGAAAGGATACGGAGGAGGACACCCGCCCGCGTATGTACGAGACGGGCACAGCACTCTGTCCGTACGCCAGCTTTGTCCAGTATGTGTCCAAGCGGAACCCGCTGTGCAACGCATTCTTCCAGCGCCCACGGGACCACTGCTGTTCCAGCGACGCCACATGGTTCGAGAACAAGGCCATCGGCAAAAACCTGCTGGGCACTCGCATGCAGATGCTGTCACGCGCCGCCAAACTCTCCAAAACCTACACCAACCACTGCATCGGCGCCGTCTCCATAGCAACGCTCAACAGCATCGTGGGCGCAAGGACGCTTTGTGTTACCAAGGCAACAGTGAACGGCCACGTGCAGCCTCAGCTGCAGCTTGTGGTGCCGTCCCTGCAACGGGAGATGTCTCCAGCGGCAAAAAGGCAGTGCGTGAGAGCCTGTGGTGAGACGCACAGTGAAATCACGGAGTCGACGAGAGCCACAGAGGCGCAGGAGCAGCCCACAGTCCACTCCATAAGTCCAACTGACCACAAGACTCCACAGGTAGGGTACAGCCTAGGCCTTCGTCAGTAGGCTGGATCATCACAGCAATGATGGTAGTCTGGAGGGTAGTGCCTCATCACCAAACCTTAAACTGGTTGAGTCATGACTTTGTGAGCCTCTGGCTTATGAGAACACAGTGGTGGTTGAGGCAGCAGATTCTTGTCAATAACCCACTGCCTGTCCGTTACACTGCTGTGTGCTGCCTTAGGATTGTGTATCCTCGTTCAAACTGCCTCTGTTGCCATTGGTAACTGCCTGACCTGTGGATACTGTAGTATTTTGCTGCTGATGAAAACAGCTGATCACAACTGATGCAATCCACTGTGTGTAGATCATGTTTCATAGAAGTCTTATGTTTGTAGTACGTTGCACTCTGAGTTATGGTCTTCTGTCACTGTAACCCACTCCCAAAATCCTTTTGAATACAATGATGTTGAGCAGGGGAGCAGAGCTGACTGGAGCACAGCATAGTGTGTGTGTGTGTGTGTGTGTGTGTGTGTGTGTGTGTGTGTGTGTGTGTGTGTGTGTGTGTGTGTGTGTGTGTGTGTGTGTGTGTGTGCGTGCGTGCGTGTGTGTGTGCGTGCGTGCGTGTGTGTGTGTGAGGAGAAGGGGTCATGCAACTGACCCTTCTACGCTCCTCACACATGGGGTGCTCTGTAGCTCGGAGGCCCTGGCAGCAACTCCCACCTTCAGGACATGGAACAAAACTGAGACACTTTGGATTTTACTGTCACCACTCGAGGGGCCTTTTTAAGATACCATCAAGAACGTATTGTCAAACTGGATAATTTGTGCCCATAAGAATCCAGCTATACTCGCAGAATCACAAAATATGCAAATCAACAATAATTAATCAACCAACCTGTTCAATAGACCTCATTGCAATGTCTGTTCCAGGACAACCAGAGCAGTAGTGGCCCTCCACTTCCCCCTGCCTCTCCGGTCTCCTCTCTGGGACCAGCTGGGATCCCTACAGAAGCCAAACTTTCCAAAAGCACTGCCCCAGTCCACATAGATGTAGGGGGGCACATGTACACCAGCAGCTTGGCCACACTCACCAAGTACCCAGACTCAAGGTAATACTTGCTAGAATGTTCCATGGTATGGAATTAAAACAATTAATCTCCATGGAAATAAGCAGGTCATAGTAAATTACATTTCGGCCCATATGGAGTAAGAATGTATGTCTCTCAAATATTAGTAACAATTTAAACTGTAATTGAATGGATGGATCAATTCAATCCCATCCTGTGGAACATTTCTTAGGCAAACCCTTATATCAGAAAAGTTAAATGTGCACCTTTAAAAAAGTTGAGTCACACATATCCTATCTCAGAATGATATATTGGTTTCTCTTCAAGTGTAAATGTGTATTTCAATCACTGACTTACACCACAATAAACATGCATATAACTATGTAGCATGTCCAATTAATTGAATTCATGTTTGTGTTACATTTTTTATACAATTTATATTCAGTTATTTGTGTAAATGTGTAAAGAAACTTTTTTGTTCTTAATTTTTGGTTTTAGGATCGGGCGCCTCTTCAGTGGGACAGAGCCCATTGTCTTGGACAGTTTAAAACAGCATTACTTCATAGATCGAGATGGTCCCATGTTTCGTTACATCCTAAACTTTCTGCGCACCTCCAAACTACTACTCCCTGAGGACTTCAAAGTGAGTTTGAGTCTATCAGCAGGTACTAAGGCATCTCTAACATTCAGCTATTTTTAATGTTATTACAATGAGCACATAATGATAAGTCAAAGCTACACATGGACAGTACTCAAGTGAGAACTCGAGAGCATGTCCAGTAATTTTGATCCCAAATACCTTAAATGCCTCACTTGTCTTTTGCCTTTAACTTTAGATACCATATTAGTGGATTTGGCCGATATGTCATAAATGAAAAACATTGCCAAGGCCAAGCATGCACTGAAATGACTTCACTGTTTATTCCACTTGTATAGAAAAAATTTAGCTGGCACTGCTGCATCGCCCACAAGAGTCGCAGTCCTGTGCCCTGCTCATGAATGCACTTTTGAGAGGCACATCTTCATCTGCACACCCAAGCCTCAACTCATCTATTTCGCTCAAACTGGATTGTTTAGTAGGGGTGGGTGATATGCTAAAAATTTATACCATGATTTTCCAGCGCCTACGGCATTCAAATTTGTAGCTTTATACTGTCTTTAAGAGGTAACTGCATTTATCTGCTGTAATTCCTCCTGTTATTTGCTCAAATCATGACAGATATCAGCCAAGGCATCAGATCATGATTCAATTTTTATCAGCATATTACATAGACCAATGCTGTAGTCCTTTAGTCAATTGGTCGATGGTGTTTTAATCAACCACATTTTTTATTAGCTGACTAGTTATTTTATTCAATTTGAAACCAAATTTTTGGAAAGGAGAAAGCATAGGTTTAGTTTTCTGGAGATTTGGGAGTGACTGGACAGTTTAAACTGCTTTTTCACTCATGAAGCTACAGTTTACTAGTACTAGCACTTCAGTACATAATCATTTTTGTGTAAGATCTTAAACAGAGATATTATACAAAATCCTAGACGTCATCCATGCATGTTTCAGCAATTTAGCGATCTCTCCTGGTCCCTATTGGAACCCTCCTTAGAGTTAGTTGTAAGATTCTGTCCAATGCTCAGCCCAGAAGGCTATGCTTCCACACAATTCTCCATAGATATACAAAACTGTACACAACAATTTGACAAACTTGATACAATGTGCAGTAGTTTAATCAGCAAAAAGCATGCTGATTGTGTTGTGATAACTTAACATTTTTAAAACGATAAAAGGTTACATGGTAAATTTGTTATGTGTTTGTATTTAATACCCCGTAGAAGTAAAAAACCCTCTTGAATAATTTGGTGAGGTTGGCAAGACCCACCCCACGCACCTTTAGTTGATTAATCCGGGTAGTCTTTAGTCGACCAAGAATTTCTGAGCTAATGATCTGTGCACGTATCGTCCTCAGGAGTTCTCCGTGCTGTACGAGGAAGCGTGCTTCTTCGAGCTGGCTCCTCTGCAGGCAGAGTTAGAGGTGTGGAGGGCTCAGAGACAGGACGCACCGCTGTGGGTGGACTGTGCTTTGGTCCATGTGAGTCCTGGTCTGGGAGAGAGGGTCAGTGTGAGCGCTCAGAGGGACGTTCTACATGAGGTGTTTCCAGACGTACAGGACGTTCTGAGGAGGGCACTCAACGACACCTGGAACCACAGTGCAACACATGTTGCAAGGTTTCCACTCAGCGCCTATTGTCAACTCACCTCTGTGCAGGTACAGTGAACAGTGAAGTATGTTACGTGAACACCAAAACATGTATCATTATCTGATCAGGTTACTGAAATGTCTTGTGAACAGTTGCATCTGATGTGAGCAATCTGATTTATTTGATTGTTCACACCTGTTCAGGATTTGACAAGGAATGAAAGAGAAATGTTAAATATATTGAGTTATTTTAATATTCATTCTACTTTGTCTTCCAGAACAGCTACTCCAAAGATCCACTAATTAACTAACACATGTCACCAGGCTGATCTAGTTATTGGGTTATAGTGATAGCCCATGCAGTGGTTGAAAGGCTATTAAGTTACAGAATATTGAATATCTCAGTGTCAGGCATGTGACCTTTGGGCCTTCAGTGATGTCCCACTTACTCATTACAACAGCACCTCAATATAGGCTAGTCAAGCCTATATTATTATTGTCCTTGCTGGGACAGGTTAGCTCATGCAGGGGCTGGCCGACCTCTTCTCATAATATCCAGCTTTTCGTGAAAGGCCCGTCTTGAAAATGTCATGGAAAGTATATCTGCAACCAGATAAATCTTTTCTCCTCCCTCGACCATTATGGGTAAAAAATACAGCAATAGCTGTTGGATCTCTGTGTTAAGTTTGACATTCTGCAAACTGCCACCTTTCTGGCTCTAGCAGTGCTTATTATCCAATCACAGGACACGTACATGTCCAGTTTGCGTAGGACCTTCTAGCTAGTCCTGGAATGCAGAATTGACAAATGATTGACTATTGAAACTGAGTGTGTCTATGTCTACTTACAGTGGACGGGGCAGCTCTGTTTATTCTATTTCTGTTTATTGTATTCTATTTATTAAGCCCCCAGGAAAATTACATTTGCCTGACAACATAAACTAGCTGAAATATATTTGGATAAAAACTCTACCATAATAAACAATGTTGGAAGCCACTCACCTAAGTGGATATAATATAAGATAAGATATAAGATAATAGATAATATAAGATGATATAAAATAAGAGAACAGGAAATAGAGATTATTTTTGTTACATATTTATGAAAATAAAATAAATTCAGTTTTCTGATGTTTAGGCCAGCAGAGAAGGCCTTGTTGGCCCTGATGGCCCACCACTGGAAAACCTGCATTAAGATGTAATTTTCTGTTCTGTTACATAGGTCATCAGAGTACAGTATTCTGAATAGTATTATACTATGGCACAAAAACACATTTTTTAAATTACTAATTAGAGAAAGGAAAATAAAACACACAGTCACCAGAATAGCTGTTGTTTTTTAATCTGATAGTGTGCTTTTTTAAACCTAACTCGCATCAATTACCGAGATCTATTGATTTCAGGAAAGTAACAGTATTCTGAATACAACCAAAGAGAAACTGTACCGAAATACAGTTACTCAACAAAGGAATTCTGTATTTAGTTTCTTACCAACACTGTCTGGTTGTGACATGTGCTCCTATATTTACAGCCAAATGTGATCTCATTAGCTGTTAGACACTCCTATACCATGTAAACTGTTTAAGGAAATGTTACACTATGTATAAATACAAATGATGTGTTTATAATAAAAGGTAAAAAGATGCAGTGTTTTTGGTCCTCCTTTGATGACATTAAAGACAATCATTGTATTTTATCAGAAGCCTGTAACAGTTACCTTAGGTTACTCTGAGCTTAACATTATTTGCCAACTAGTCTCAAGGGAAATTAGAGTGAAGGGGACACAGCAGTCCTCCAGGCATGGGCCAAACTAATGCACTTCACAGATAAACGAGTGAGAGACCACAGGGACCTAAGCTCAAATACACTGGTGCCTGCCCTAGCTTGATAAATGTACTGGAGTCAACTCTTTAGGTAAGTGATGCCTGGACAAAATATGAGTGAGTTTAGCCAATGGTTTCTTTGATCCTTGTTGTGCGTTTATACCTTTCATTCAATTGATTTACAAGTGGCAAAACAACCACTATAACAAAATTTGCACATTTCCAAAACAATTGTGCCTTTAAAAGGCACAATTGCATAAGATGGGTTTTCATGTTTTTTTCTACTTATAACTTGTTTTGGTAGGATAGAGCCTAAAAATAAAATCATAGTTTTAGGCCAGTTAAATACAAAAAATACAGGATGTGGCTGTGAGTTCCAAAACAGAATACTGCTACCTATGTCATCAACACAGAAAACTATCCAAAATGTAGGGACATTTTATGAGCAAAGAACACATTTTCTGACAAATTAAACATTGATTTAACTAGGTTTTGTCATGTATTTTTAATCAGAACTATTGTGTAATTTAGACACGTTTTGCCCTTGTTACCATTGTGGTTGCTTGCTAACTAAATTGGAGGAATTACCTCTGGATTACCAAATAACAAATCATTGCAGACCATCCCTACCAAGCTTACTACTTAGCAATAACCAACATATGTGTTATATTGACATGGGGTGCCACAAGGCTCATTGTTAGGACCACTATAATTCCATGCATCTTGTTGCAGGTTCTGGAAAGCTTTCAGCAGAGAGGTTTCAGGATCTGCGGTTCGTGTGGTGGAGGAGTCGACTCATCTCAGTTCAGTGAATATGTCCTGCGCAGAGATGGCCATGACAGTGTCCACATGATCACAGTCAAACAGGAGCCTGACTGACAATAACACAAAGACAGAGAGGAATTTGGGGATTTGGAGAGAGGACCAAGGCTTTGACAGGGATCCAAGCAAAAAGTCATATGCTTCCTACTTCCATAATATACCCAGTGTATATTATTCATCACATTGATGCAATTTTTCACAAGCCACATTGGGAAAAGGGCACATAGATTTTTTGTATTTTATGGATTAATCAATGCCAGCAATAGACAATCTCAAGCACATCATTTAGGAAGTCCTACATTTGTGCAATGGCAATACTCTGGCCCTGTACCATGAAGCAGGTTAGTCCAAGTTCAGTTTGTTAACCCAGAAAAGAGTTCATCTCAGAGTTCACAGAGAGAAAACCCTTAGTCAATCAACATGGTAACTCACTCTGTGAACCTAATCTGGTGCAGAGCAGGTTTTATTCCTCTAATCCCGAGTTTACCCTGAGTTTGTTCCAGAAGGAGAGCTCTGATTGGACAGTCACAGATGGACTAGGTGCACTTAATAATGCTTAACAAGAGATTCATGATTTGACTTAATTTCACCTTACACTTATTTTACTCAAATACTTCGTCACTGAATGTACTAAAGTGTGTTGGGAAGTGCAAATCATTAGATTTATGTATCACACTATCTGCAATGTAATTGTACACTTAATAAAAATTGATTTATGTGGGGTACATTTAAAAACCCAACCAACTACACCACTGATAAAATGATAATTAAAATGGTAACTAGCCAATTTTAATTTAAAATCTGAAATTAAATATTTATAGTATTTTTATGCATGTAGGCTGCAATTAAATTATGTGGGCCTCGAGTAATCTTATTTGTATCTTCATACTAAAATAGTATAAATTGCTTAAACAATGTGCTTCTCCACATTCCTTTTATAAAAACCTGCTTGATATGTCTAAAGCAGGGGCCACAATCACATGACTTCCTCTGAGATCGTTTACAGTTGCCATGGTGGATCCTCTTTTTTTGGGATCCTTTGATAGTCATGTGTCCTCTGATAAACATGGGGTTTACCATCTCTGAGTTTTCAAACTGCTCTAAACCTGTTTAGTGAAACAGAAAACAGTTGTCTGTCTCAAGGGACCCTCACCCTAACCCTGAGTTGGCTCTTAAATCCAAGGTTTATTGAACCTTGTTGCAGTTTTGTTTTAAAGTGAAATATTAACAGTGCCATAAAGTTGTAAAAGGCTTGTTGGGAGAGAATTGTAAACTCAGTATTGCATGTACATTTTTATATGGTCAGTAATGTTTTTAGCACTTTGCAGCATTTTCTGTGAAAAAAGTAAAAAAAAAAATTGCAGTCTAGTAAATAGAAAGGCAACTTACTTGTACATTTTACACATGACTTTCATCACAATTAATAAAACACAGTATAAAGTACAGTGGGTTTTGAGTTAAACTATACTTTTTAATGGGAAAACAAAACAATAACTCCAACAGCACACCTCCATTTCTGAGGTGATTTACAAAAACAACTTTTTCTACTTTATAGTGACAGGAATAACAAGCAATTAATAATTTTATATAATTCAAATTATATACATTGAAACTGATTGAAATAAAGAACAGTTGAATGTGTCCCCAAAAGGAGATGTTTGTGCATTCACTGCATGGCTCTGTAGAGAGTGTGAGAGTGCCTGAGGAAGCGGTCTTGCTCCATACACTGCAGCAGGTCTCTCAGGATGATCCGGGTCACCGTTGGATTGCCGGTGCGGGGGAGAACACAAACCTAACACACACAAAGAACAGCCTGGGGTAAATCACTTACAAAGGTTCTATATGCTTTATGTAGGATAGAGTGCATCAGACATGGAGTTGAGTGCAGGAAAAGACATTCGGCAACTGCTAGAAAAGGGAGAAAGCATACATTACAGTGAGGCAAATAAGTATTTGAACACCCTGTGATTTTGCAAGTTCTCCCACTTAAAAATCATGGAGGGGTCTGAAATTTTCACCTTAGGTGCATGTCCACTGTGAGAGACATAATCTAAAAAAAATGGAAATCGCATTGTATGATTTTTAAAAAAAATATTTATTTGTATGTTACTGCTGCAAATAAGTCTTTGAACACCTGAGAAAATCAATGTTAATATTTGGTACAGTAGCCTTTGTTTGCAATTACAGAGGTCAAACGTTTCCTGTAGTTTTTCACCAGGTTTGCACACACTGCAGGAGGGATTTTGGCCCACTCCTCCACACAGATCTTCTCTAGATCAGTCACGTTTCTGGGCTGTCGCTGAGAAATACAGAGTTTGAGCTCCCTCCAAAGATTTTCTATTTAGGTTTAGGTCTGGAGACTGGCTAGGCCACTCCAGAACCTTGATATGCTTCTTACAGAGCCACTCCTTGGTTATCCTGGCTGTGTGCTTCGGGTCATTGTCATGTTGGAAGACCCAGCCACGACCCATCTTCAGGGAAGGAGGTTGTTCTCCAAAATCTTGCAATACATGGCCTCCGTCATCCTCTCCTCAATACAGTGCAGTCGTCCTGTCCCATGTGCAGAAAAACACCCCCAAAGCATGATGCTACCACCCCCATGCTTCACAGTAGGGATGGTGTTCTTTGGATGGTCCTCATCATTCTTCTTCCTCCAAACATGGTGAGTGGAATTAAGACCAAAAAGTTCTATTTTGGCCTCATCTGACCGCATGACCTTCTCCCATGACTCCTCTGGATCATCCCAGTGGTCATTGGCACACTTAAGATGGGCCTGGACATGTGCTGGTTTAAGCAGGGGAACCTTCCGTGCCATGCATGATTTTAAACCATGACGCCTTAGTGTATTACTAACGGTAACCTTGGAAACGGTGGTCCCAGTTCTTTTCAGGTCATTGACCAGCTCCTCCCATGTAGTTCTGTGTTGATTCCTCACCTTTCTTAGGATCATTGAGACCCCATGAGGTGAGATCTTGCATGGAGCCCCAGGCCAAGAGAGACTGACAGTCATGTTTAGCTTCTTCCATTTTCTAATAATTGCTCCAACAGTGGATCTGTTTTCACCAAGCTGCTTTGCAATTGCCCCGTGGCCCTTTCCAGCCTTGTGGAGGTCTACAATTTTGTCTCTTGTGCATTTTGACAATTCTTTGGTCTTGGCCATGTCAGTAGTTGGAGTCTTACTGATTGTATGGGGTGGACAGGTGCCTTTATGCAGCTAATGACCTCAAACAGGTGCTTCTAATTTAGGATAATAAGTGGAGTGGAGGTGGACTTTTTAAAGGTGAACTAACAGGTCTTTGAGGGTCAGAAGTGGGAGAACTTGCAAAATCACAGGGTGTTCAAATACTTATTTGCCTCACTATAGGTCCTCAAAATGTTGCCTATAACAGAGTTGAAACCCATGAATGGTTGGTTGTTGTCTTTCTGGGTCTTTCTGAGTCTTTCAGGGGTTTAGACATTTATAACCAAGATGTCCTTCCTCATGCACCCTCCCACATGCTATGACTGGTACAAGCAATGCAAATAGTCCTGACCAAATACACAAGGATACAGTAGAGGAGGTATATTGTTGTTTTATGATGTTAAAAGTTGAGAGACATAGTGAGGAGGAGGATGCCTCGAGATTCCAGAAAGCTCTGGCTAATGTAGTCTAAATTCTGAGGAAGAGTTGATTTTCTGTTTAAATCTACAGCCTGCTACAATTATGAATGAAATTAGAGACAAAATAAACGGGGCCAACAGTATATTTGTTGAAGTGTGGCTGGTACCAACAGTTAAGGCTAATACTATTTAATACCAGATTCAGTACAGTGGACAAGCCTCTCAAATAACCCAAAGAAGCAAAGACAGTGAGAATGTTTATTAAGGGGTTTAAGAATGGCTATGTTGGATTTGTATAGATTGAGAACCAACCTAACAAAAATCATATAAAAATTAACTAGGTGTGTAATTTTGATATAAGAAAACTGAAATCAAACAAAAATCATATGATCTGGACTGTATATTTTCATGGCTCTCAATACAGACCTGTCCATCCAGCTCCAGTGGCCTTTTCTTCCGGGGCCCAATGGCAGCCAGAGCCGCGAGGTTGGCTTCCCTGTGCTGCAGTGCTGCCTGCTCCAATTGCTGTAACTGAGAACACCACAAAAACATTGAATTTACAGTACAATCAATATTAACTCAATTCCACTGTAAGGTCTGTCAAATCGATTGTGGATATTAACATCCTTCTTTTGTTCTGAGATTATTATGATGTTATTTTTTGACAATACCACCAACTGATTTAAGTTGCTGATATGAGTATTTATTAGTTAAATATATAGTGACTGCACTTGGACAAAAACATATTTATTTCTGGTCTGGGAGGAGGTCTAAGGACAGAGCAGCATATGCATGGAGGCTTGAGAGAGCTGGTCCGAAGGACAACACGGAGGCACTCATTCTGGCTGCAAAGGAGCATTAGAGCAATAGAGGCCCAGATCTACCACACCAGACAAGACCCAAGGTGTAGGCTGTGCAAAGAGGCAATCCAGCACATAAATGCAGGGTGTAAGATGCTGGCAGTGAAAGTATATATGGAGCGGCATAACCAAAGGTAGTGGAGAATGACCAAGCCAAGATCCTGTGGGACCACCAGATACAGACTGACAGAATGGTGATGGCGAACCAGCAGGACATTGTGGAGATGGATAAACAACAGAGTAAAGCTGTTGTGGTGGACACTGCAGTACCAAGTGATGGGAACAGGAGAAACTAGAGAAATACCAGGGGCTCAAAGAAGAGCTGGAGAAGGCCTCAAAGGTGAAGGCCTCAGTGGTGCCCGTGGTTATCGGAGCAAGCTCAGGACTACAGC
This sequence comes from Periophthalmus modestus, assembly GCA_019594935.1. Lineage (NCBI taxonomy): Eukaryota > Metazoa > Chordata > Actinopteri > Gobiiformes > Gobiidae > Periophthalmus > Periophthalmus modestus. Next base: position 19,445,735 of record JAIEZT010000007.1, on the reverse strand, counting down.
AGATTATAGGAAAAATCATCAGACATCTCAGTCCAGAAAAGCACAGTACTATGAACAACAAAGATACCGTGCAGAATGATGGATTCAATATATTTTTAATATGTTTATTGATCTCACTGTGAATCTTAAAGGTAATGTAATGTTCATTTTTATTATAATCACTATAATAATGATATGTAACCTTAATATGATTTATGCACTTATGTCTGTTTTCTGAGCTCTGCAGAGAATGTCTTGTGAAAGTTGAATGACCATGGGAGAGGTCACAACAAACTTGATAACAGGAAACACCTTGAGAGGTTGTTTGTGCGAATAAGGACCGAAAGGAATGCTTAAACAACAATATTTTGAAATGAACTTTGTAATATGTGATTTTCACACAGAACCTTCAAGCTCTCAGGCGTCTGGCAGAGGACCTGAGCTTGGAAAAAAAAGATGAGACCACCCACGGAATTTGAGGATGAGATTTTTTTTTTTTTGCTTTGAATGGTAGAGTGTAGTAGAGTGTACATTTGAGAAGGCGCCTGTGTACCATGCTTCTTTAAATAGAACAAACTCTGTGCTTTCATCTCCTTTACACCTCTATCTCACCTCAGGCTCCACAAACACCCTTACGCACACAGGTTTACAACCAAACAAGCAATTAACACTGGCAAAAACAGACTCTGAACTGCAAGCCAAAAACACACGTGTGACAATTTCAATTTGCACTTAGTAAAATTAGACTAATCATGTACATCTACCGTTTCTCTAGAAAAATTTGAGGAAAAAAAAAAGTTAAAAAAAGCCGTTACCTCTTTGGCTCTTTGCTTTAGCAGCAGCATCTCTGGGTCCTCCATATGTGCACGGCTCTGTAGAGAAACAAGTTGAGCATTGTTAAAATGTTTGCTTTTTGGTTTCTATCTGACACAATTTAGTTATGCATTTAATTAGTTTGAGCTTCATAAAAAGAAACGTCTGTTTATTATTTTTTTTATTGGAAAACAAATAATGTTGTCACTAGAAATTCAAGGAACAATCAGAAGGAAAAGGTATTTCTTTGTGACATTTGTGATAAAATTGTATCATGAGAGAGGTATATTATTATATCCTTAATGTATTTATATACATAAGCTCAGAAATGCTCACTCGGGCCAACCGCAGCAGTTTCTCTCTCTCCTCTTCATCTTTCCTTTTCTTTCTCAAAGTCTCCATGTCCTCCAGAAATTTCAGCTGTGCACGAACATCACTCACTTCAGAATGTAACCAGTTGTCCTGTACATACACACACAAAAAAGAAAATAAATCTGTCCTTAGTCTAAAGAAACATCTTTTTTGAATTATGTCTGGTAGTAACAGTACCTTGATGAGGTTCTTGCGGTGTTGGGCCATCACAGAGAGTTTCTCCAGCAAAGTCCGTAGAAACTCTTGAGCAGCGTGAGACACCAGCGCTGCCACCTCTGGACTCACCTCTGTGACTTCCAAAGGCTGACCTGAGATAGGAAACATCATTAGAACGATTCATAAGAATAAAAAATACTGCATAAGCCAAGCCTATGTGAATAAATTCTGTCATGTTTTGTGTCATTTTGGCTCCTCAAACTAGGGTCACCTTTTTTATTTTAGAAACTGGTGCCTAATGTGAGTTTAGGCTAACAAGGGGCTAATTGAGGCTTAAGGTGAACCAGGATGAAAAGACAAGACAGGAAAAATCCATTATTACTTATCTAAATGAATACTATAATAAGGTAAATAAAATAACAAAATTTAAACTTTAGTCATTATAAGGATACAAGGATAAGACAAAACCAGGACTCTGCACCATTAATAAAAATCCATATACTAACATTCATTGCACGTCATATGGTAATAAAGTAATGGGAGTAGACAGGCTCTGGACTGTTACCCATTTGTAGGACTCTGGCGAGCAGTGCACTTGGGGTGAGAAAGGGCTGGTCTTGGCAAGACTGCACCACAGCGCCGACTTGAGTGGTGAGGATCTGAGCATTTTCCTCTCTGAGATTCACTCCAGCCATAGAAGCCACATCATTTATGTCATCATCTTCTCTGGAAAAACAAATTATAATTAACTACCACACCATTCAAACTTCGATAAAATTGCTTACTTATAAGATCCTGAGGTGCCTTTCGACGTTTGACAAGGCTGCTCATATGACTGTCTCATTGAAAGGGTACCTAGGGGTTCAAAGCATCCTGGAAATTTATTAAATCCCTTTTCCATTTTTAATAATTGAAGCCCTTTTGTTCGACTGTATGCAACCCTTAAATTATGTCCATTAGGACGTTTTAAAACACACATCTCTCTTTAAAGCTACATGTCATTTCCGAATGTTGTTGCCTACATTAAGGTTAAATTTAAATTACACTTTATTGTCCTCATAGGGAAATTTCTCCTCTGCATTTGACCCATGCTTTTTATACCATAAAACCTCAAAGATCAAAGTAGCTACTCATTTTAAACCAGTTAAGATGATAATGGGCAAAATTTAAACAGGTATGGACTTTGGGAGACTATAGTCCAAACTTTCTAGTGCTAAATGGTACTGATTGTGTTTGGTTTGAATTAAAAAGACGTGCAACTTGTCTATGGTCATGAACCATCTTTCTATGGTCATGAACCAAAAAAATTATAAAATAAACCTTAGCAAAAGTTGAAATTGAGCAATATGATTTTTTTTTTTTTTTTTTTGCATTTTACCCAGTCTAAATCAGAAATCTCCAGCTACAAATGTGCCACCTGTGAAGTTCCTCGCAGACTGTAGCCCTGTTGGTTTGGAAGGAATTTTGTTTCTGGATTGAGAAAACCATCCAGAAGTCAATGGACCAGGCCTGGGAGGAGGCATCAACTAAGTGTCCAAATAGACAGATGACAAAAATGTATTATTCTGTTCTCTTTAATCACTATTCATCAATTAATGTCATGTCTGTGATCGGCACCTGTTTTGTTGAGTCAGTGGTAGGTTTGGGGGTACTGGATGTTTTTGTTGCGGCTTGTTGAATAAAAAGCTCTGGGTCAGGAGTCAGGATTCTTACAGCAGGGAGACTTTTCTGTTGAGAAGAAAAAATAATGTTACAATACAGTGCATATGTTATTAAATAAGTGAAATAATAATGATAAACAATAAACAATAATTTCTGTCCAGCAACAGGGTGAGTTGACCTGCTTGATAATTAACAGTAAATGCCTGATATCATTTTGTATCTCGGCCATTCATTTTTTGAATATTACAAACTAACAGATATCTGGATTAAGAGCCTTTAGAAAATTTTAAACCAGGCATGGCACTAGATAATAGTTCACAAATTATACATTGAAACTCTGGTTACCTTCAGAAAAGGTACAAGACAGGGCTGTGGCGTGGACTTCAACTCACGATACAGCTTCTCCGTGAACTGATCTGCTTCCAACTTTCCTTCCTAGAAAAGAAAAAAATTTTGTAGTGTGATACAGTAAGTAAAACATTTGAGATAATTTATTTTGTATTATTTTTTATGGATAAATACCAGCAGATTTTTGACCAGTCCTCTGACGTTTTCTGCCATGTTTGCTGATCTGGAGTCACTTGAAGCCAGTTTGATAAGAGTCACCAGAAAATTCTTACACTTCTTTACACTTTCCAGTGTTTCCTGAAAAAATAAAACGATACTAAAAACAATCAAGAAAACCTGCAAACTATAAATTTATCACCTGACTAAAAGCAGATGTAACCTCCTTCTTTGGTTGTGGGATTGAAGTCAAGATTCGAGGCTGGTTCAGGGACTGGACCGTAGTGGATTTGGGAGGTACACTGACAACCTGGTACAATAAATGTTTAATTCATCTGGCAGTTTGAACTAAGACAGATTTATTTCTATAAATTGATAATAGTGAGCTTGTACCTTTACCAGGGCTGTCTTCTGCACAGGAGGTGTCTGGAAGTTGGGTGGAGCAGTCATTCGAATCACAGCCACCTTGTCATTTATTTTGCCCACTGGAGGAGTTGGCTGAATGCAAAGAAAATGTTGCTTTGTACTGTTTCAATACAGATTTTTTTTTATGCAAACAGCTTGCAGATGTGCTTGTATTAATAGTCCCTTTTGGAATTAAATTGACAATCGACAACAAGGGCTTTTTTAATGGCCAACTAAGCAATGTATGGATTTATAAGCGCAAGAGCAGGAGAATGCATGGAGTGAGTTGGCTACAGCTTTGGAGTGACTGGACAGTTTAATCTGCCTTTTGTTTGCCGGTCCTTTTAGTTGACTAAAGGGCATGTCTTGAGTCGACCAGAGATATTCAGATAAAATATTGATACCTTTCAACTCATGTTATGTGTGTTGCACAATATCAATTATTGCGATTATCAGTACTTTTGTGATATATTATGCAGCCCTACTTGATTGATACACTAAATTAAAGCTTGGGCTTCCAGTGCAAATTTAGTAGTTTCAGAGCCCTATGAAGGCCCTTGCTGTATACAGAAGAGACGCTGTAGCCTTGCTGATGACCTACTCGGAGGAGTGAGAAGCCTTGGTGTGGGGGGTCCGGTGCTGGAGCGTGTAGCCTGCTGTGCCTGAGCCAGAGCCTGCTGCGACACCAACATCAACTGCCCACTTTCACTGCGTATCAGCATCATACCTGCATACACGAGTAAACATCAAACCACAAAATTTAACATCATGTTTAAAGTGCATATGACAGGCTTTCATGTTTTTTCTAATTATTACCGATACTTGGTTTGGCAGGATAGCGCCTGTGATAAATATTTATCATAATTTTACATGGTTTGAGAGGCAGTTTGTGGAAAAAAAGTTGAGAAGAAAAGTACAATACAAGACATAACAGGAACAGTAGAATACCTCTACTTATGTCATCAACAGTGAACATTTCTTCCAAAATGCACAGACAAATTATGAACAAGCAACACATTTTTCTAACAGATTAAAGATTGATTTAACAAAATAAAGGTGTTGCCATCAATTTTTATTAATTTAATTATAACTAATGTTAACATTATGGTTGCTAGATGACAGAAATGGAATTGCCTCTACACATGTCCTATATGCTGCCCCTGTCTAACCAGGAAATGAAATAAACTTCATCAGAATTTTAAAAACTAAACAAAAATAGGCAACGTTTTCCTGAAATCATAAATATAATTATGTTAGCTATGCTTTAGTGAAAAAGTACTCTAACCTGTCACATGCACTTATGCACTAAGGGCTATTGTGCATGTTTTTATTTATGGGATTTGCTACTCATGAATAAAGATAAAAGAAGAAGAAAAGTTGCATTTATCCAGTCTAAAAACAATTTGGCCAACTACGGAATTCCCTGTTAAGCCAAAATAAAACCAATAGAAATAACAAAAAAATAACTTTGTGTTCATCCAAAAGAGTCCTGAAACTAAAGTGTGATAAATTTATTTGCCAGTATTTCCCCAGCAGTTAATGGAGTTGTTTACTATTTACGCTACTACACTGCTGTGTTTCTTTGCTGAAAGAGGAGGCTAGGGGTGAGATAACTGGCCTGTTTGAGATGAGCAAGGCGGGCGCAGATACGTGGTGCATGCCGGTTAGTTTTGTGTCTAAGATGCCACCGACTTGCTCTGACGTAACCTGTCCGCCGGTAACGGGAATCTCGTGAGAGCAAGGTGAACTCAGTTTTTGAGCAAGGCAAGCGTAGCAGCTCTCCACCGACTGCGGCCGCCAGCATGGACTACAAACGCTTAATGCATGATGGGAAATGACGTCCTGTCCACACGTGCATTGACAGCTGATTGGGCCCGAGTTGTGTTTTGATCAGAAACATGATGCCCTGATGCACGGCGCCTCCTCCTCCAACTTTACACAAACTACTGCTCTATATTTGATATCAACATATGTTTTAAATGTGACTGAAAGTGTCAAGGCTGGTGTCAGATATGGATCACTTGTAAACAAATGCAATATAAGTGCAATCTGTTAAGGTGAAATAAATGTTAAAGGTTCACATTTGTTGTGTTTTTATTGTTTTAACATAGTAAGTAACGGCATAGTCACTTTGCCTAGTAACTAGTTACTTCTCCCAAAAAAAAAACAACTGAGTAGTAACTTGTAACTATAACTAAATACATTTTTGAAGTAAGATGCCCGACACTGCACATATCACAGAAAGCTAACCTTTGCCTAACCTGGAGGGATTTGGAAGTTGGCTGGGAGCTGTGCGGTGGTGGTTTGGGCCACTCGAGGAGCCACAGTTACTTGTTGAGAGGCAGTAGCAGCTCTGGGGACTGTTATCACAACTGTCCGGCCTGGAGTGGGGGAGGGACTGACCTGGACTCCTGAGGTTACAGTCTTGGTCACTTGCTGTTAAGAATGTCAGGATTAATAATATTTACAAATGAATCACGATTATAGATATCAAAGTAGCAATCAGATTCATCTCAGAAAAGGGAAACATTTTATTTTTCCCTTTATTTTAAACCTTATCATGAAATGGTAGGTAATCTTCAAGTTCCATTATATTCCAAATGATTTAAACACTCACACTTTAATATACAGTAGTAGTACCATCAAAAAATTATGGGTAATTCAACATAAAAAAAAAAGTTGATTAAAGGGGTGGTAAAATGTATATCATGATTGATGATTTATCAATATTTATGTATGTATATATTTATATTGACTTAAACCAAAGCCTTATGGTGCTTTTAAAAGTTCTAATTTCACTGTGATTGGTTAGAACCGGTCATTTAGAGTGTAGCCTTTCTACCTGTTGTGTCAGGTGCTACTCACTGCTCCGGGGGCATTCATCTTTGCCACCACCATGACAGGAGTGGTGGGGGGACTGGGCTGTACAGGGACAGAGGAGGAGAGCTTCAGGGCAGGGCTAGTCACAGGAACCACTTTGACTGGGCCAGGAGCAGCACCTAGAGTCGAGACAATCTTCACAGCAGAGTCTGTCTCTGCAGAGCCCAGTTTTGAACCTTCAGCCACTGGTTTATTTGTGGCCATTGTTGCTTCTGAACATATAAAATACTTTCACAGATTAAAAAAAAAATCTAAATGCAATCAATCAAAGAAATATGACAGCAGCTTTAGCTTATTGTATGTGCAGTGCGAACTCAAATGAAAGTTAGTGTTGGACCTCTACCAGAAAACGTGGGCTACACAACGCACCAAAATCATACTAGCATTGGAACAAGACAAATAATGGCATATTTTCTCACGTTCAAGCTAAAAGCCGATGAGGGAAAGTTTTCTGAAATGAAACCAAAAACCATTTAAAACCTTCTTCCTGCTTTGACTTCATACCATGTGTTATGATTTCATGTATGAAATTGTGCCGTCCTCTTTCAAATAAAGTAATCCAATCTAATGCCCGTGCCTAACTATGGGATCTTCATGTTGCTTTACTTCTATAATTATGTTTTTGTCACTCGCTGAAATGCTTTATTATTTTTTAAGAAAATTGTGTTAGAGTGTATTAGCTTGATAATTAGTTCCAGTCTGGGAGTGGTTTTGATATTTAGCTTTTATGACTCATTTCGCCCACCTGTTGCAGATGCTAGCGGCTAGCTCATTTCTCACGGTCAGCCTCCTGTACTCGTGCTCCTTAAAATGTGTCTATGAGAAGCCTCGCACTCAGTAGTATCATTATATTTAGACAACACTAAAACACTCAATACAAGCCCTTTTAAAAATACCTGTTCCAAGCAAAAGTTCTTCCAGCTCCCGCTACCAGGCTCATTGTCCAGTGATTGGCGCCATCTGCTGGAAAGAGAAATATTTCATAACATTTGTTGCAACTATTTTACTTTTTGCAAGACTCAACTGGATATTAAAGATAACAATATTCTGATATAGAATGATAATGTAACTTATTTTATAACTATATGGGGCAAATGACTCATTTCATGAAATTAACATAGTTAACATAATTCTATTTTACTCAAATTCTTGCCTAATTGTTTTAAAGTTCTTAAATTGGACATAGGCAGCAGATGACATACCTAGAAGCAATTCAATAACTGTTACCTAGCAACCAAAATATTATCAAGAGCCAAATTCTGTCATAATTATACAATAGTGATAGTTAATTTAAAACACAGCATTATTTTTGTTAAATTCATGTTTTAACTATCAGAAAATGCTTTCTCTGTGTTTTGGATGAAATTTCCCATTTTGACGAAATAGGTAGGCAACTCTGTTCCCCCAATATAGTTTATGAACTCACCGCTGCACTACATGCTGTATTTTTGTTCTTTTCTTTTCTAATTTTCCCCAGAAATTGCAGCTCAACTGATGTAAAACCATGATAAACACTTTGCACAGGCTCTATCCCACCAAACCACGTCATAATTCGAAAAACATGAATACCTGTCATGTGCTCCTTAAGAAGCAAAGAAAAAGTTAAAGAAGCAAACAACAAAACGCCATTGTACATAAATTACTAATATTTATTACATAGGCTATTATTGACCAGTCTGTTCAAATGACACTCTTTTCATTTAATCAGATCATGAACTGCTACAGATTAACACAAAAATAGACTAAGCAAATCACAACACATCTTGGAATTGAATTTATAAAGTTAGTGGAGCAAAAAACAGCAATACTTTTCTTTACAAATATGCTGTCCCTAAGCCTGTCACGATAACAAGAAAAAAAAAAAAAAAACTATTCTAAATGTACAAAAAGATGTAATAGATAAATTGAACAAAAACACTTTAGTATTAGTTTGTATCTATATTGAGTGATAGAACTTATTTATTTACCCTCTACAGCTCAAATCTTATCAAAGTGCAGAAAAAAAGACAAAATATCACCCGAAATGCAAAGAAATTGTACACACGATAAATGTTGACCCCCAAAAAATATTTTGTTCCGGCTCACATATTGAGCGATAAAGTCATTATTATGACAGGCCTATCTGTCCCACAACTCACTGTGAATGGTTAAATCAACCAAAGAATAATACAGCATGACCAATAAGTGTGTGTGTATGTGCGTGCATGCGTGCATGTGTGCGTGCGTGTACGTGCGTGTGCGTGCGTGTGTGGGTGTGTTTGAGCATTGCATTACATACAAAAACACAATCAGGATACAACAACCTTTCGGGATTGTCAGCAGTCAAAATTGGATTTTATATCTTTATATCATATTAATATACTCAAAAAAAAAAAAAAAAAAATTCTATGAATACTTCTATCTTCCCCCAGACAACAACTGCAAGACCAACTCCTCATCCTCAGCCAGCGAAAGCCCAGTGTCCAGAACTGTGTCCTCCTCTTCGGCCTGTCGCTTCACTTTTAGCCTCTTTGTTGACACTGGTTTCTCCTCTTCCTCACTTTCACTACTTAGATGCCTTTTTTCTGCTTTAGTCTTGTCCTCTTCCTCCTCACCCTCCTCTTCTCCACTTTCAGAATTATCGAACTTATCTGGATCTGGTAGTGTACTAGGATCGAACTCGTCGCTCTCATTAGCCAAATACGCTACCACCTCATCCTCGTCCTCATCTTCTGGCTCGTTTTTCTTGCTAGCTTCCCTCCTAGCTGCTTTAGCTTTTAGCCTTCTTTCCCTATGCTTCTCCTTCACCTTCCTCCTGTACTCTTCTTTGTCAAACTCCCGATCCTCCATTTTCAGTCTCTCTTTGGCCTTTTCCACATTAATTCCTGATGTTTCTTCTTCATCGTCATCATCATTTCCTGCCATAGCTCTCTGAACCGGAGGCCATAACTGCACAGCGTCTCCTTCCTCGCTGAATGTAACTTTAGTATTAACCTGAAAATTCCTCTTCAGTACCTTTTTGGCCTCTTTATACTTGGTTTCCTTGCTTTGTTTCTTCTTTTCTTTCACTTCCTTATCATCTTCTTCCTCTTGCCCTTCTTTGAGATTAAAAACATCTTTGCGTTTTACCGTTAGCAAGTCCAAGTCCCTCAAATCATCATCATCGTCAACTTCTCCTAAGGCTATTTTGCCATTTGCCAACTCTGTATCGCTTTCTTCATCGTCTGTGGAACTGTCAGATTTGGCATTTTCTTCAACATCTCCTTTAAATTGCTGCTTAAACCTCCTCAGTTCCTCATCCTCTTCATCATCCAACTGCTGGACTTGGGTTTCTTTGCTTTGCCCCAGAGTTTTGTTGAGGAACCGGACCCTTGGAGCCACAGCGAGGCCGAGGGACAGGGCATACTCATGGAGCTGGAGTTTGCTGACGTCAAACACTTGCTTGTTTTTCATGAGGTAGATGGAGCGCAAGTACGACACAAAGCACCTCTGAGCGCGCTCCTTCATCTCCTTCTCCTGGGCCAAGAAGGACTCCAGCTTTTGCTCCACGCTCTGCAGCTTTTCCGGGTTCACCTAAAGATGGAAAAAAATATGTAATAAATAACAGACTTGGCTATAGATTCAGCTTGGCTGAATTGGCTAGAGGTTTTCTGTATCATTACATTATCTTCAAGATCTTCCGTTATACAAGCAATATCATAACATATTAGATATAAACAGATTTGTGTAAAACGTGTTTATTTTCCATGTGATATACAAATTATGTATTTTCACTTCCTGTAGTATCAGTTCACTCTCAAGACTGTTTTTTGTTTTTTTTTAAGAATTTATCTTTTGGCCTAACCTTGCACAGCAAACTGGATTCTGCCAATATTTGGTAAGCACTTGCATTTGAGGACAAGTAAAATGTCTCTGTTTTTCTCTCAACTAGATATAACAAAAGTTAATCAGATTCAGCATCATTCCAGATTGATAAAATGTGCAGAATTTAATTCAAAGATACACATATCAATCTGCTGTGAGTCAGGTTACTCTTGACCACGTTTTGCTCAAAACGTAGTCTACACACCAACTTTGCTGGAGTTTTAAGTTTTAAATTTTTGTTATATATCTAAAACAAACACTTTCCACTGAATTCTCTGCAGTAAACAAATAGATAGCTTCAGTCCTCAACTACTTCTCAATATTGCTTGCTGTATAATTTCAGGTCCTGAAGACTAGTTATTCTTCAGAACTGACTACAGTATTTTCACGACCATAGGGCGCACCAGATTATAAAGTGCAGTTTCAGTTACGGGTGCTTTTTCTGCATTTAACACATTAGCCCAAGCTAACTCATAACTCGCCCGGCGCTGCCTCCCAGTCTTTGTAAAACTGTGTTCGCCGTCTGTCATCCATCACTCCCATGATGTTCGCAACTTTTACCCGCTTTATAATCGTGAAAATACGGTACATCTTTTTAGCAATTTTCCTCAAAACCATGCCCAGACATTGTTCAGACTTTTTGAAGCATTTGTGACTATGGAAAACTCTGATCCTGTTGCCAGTATAATAATGACCATGGGAGCTGAATTAGCCTTCTTTCACAAATAGTCAAGAATATCAGTGTGAAAATACACTAAGTATTTTGTACGGACAGAATCAGGGTTTCTCACCTGGATCTTATTGATGGGAACCTTCTTGTCCTGCAGCAGTTGGACCATGCTCTTCTCCTCTGAGGGCAGAAGCAGGAGCAGAGCCTCTCCTCCCTCCTTGTATCTGGCAGTTCGTCCCACCCTGTGTATGTAAGTGTCTGCGTCTTCTGGACAGTCAAACTGAAGGACCCAGTTCACAGCAGGGAAATCCAGACCTCGAGCCGCAATGTCAGTGGCAAACAGCACTGCATGTTGTTTTTTCACAAAGTCGTTGTACACCTCCACTCGTTTCATCTGCTGCTGTTTACCGTGAAGAGCCAGGACAGGGATACCAGGTCTGAGGCGACAAAACGTTCTGAAACAAGACAGTATTATGATTAGTAAATTAGGGTCATTTAACATACAATAGGCATTAGTTTTTAAATGTCCTGTAGTGTAACTTAAATTAATGTTTGCATCTTGGAAATGACACAAATATACTATGTACAACTATAACAGACTGACTAGAGTACAAAAATTTATATTTATATCATGGCACTTTGGATAATCCAAATATCACATTGTAATTCTCCAGTCTATCAGAATTGTGCCTGTAAAATGTCTTGATTGAAGTTACAGTATTACACAAATTGCCCACATAAGTGCAGACATGTGTGTTGTCTTTGTTGTTGTCTCTATACTAAAATGTTAAACTCAATGTCAAAATAAATAACTCAGGACTGATTTTTTTAAATTTGTAGTTTCTTTAGTCATGTGGTATTAATGTAAAACAAATCAAGACTAAAGCATATCTGTGTAAATCCTCAGTCGTCCATAGCAAAAGAAGAAGTTACAATAGCAGGGTCGTTAAGGGCTGAATAGGGTAGCTCCAGCTGAAACTAGAGACAATAGTTGTTTACAGTTTCAGTGTAGTTAGCCCCTCCCTGCAGATAGATATAAGGCAGTGGTCACCAGCAATCTGATCAGAACTGAAGAAGTGGCTTGGATGAGCAGTGAAACGTCTTCACTCCTACAACGATTTGTCCAGTTGACAGATTTTAACTTCGTCTTTTGCTATAACCCAACCCAGGAGTTCATGCAAAAACAATTATTTATATTGAAATGTATTAGACATTGTATGTAAATGAAAAAAATGCAGATTAATCATGATTCATTTTCAACTAACTCACTACTTTCTTAAAATCTATATAAAATAATTAGTCAACCAATACAATTTTTTGACGACTATGACAGCATCAACAAATTAATCGACCTAACATCAAAAGAACTACAGCCCCACAAATGTGTAGTCTTAGTGTATGTGTAGTAGTAATGTAGTTTTGATACTACCAATTTCGGTATAGATTAGGTACCCAATTAGTTATGGCATCAATTTGCAGCTTGAAAGTTTTCTTATTAAAAACTCAATATTCAATTTGGCATATCTTGAAAACAACAATTTCTATATTATTTGGTGCATCATTTGCCTTACCTGAAGAAATATTGCACTTCTTTACAGCAGGCAAAGAACACAATGACTTTTTTCTTGAGGTGACTCCTTATGAACGAGAAGAGCATGTTGACTTTTTGTTTCAGCTCACACACTACGTAGCTCTGCTCCAGTGTGGCCGGCGTGCTAAACTTGGCCTTCTCGTGTACCCAAACGTACTCGGGATCTTTGAGGCTGAGGCGGGCCAAATCTTTCACTGATTTGGTTTGAGTGGCTGAGAATAGTAGAGTCTGTCTAGTTTTGGGGAGGTTTTCCACAATGGCGTTGAGTGTGTCAGCAAATCCCATGTCTAGAATGCGGTCAGCTTCATCCAGGACTAGCATGTGCAGGTCTGAGGCATGAAAAGTGGCTGTTTCGTCCATGTGCTGAAGTAGTCGCCCTGGGGTGCAGATCACTATGTTGGTTTGATGAATACGCTCAGATTCGCTTTTCAGGTCCTTTCCTCCGATGATGAGCCCGGCAGAGAACTCGTGATTTCTGCCAACTTTACGCAACACCTGGATGAAGAAAAAAGGCATGTATGTCAAATAATAAACAGCTTAAAAGATGCAGTAGGCACACAATTAATAGTGTGCATGGAGATGTTACTGCTTTGCCAATAACATGGAGATGTTACTGCTTTGCCAAAATAAAAAAAAAAAAAAAAACATTAAAATTATCTATCACCTTGGAGACGTCTGGCCAAGTTACAGGTCAGATCTGTGGAGAACATTAAGGATTTTTTCAAGGCATTTTTGAGCAATAAAAACACCATGCATACGTCCATACATTGAAACATTCCAGGAAAAGCAATTAACATCTCCATGGAAACTAATAGATATAGATATATCTATATCTATAAATACATACATACGAATATACATTATATATACATTATACGTTATAAGAACAGGAGTAGGTAAACTAAGTAAAGATGGGCTGACACATGTATTCTATAAGGACAATTTGTTGCATTACCTCAAAAGTCTGGTAGGCAAGCTCTCTGGTGGGGGATATGATCAGAGCTCCGAGTCCGTCCATGGAGGTCCACTGTTGGCGATACAGACACTCCAGCACCGGAATGAGGAAGGCGAGGGTCTTCCCTGAGCCTGTTTTTGCTGCTCCGAGCACGTCCTTACCCCGGAGAGCGAAGCCTATGGTCTGCCGCTGGATCTCCGTGGGCTGTCGGTACTGCGCCCCCTGAAGTCCCAACAGTGTCTTCTTTGACAGGGGAAAGTCGGAAAATTTAACCGCTTCTTTGGTGTTTATCTCCTCATATCTGCTCACGAGTCTCTCAATATATTCCTTTTCAACCTGCCATTCGGGCTTCTTTTTCCTCGCCCGTTCAATCTTCACTCGGGCTTTAGTTTTGTTGTATTTTTTCTTCCATTTCTCAAAGTTTTTCACCGGATCAGTTCCTTCTTTCATTTTTGCAACTTTGGGTTTCTTTCCGAACGAATTTGAGCCTTTCTTCTCCATTATTTGCTGAGAAAAACGATAATTTCGGAAGCAAACAGCGTGTGTACAAACCACACATGGGAGAAAGTAGACGTCCCCAAGAAATGACGTAATCAACCAGTGACAGTGTGCAGCCTGCTGATTGGCTATTTCTATAAGTTGGTTATGATCGTTCATTTATGTGTTTACTAAATTATATTTAAACATTACAATGCATGCGTGACTATATACACATTCATAAATTAAGAGATTTTGATGTTTGTGTAGTTACAATATCTTATGACATGGATTTTCTACTACTATTTCGTGGGTCTGAGCATAAATTGATAAAGAAATTAACAATGGGATATGAAAATCTAAAGCAGTGTCATTTAGACGCTAATAAAAAAGATGATCTGCACAAAAACATGGTTTAATACTGTCAGAATTAAACAATAGAATGAATACAATCATGATTTTTCTTTAATGTGTCATGACATTTTTTTACAAAACATCAGAGTGATACAGCAACAACGTTCACTTTAAGTAACATTATACAAATATGAGTTGCAATATTAATTGGCTCATCGGTTGTAGGGATGCATTGAGCCTGATGCAGACTTGATGTTTGTCTTGATACTGCTGGGCATTTTTCCTGTAAAAAGAAAAATTAAAAAAGCAAACATAAGATATTTTTTTCTTCATCCAATATTCCCTAAAAACAGTTACAGCACAAGTTAGTCTATGTTATGATCCCAACTGAATCCCTTTCCTCTCACCTGGCTGTCCCTGTTGTTGAGGTACAGGACCTCCCATAGAGGGCTGCTGTCCAGAGCCCCCTCCAATGGTCACCTGCTGCAGAGTGGGGCCCCCGCTCATCAAGGACCCCTGTCCCGGAAGCCCAGGGGCCCCTGGTCCCGGGGGTCTGCACTTAGACAGACCTTTACCAAAGGCCACTGCTCCAACCAGGGCGTTTGTGTCTGCTGGGTTGAACGATGGTTTGTTCTGTCTTAAGGCTTTAAGGGGGGAAAAAAAAGACGTGTCATTTAGGGAAAATTAAAACACACTTTAGGGGATTATATTCATTATTTTCATGTGATGTTGGTTCGTGTGCAGTCCTTTTAATGTTTTATGTCTGTAACATTTGATGTAATTAATTTATCGAGCAATGGGCAGATAGTACAAACATGTGCGTGCAAAAAAAACATTGAGCCATTTATAAGCAATAATACTTCACCAAAAAAGCTAAAATATCAATTATTACTATACTATACTATACTGCACATGTTATTGCATCAAATGTGTCAACATTACTGTTTACTTGTTTTGGAGGAGTTGAAAGCTTGAACACCACAGCATTTTAATGCATACTCTTAATATGCTCCATAGAGGAACAGACCTGAAGTTTCAGCCTCTCGCTCGTCTCTGGGGTTGTTGAGTTTCTCCAAAAGCCCGGAACAAAGCTTATTCAACGTCTGGATCTGCTTCTGTCAGCACAAACCACAACAGGCAGTCAGGTCAACGTACCAGTTTGCTTGCCTGAATGCTTGTCTGTTGGTCTTGTGTGACTGATTGGTGGTGGATATATATGGCACAGATTGAAGACTCAGGGCAGTTGTGGTTTCATAGGTAATTTTAAGAAGTGTATCAGATCTATAGCGGTCAACAATTTTTAGGGGATAGAATTTTTTAATGTCATGAAATCATTGTACCATTTGTGTATATAGATTGCATTCTTTTATGCTGTTTGTGTATTGTGCATTTTGTACATCTCAGAGACTGCAGATGGAAACTAGCTCAAAGAGCTATAGTCTGGTACAAAGCATCTTTTCAGTGTTTCTTTGATTAATCCTTCTGTACATGATCTAGCAATATTTTGGTGCAATAATGGGAACTGTGCAATGAGTGAGATGTGCAATGAGTGAGATGTGCAACTATGGGAATTGTGTCATTTTTAATTTGACCCTTCTGTGACCCCAGTCCTTGGGAACAGATGGAAATTAGCCTTTGGCTATAATCCGGAGTGTTTACGCTCATGTCTGTCATGTCATGTCTGTTCATTAACATGCTTTGTAAATTAAATGAAAAAAAATCTCAGTAAAATAAACTTAATTACTAAACTAAGTTCACAGATATCCCAAAGATCACCCATTCTGTACATCTGTTTTTTCAGGTTTTATGTTGACTATGGCTGGATAATCTATGGTGGTAATGTTAAATTGTCATAGCAGTCCACTGATAACAGACCTGTGCCACCTCAGGACCTATGCGAGCTGCCTCTGCACTCAGCTGCTTCTCCTGCTCCTCCACCTCGGGGTCAGGCTTCGTGCGCAAATAGTCTGGGACTATCTCATGGCTGAACACTGGCACTCGCTGTTCTGTTAATTTCTGAAGGAAAAGAAGCACAAAATATGAACAAAGACTCTGGTTGCTCTGCGGTACGGCAACAAAACTGTGGGTAATTTTACAGTCATTTCACATTTTCCTTATACTGAAACTACAACAAACCCAGACAAAGTTTACTTAAAAATATATATCCTGAAGTCAATCTGTGACTAAAAAGCCCCAATTCCACAAAGCAGAATCAATAAGCTATTTTGTTTCCCAAGAAATAGCCAACAACTGTTCTGTCTGAAAGTGAGAGAAAACAAAGCCATTTCCTTTTTGATATATTGGTCTAATATCAGATGATACTCACAGCCAAATCGTCATCTCGATCTGGGGAAAGCAGGAGAGGGATGATGACCTGACTGCGATAGGATGGGGTCTTTTCATTCTTTAGGAGTTTGTTGATGGTGTTGAGCTGACCAGACAGGAGGGCAAAGTTGTCCAATACTGATGGCCTGTGGAAAGGGCAAAAATCACATTACAAAATAATATAAAAATCTTCTTGTATAAATACATACTTTCTTCTTACTATATACTACAAAATAAAATTGTATAAACAAAATGTCGTTTAGCACTAGATTGTGTCACTCCAGAGTGACATTTGCAGACAAGCAGAAAAGTGACATAGTGCATCTTGCACTGTGCACTTTAAATTACAATTAAATATGAGAAATAATGGTTTAATCCCATATTGTGGAATATTTCAGGACAGTATTTCTCAAGCAGTTGCACGAGTACCACTAATGGTACGCACACTTTTTTGTCCTGCTTTGGAGAATTTCTCGTTTTGGGCCCCAGTGGAAATGACCTGACCTGGTTTAGCGCTAGATTTGACCTGGAATAGTCCTGTTACATACTTTGTTTAGATCTGGTGGTACCGGACAACCAAATATTTTCTTTGGTGATACTTGGTGTGAAAAGTTTGAGAGCCACTGAGCAACAAGGAAAAGCAATATTTCCAAGAAGACAGTGGCAGACAGACCATCAGAACAGTGTAACTTTAGGCCTAACTAATCCGCGTTTGATCTATCAAACTGCAAAGTCAGTAAAGCGTTGTTATGTAATCGCTTACCATGTTAATCGCTCGTATTCATTCTCTAACTTGTAAATAAAGCTGTGCAGAGCGTTTTTGACGTAAGCTACTCGAGAAATGAGCGACTCCACAGACGCCTCCAGCTGTTTCTCTTCACGCTGCTACAAACATAAATGGACAGATACAATTCAGACAAGCGGAAATGTGTGTGAAATTAAAAAGATACATTTTAAAATATAACATCGAGAGCGCTTACCTGCATGGTTTTGTTAGCTTCGTGTTGTTTTGTTTTCTGGCACTTCCAGGAAGTAAAAATGTATTGTCGTATCTTGTGTGTTGCACGTTGCCATCTGGTGTCTAGGAGGACGCATTTTAAACAGTTCTTCTTTATTTTGTGTAATAGCGGGTGGCAACCAACATTTACGTGCATTTCCGCCACCTATTGTGCTGGAGTGTGGGCCAGAATATTTTAAACTATTTTAGTGAAGCTAATTTCTTTTAACAAGATTAATTTCCCTGAAAAAAATTACTTTAATTTAAAATTAATTTAAAATTCTTGTGTGAAACATTTAGTATATTAGACACTGAGGATGTCTGTATAAGTTATGCTAGAGGCAGTTCGTGGCAAAGAGTGAAGATTCCGCTGTGGACTCAGGAGTAGAGGACCTCACTTATTGATGTTGATGTATATTATGTGTGGATGGATGTGCCAGTGTGTGATTAGCTCATCTGGTAAATCATCTGACTTTCACACGAGGGACCTGGGTTCGAACCCAGTAGAGAAAGTGGCAGGAATACCTCAGAGAAAAAACGTGGGGCTTAGCATGAATTACACGCGAAAAGGGTTGGGGTTTAGTGTGAATTACATGACTGTCACAGAGAAAAGGGGCGGGCTTAGCATGAATCACATGACTGTCACAGAGAAAGGGGCGGAGTTTAGTGCAAATTGCACAACTGTCACAGAGAAAAGGGGCGGGGCTTAGCATGAGTCACATGATTCTCACAGAGAAAACTTAGCAAATTGAAACTGTCACAGAGAAAGGGGGGTGGGGCTTAGCATGAGTCACATGATTCTCACAGAGAACATGACTTAGTGAATCACATGACTGTCACAGAGTAAGGGGCGGAGAGAAATTGCACAACTGTCACAGAGGGGCGGGGCTTAGCATGAGTCACATGGTTCTCACAGAGAAAGGGGGTGGGGCTTAGCATGAGTCACATGACTGTTAGAGAGAAAGGGGCAGGCTTAGCATGACTGTTACAGAGAAAGGGGCGGAGTTTAGTGCGAATTGCACAACTGTCACAGAGAAAGGGGGTGGGGCTTAGCATGAATCACATAACTGTTACAGAGAAAGGGGCGGAGTTTAGTGCGAATCGCACAACTGTTTCAGAGAAAAAGGGCAGGGCTAGCATGACTGTCACAGAGAAAAGGGGTGGGGCTTAGCATGAGTCACATGACAAATTTACCAAAATGTTGTCTGGCCTAGAGTGAAAATTAGGAGCGCATTACCCAAGTCAGTTGATGCCTGATGCAACGGTGTACTCTATGTGAACAAGTAAACCATGAGGGGAAACCCGGCCGGTACAAATCAACTTTTACACACTCAAACTTTTTGGAACAATTGTACCTTCATAGTAACTCTCCTATCTCAACCTGAATTACAGATACAGGAGAAGTCTTCAAAGCGCCACAGCATATCCTCAGGGCTTGGTTATGAACTATTTCCAATTCATGAATCACCGTTTTAGCTGCTTCCTTATACAGCAGGCAGCCGTAATCCATCACTATCGTTATCATTGCAATAAACATGTTATTGAGGGAAGTTCTCTTGGTTCTGTGGTCATTCCATTACAACTTTAAATAAAAGATAACTCCCAAAAATCTAAAACTACTTACTTTCTTTATTCTCTCTTCACACTTTTAAATCTATCTCCTTCCTTTTTCTCCTGCTAAAACCACTGCCTTTTTCGCCACACAGAACTTGAAATCCCAGGTATATGACCACTTCTCCACTCACTACTTTAATTGCTCTCTGGATTCTGTCTTGCACTAATTTTATATTTTTTCCTCCTTTCCACAAGGCCCCATCATCAACAAAAAAGACTGCATAATATTTGGGTCAATATTACTAAACACATCTTTTAACAGGATTAGAAACAAGAGGGCTTATAGCACTTCCTTGAGGAGGACTACCATCGACCTTATGTTTAATTGAAAAAGCTGTTCGCATCTGAACTTGATTCTACTTAATTCTAACTTAATTCTTCTATCAAAAAGTTTTTAATTTAATTAAATGCCTTTCCTGTTATTCCCATTTAAAACAATTTAATCAACAGTTAGTGTCAAAGAAGACAACACTTCTTCCTTATTTACCTGACTTCTTCTGAGATCTGTCTCTAGACCTACAATGGATCCATTGTTCTTCCTTTCCTAAACCTGCTCTGAAATGGTGACAACAGACCTCTACTCTCACTGTGGTAGTGTGGTATTTCTAACAGTATACTTTTACTCATGCTTGAGTTATATTTTTGTTGAAGAAATACATATATTTTTATATTTACTTGAGTAAAGGTTTTGGTTACTCTTCCCACTGTAAGTCTACCAATGTCAAAAACTTTGTTGGTATGTTTCTTGCACCACTCCTTCACACATGATTTCATTTTTCTCATTTTTGCGTCTATCCTTTACAAACACCAGATGTGGTATTTAGTCTTTTTGTCCTTCAAATTACATTAACTTCAAATTATACATTTTATAATAATATATACATTACATTATAATATATAAATATTATTTTGAAGTAACGCTACCCTTACAATTTGGTTATTTGGAACAGCTTTTCAAACATACATGGCAGAATATGGTATTATGATAAATGTTCTGAAGATGCACCACCAAGGCTTTTTAATTGTCTTGTTGGAAACAATATTTAACTATAAACATGTTAATTAAGTGTCAAAGTGTAAAAATAAACACAGGAACAATGAAACATTTATTTTATTCTGTTACAAAAAGGTTAGTGCAGTAGCAAGAGTAACACATGTGGTGGCTCAGCCTAAAGTTAGTTATTGTTGTGCAACTAAAAATTTTTTGGCACAGTGAATTTTATTCAGACTGTATGGGACAACATTCTTAGTAAAAGAGTTAGAAAGTTAGAAGATACTCTCTACATCGCCCATTTCCACAATAACGGACTTGAGCTGGGAGTAGTATTCGATTGTCACCTGGCCGTTCTCTCTGCCAAAGCCTACGAAAAGGAAAAAAAAAAAAAAAAACCTATATAAAAAGGTGGGAGTTGTGACTGAACCACCAGCCTTCTGGTCAGTGGGTCATTCAAATTGTTGCCCAATATATTGTTTTTTTGTCATTTATGTAAAACAAAAAATAAAGTACTAAACTAAATCAATTAATTTTATTCATATCGTGTGGGATAACATACAACACACATACAAGGGTCTCATACATATAATAGCCAAACATTTTGGATAAGACATACCTGAATTTTTGTATCCCCCAAACGGCACTTCCACAGGGCTGATGTTGTAGTTGTTGATGAAGCAAGTTCCAGCTTCTAAGTTTTCTGCAACACGATGAGCTCTTGAAATGTCTCTAAAAGAAATCAGAAAATGTGTTAGATCAGGTGCAAGTACAAAGTATACAAGGTATATAAATACATATTAACATAGTATCGTTCTAGTGGGTCCTTTGATGTCAATTGATTAAATAGGCTTTTTGTCATATCTCCAATATAAATTGCCTCCCCATTGTCCTGTGAACCTAATCTACCAGTTCAAAGACCGCATGTAATAAAATGTCTGTATAACTCGATTCTACATTGACACTGACCTGGTGAAAACTCCTGAGGCTAATCCAAAGGTTGTGTTGTTAGCTCGTTTGATCACTTCTTCCTCTGTGTCAAAAGGCATCACTGACATCACTGGGCCAAAGATCTCCTCCTTGACACAAGTCATGTCATCTCTGCAGTTGTCTGAGAAGAAATACATTATGTGAATGGCATGGTACAAGAGGATATAGTTAAGAGGGAGCAGAGAATGTAATGAATGTAAGCGTTAAAGGCCCTACATTGTGCATTATTTAGGCTTATTATTAAGGTCCTTTTAAAACTATGGACACAATAGCTTTGGTATTGCATGAATATTGCATAGTAGAACTTCTTAGTAGATGTTATGCTGTGTATTGGTGGAGATTTGAGCACAGAAATGCTAGTCTGGTGAAGTAAATGCTTTGACCTCTAGAGAGAAAAAACAAATACTGTACGCAGGTTAACTAAAATTTGTGAATGAAACAAACCACAGCTACTTGTTTTGATAAAAACATAATATGGTTAAATGTATTTTTTAAAATAATAGCATACCCAATACACACGGTGACATGAAATAACCGTTTTGGAGTTTGGGGTCACTGGGGACAAAAGACTCTCCTCCACAAAGCACTTTGGCTCCCTACAACAAGAGCAGTTTAAGTCAATTTAAAAAAAACAAAAATTAACAATTGTATTTTACTTACAAACATTGACTAGTACATTACAATAGTTTTGCTCTTGTGTTGTGTCATGTTGCCCATTCTCCAAT
>JAIEZT010000007.1:19395932-19418432 GCA_019594935.1 Periophthalmus modestus | reverse complement strand
CATAAGAGGTCTGTTAAGTTTTCCATACGCATAAAACAATCCGTATTGACAAAGGTAGGTCACTGGTTTATGGTCAGGGAGGTTTAATCAATAACTAGACTACACATTACTTTTGTGTAATATCAGTTGTGTATTTCTAAGCATTTGTATTTTTAACCTACGGAGTCAAAGTAATGTCACTATTGTTAAAAAAAAAAAAAAAAAAAAGCATTGCAATTACCGAATTTTACAGAGTATAAGTTGCACCGCAGTATAAGTCGCACCAGCCAAAAAATGCATAATAATAAAAGAAAAACATTTATTTCACCTATTTATTTATTTATCTTTATTTATACAGGGGGACTCAATGAGAGTACTTATAAATCGCATCAGAGTATATGTCACACTCCCAGCCAAACTATGAAAGAAAGTGTGACTTATAGTCTGGAAAATACGGTAATGACAATACTACTGAGATTTGGATTATTCTTAGTTGTCTAGGCGATAACATAACCGTACCCTGATAATTCTTGCAGCCTCAAGCATCACCCGTGCTCTCTCCATTCCTGCCTTCTTCCTCCAGATCAGGTAGGCTTCGTGGGCACTTTTAATGGCCTCATCCACCTCCTCAGCTCCACACGGGTACATCTGGCACAAGATCCGCCCTACAGGAAAGCAAGATATTTTACATGGATGAATGAACGGTGCTAGATAGAATGGAGCGGTATATTCTCACCGAAGGCATCAAAACTATGAATAAAGTTTTGATGTAGTAAACAAAACATAAACTCAAAATAATTTTGCTTTGATCATTGAGAGCTTCATGATGAACCAAAGGTTTGAAGCACTGTTGACAAACCAAAAGGTGGCTAAAAAAAAAAAAAAAAAAAAAAAAAAAAAAAAAAGTTGTTTGAGTGTTTTTGATGAAAAAAGTTATGAGTGATTTTGAATGGGAGTGTACCTAATGTTCCCATAGAGAAGACAAAAGAAATTTAATTTGTGTTGGACCATTTCTCCAATATAAAATATCTAACAACCAACAAAATGCATTTGTTGTTGGCTATTAGATATTTTATGTTGGAGAAATGGTCCAACACAAATGTTCAAAGAACAATGCAGGCACTTGTTTTACTGTGTTTAAATATTGGTTTGAGAGATTTTTGAGAAAGCACACATCGGACACCCGGACAATCAGCACAGGGCTGTGTACTTTCTCCTCTGCTCTTCTCCCTGTACACTAACTGCTGCACCTCCAGCCACGACTCCGTCAAACTGGTCAAGTTTGCGGATGACACCACCCTCATCGGGCTCATCTCCGACGGGGATGAGTCTGTCTACAGGAGGGAGGTGGATCGGCTGGTGTCCTGGTGCAGCAGCAACAACCTGGAGCTCAACGCCCAGAAGACAGTGGAGATGATTGTGGACTTTATGAAAGTCACAGCCCCCCTGCCCCCCCTCGCCTTGACTGACTCCCCCATCACCACCGTGGACTCCTTCCGCTTCCTGGGCACCTGCATCACCCAGGACCTCAAGTGGGAGCCGACCATCAGCTCCCTCATCAAGAAAGCCCAGCAGAGGATGTACTTCCTGCGGCAGCTAAGAAAAGCCAAGCTGCCGGTCCAGATGATGGTGCAGTTCTACACGGCCATCACTGAGTCCATCCTCACCTCCTCCATCACTGTGTGGTTCGCTGGGGCCACTGCCAGGGACAGACAGAGACTGCAGCGCATTGTGCGCTGTGCTGAGAAGGTGATTGGCTGCAGCCTTCCATCTCTCCAGGACCTGTACGCCTCCAGGACTCGGGGGCGAGCAGGTCGTATAGCAGCTGACACTTCTCACCCTGGACATGGACTATTTCAGCCACTTCCCTCTGGCAGGAGGCTACGGTCCATCAGGACCAGAACCTCTCGTTACAAGAACAGTTTCTTCCCCTCTGCTGTTTCCCTCATGAACACTTCATAAATCTGCACTAAACTGGACACTTCATAACACTGGTCACTTTAATAACCCATGTTGCACTGTTGTTGTTGTTTTGATGCCACTATTGTATATATTTCTACTATTGTATATATTTCTACTATTGTATATATTTCTACCTCCTGCATGCCCTTATTTGTATTTATTTAGTGTGTGTTTTTTTTGTGTGTGTGTTGTTATATGTCGCACTTTATCACCGAAGTAAGTTCCTAGTCTGTGAGCTCTGCTCAGGGACAATGGCAATAAAACTTCTTCTGATTACACAAGTTTTTAGTTGTTTTTTTTTTTTTCTACTAGGTCAAAGTTTGTTGATTAGAAGAGATTTTATAACTGTGACACATTGTCCCCAAGGTGCTGCCACAGTTTTCTGCTAATTTGGATGTCTGTTCCTGAGATAAACGCCTGCCTGTCCAACCCCTTTGGGCTGTAATCCAGGTTAAGTCTGGTTTGTGATTTGAAGCCTATTTGACCTGAATAACCCAGGCCAGAGCTCCTCCTCCCATCACAGATCTCAGTTGCAAAAAAGAACAAAACGTCTCTTTAGTCACTTCTAATATAAATAATTATATAAATAATGTTTTAAAGCCCAAGCTTCTATCCAAAAGTGTAGGACTAGTTATAGCTTAAAAAGTAAAAAGCTTGTTTTGTGTAAGAAGTTTCATGAACTGTGCAAAGCAACAAATTAGTAGGTTATGCAATCAAGCTTGTAACAAGTTTTGATTTAGCCTATTGGAAGTAGGTTTTCTGTGTGTGCTTTCTTGCGTGAAATACCCGTGGCTGGTTCAAAGACTGGCTCTGCATCGGACTCTTGTCTGGGCTTTACTCTTTTCCCTCCCCAAAAATTGAGGTGATCCGTTACAGACACGGTTCCGGTGCAAGCTCCAGGCATCGAGTCGAGTAGAGATTGGGCCATTTTGACACGTAGTACCTGCAAAATAATGCAATAAAAAGCATGGGCAAACTGCAATTATGCAATAGGGTTACCCGAGGCTAACTTGCAGCTAGCATGTTAGCTAGAAAGATAAGACTAACAAAGGAGGAAGACAGGCAAAAATATATGTGAAGAAAGTAGTATTGATACTTTACCTTTGATGGTCTTGTTAAAGGACTGACTCCCTGGACAAGACAGGGATAAATTTTTAACGTTTCAACGCCCCCTTAGATTGACACGCCTCCTATGGGCGCGTCTGTTGGCGCTGGGCCAGCGTGGGGGTCATCCTTTGGTCATTTTATGCAATTTAACGCTCAGAGAAAGTGATCCGAAAGAAAGAGCAATACTATAAGTTTGTTGAAGTTTTCAGCTTGTGTTAAATATCATCAAAGAAAAGTTGGGTAATTTTGCATTCCACAACTTAAAAGGAACTGCACTGTTAGTTTTTAAATATACAATTACACCTGAACCTGGGTTGCCAGAGCCTTAACACCTACAAGTGCCATTCTGAGTATATGGACAGGCCATTTCTTCATGTGAAAGCTCAGAACCTCCTGAATTCACTAACTGAGCTGCAGAGGCTGCACTAGCTCTCTTGTGTTTTAGAAAAAAGGACTAATCTAAAAAAAGGACAAAATGTGGATAAAACTGACACTAAATTAAACAATCAAATGAAAAAACAAGGCATTCATCACATTTTCACTCATAAAATTTTTATTAATATTAACATTTGCATATAAGCTGTGTCCTACAATAATACTGGCAAAGTAATTGTTAATTAAACCTAGACACACATTTAATTTGAAAACCAAATAATTAAGAACCTTTCTCTATACAATTTAAATGTGAAGTTAATACAAAATTTTAAATAAACAAATGACAGGCCACATGACAGTAAACGAAGTTTCAGTTCTGTTTGTGACCAAAAGAGGGAGTCTTATAGCTGCATATAGTCATTGCCAGAGGAGAAAAATGGACACTCAGCCATGAACAGATTTAATGTTTAAGAAAATTTAGCAGCCTGTGGAGGAGGTCCCAGAAATCCTCCGGCCTGTTTAGTGGCAGCTCTGGATGGGGCAAGACCCAGCATTTTCTGGATATTCTGGGGAAAAAACATTGGAAAATACATCAGTTCCAAATTCCAGTTGTACTATTACATTTAGCATACAAGAGTGCACTCTTGGCGTGTTGAATGAACAGGCCCACCAAAGTACCACACTATGAATACCACTGATTTAGACTTACCACTTTACCTATACCAACTGTTTAACAATTCACTAAAAATTATATTGAATTTTATATTTGTTAACCAGCTGGTTTGAGTATATTTCTTGTACAGTATAATGTATAAATGTGTAAGGTATTATAACCAGAAGATTCTCATAATGCCCAGTGAATTACCTGTCGAATGGACATGGTGCAGAGGATGTAGAGGAAGATGAAGGAGCAGTCGGTGTAGTCTTCTCCCAGCAGGTTTCTGTGGGACAGGCCCTGGATGTAGGACAATGGCACGAAGGGCAGTTTGGCCACCACTCTCCCATCAAAACTGAAGCATAGTACATCAACTTTATCATCATATAAAAATCCATAGAATATTTTACAACCAAAAGCATCTTCCAAAGTGATAAAATGCTTAAAATAAAAAACAAAAAGAAAATGTCTTAATTAAATGTATAGTGGGTAACATTTATGATGGGAAGTGCCTGCTTGACTCCACGGAGATGTTATCGCTTTATGTAAAATGTTTCATAGTGAGGCATTAAAATGATCTGATTATCTTCATGGTGACAAGCAGACAGGGAACCCCTTACATAAGGCTGCTTTTAAAAATGAAGTAAAATCAAATTCAATTAGTATAGAAATTTTGCTTTTGTGCTTTATCTTACATAGAACAGATTACTAACCCGTTTGAATCAACTTACATGGAGTTGAACATTCCCATGAGAGCTGTAAAACAGAAGCCAATGGCAAACATGGACTTCATTCGCACCTGCAAAGAGAGGATAACAAAAATGAGGAATTGTATAGCAATTAGGATATATCTGTAAAATTCTGCATTAATTTGTATTAACAATTAAACTCACCATAGACAGGTCTCTATTGTTATTCTTCTTCTCTCTTGTCTTTCTGTTTTAAATAGCTTCTCCTCTTGTCTTTCTGTAATAAATACATGGAAAATACAGTACTAAGTATAAAGATTACAGTACTAAGTATTAAGATTACAATACCATAATGAAGATGAAAATGCTACTTTTGAAATAATAGAATGTAATTTTCATACACAACATAATAATGCTTTCTTTATGTTACCATGAGGTCTTATATTCATTCTGATAAAGCACAAAATCATACTAAAACTGTTCAGGAAAGCTCAAATTTTAAGTCAATGTCTTTTTTTTTTGTAGTATTGAAACATTTTTTTCAATATTAGTTTTATTATCGAATAGTATCTGATTTTCAAAACTTTTGACAGCTCTAGTATTTAGAGTGGATATAGCTAAATTCATTCAGTGTTACACTTATTGCTTTGTTCTTACCAATTTTCTTCTTTTGTTGACGCCCAGCAGATTCTGTGATGGTTTCCTTTTTCTTCTCAACTACAAAAAATACAAAATGAAAAAAATTAATAATGAATGCAGGATAGCAAATATATGATTGTTCTTAAGTAAGTAAGTAAGTAAGTAAGTAAGTAAGTAAGTAAGTATGCACTTACGTTTTTTACTTTGTTTTTCCACCTCTGCCTTTAACCGTTTGTACTTCTCTGTCCTATACACTAGCACCCAGGTTATGCCTTAAAAATAGAAAAAAATTATATTAGCTTTGTATTAATTAAGCACACATTAACTTACAATTGCATAAGATGGTCATAAGTCTGGAGAATGTTCTTGATATATATTCTAGTCTAAAGTCCAAAGGAAATAAACTATAACTTGTATACTGGAGTTCAACATATTAGTTTTTCCAGACATAAAGTTAGTTCATGAATTTGCAATAAATACACGCTTCAGGTTCATAAGAGATTATGATCGATTTCTTTTATAGTGCATGGTCTTGTATGTTAATATGCTGTGTAGCTTAAAACAGAATCGTAAAATATCACAAAAACAATTATTATCAATGTATATTAATTTTAGAGACTTGCAAATAAGCTGACAAGAGGTTCCCACTTACCTTCAGCTAATAGCGCTGTGCAAACCGAAATAAACACAATAAGAATAGTGTCTGCAAACATAGTGCTCATCGTGATCGTTTTATAACAACAATCTCGACTCACACCTATTAATAAAATGTAGATTTCGACTTTTTTATGGGTGATTTAAACAGAGCGCATTACACTCACGGATCTATTCCACCAGTGCGCAGC
This sequence comes from Periophthalmus modestus, assembly GCA_019594935.1. Taxonomy (NCBI): domain Eukaryota; kingdom Metazoa; phylum Chordata; class Actinopteri; order Gobiiformes; family Gobiidae; genus Periophthalmus; species Periophthalmus modestus. Next base: position 19,412,181 of record JAIEZT010000007.1, on the reverse strand, counting down.
CGGGCTAACGCTAGGTCAGCGCAAGAAAGGTCACGCACGGACTGAAGTATTTCCGGTTCAATAAATAACCTACTTCTGGCGACGATAGAAACGTTGTAAAACCTTAAAATTAATTAACCTTAAAAAAATAATAATAATAATTAAAAAAATAATAATACAAATATATACACACACATACGCACGCACGCACGCACGCACACACACACACACACACACACACACACACACACACACACACACACACACACACACACACACACACACACACACACTTAATGTTAATTTAAAGGCTTTATTACTTAAATTCATTACGTATATTTGATTAAATACTAACAAAAATGAAGAAAAAAACATTATAGGCATATTGTAGCCTTTCTTCCTTGTAGCCTTCATTTCTATTTACAATACAGTGTCTTGACTCATCACAATCTATGTCCTTGGATCAAGCTACACACGAAATAAATACACACATCCATACAGCATCCATTTATCAACCACACGCCATCTTCCACGCCAGCATCATTCTCTTTCATCTTATTCCGAATGGGAGGAGCATGCACGCAATCACCAGCAGCAAAGACAGACCAGACCACTGGCAGACCAGACCAGTGACAGACCGAGGTGCAGAGCAGAGCTGTGCGCATGCAGCATGGCCGGCGATAGCGACACAAAGCCGGTGGAAACAACCGACAACCACCGGGTACCCTTCCTCATCGGGGTCTCCGGGGGCACGGCCAGTGGGAAGGTGCGATCTTTATATTTTGTTTCTAGCACAAAGAAGGGGTCCTCATGGAATCCTATTGTGATGAGGTGTTTATGTTATATTTTTTCTCACTCAAGAGAAAGCTTGGTCAAATCTTCTTTTTTCCATTAACATCCTGCTTAATAGTTTGTTTGTTTTTTTGTAATTGTTATATTTTTATTTTTTTCATATAGAGACGCCGTGTCAAATCAGGTCAAGCATGCCACAACATGTCCCTCTAGAAAAGGGTCAAATGGATATAGGCTAATGTATTCATGTCATTCAAACATATTGCCTGTGGTATTTTCTTTAACATATGGACGTGACTGTAAAATGATGTGAAGCAAAATTTATGTTAATCAAGCCTTTATGTTGATTAGTGCCAGCTGTGCAGAAATTGTTTTTTTGTTTTGTTTGTTTTTTCTCCATCACATATAATTCTAACACATAGGACTATGTGTCTGCTTTAGTTAGGCCTGTGCAGTACTAAAATGACTCTACAGTACACTCATTTTAGTTACAAGTGCCAGCATCACATTTATGATGCAACATTGTCTGGGAATGATAACCTACTCAGTGACACATTGCTCTTCTTTAAGACCATTAAAACCTCCATTTGGTCTCTATAGGCTCTATTGTATTGAGTGTACATTTATGTTTACAATACAAAGACTCGTTTTGGATACAATTATATCAAGTTCTTACAACAAAAATAGTAATACAAGACTAGAATGTATTTTTCAGTGCAAAATAATGTTTTCATGTTTTGTTTTGTTTTTTTTTTCTCAGTATGATCACTGAAATATTTTTATAACTTTAGTAGGCTGTAGTAGAAATGTGTCAGTTTTCTCCTTTGCTGTTATAAAACCGTGTATACAACTCTTTTGTCTCACATAAAAGTTAGAGCTCGACCAATTTCGGTTATTTCATGGACAAAGTATCTGTTGAGCAGCAGATTTTTATTTAGTTTTTTTTTTTTTTAATAAGAGAGCAGTTTAGTTATCTCTTTACATTAAAGTGTTAAAAAATGCTTCATTTTATTAGAGATGGGTGGATATATTAAACTATCATAGTTTTCTGTAGAGGAGAAATGAAGTATATTTTGTCAAGCAGCTGGTTGGTTCATTGAGTGTGTGGGCTGTGGTTGTAGACAGTTGTTGGTGGGTTTGACTTCCTTTTGTTTGGTATTTTTTTCTTCCAGTTGAGTAACTGCTTATCGGACCACCTGCTCTGCAACAATTGTAAATATCAAATAGACTAAAACAAGTTTATCTATTTCTCTGGGACATTTTGTTCCATAGCTGGCAGTTGAGATCAACAGTGAATCTACAAATGATGAAAGCAGACACACTTTTAGTTGCCTGTGACCAACTTGAGTCGAGAACTTTCAATTTTAGATCTTCTTATCAGCCATGCATATTTCAAATTTTCCAGGCTTGGATGAACACAAAATATAGCTAGATATTGGTTAGTTTTTTTTTTTTTTTTTCTGAATTAAACTTTCAGCAAATGTGTGAAGCATTTTTTTGTTTTTATTAACAAGCCACTTATCACTTATCTCTCTGAGTAATTTATATGAATTTTACAAAAATATATATAATAGATGTTCTACTCATTTCTGGTGAGTTGTATGTAAGGTCCTATTTATGTTGTTTTCTGCCATACCAGTTGTGCCCTGTATAACATTTATGGTGGGGCACATGGAGATATTAGTTTGCCTGGTGTGTTTCACAGTGCAACATTATATATGTTTATCTCACTTTTATTACATTTATTAAATGTATTTAATCTTTTTTTTTAATTATTCAAAATAACCCTACATTCTTACTGTGAGTGGCCTGGTGGCGTTAATTCCTTGTCTCCACAGAGATGCACAAGTTAAATGCAGCAAGGAATGACATCTGTATGGAGAGAAGCAGGTGGAGATCCCTCCCCCCCTCACCAGAAAACTTGCATAGTACACCTTTTAAAAACATTAATTTTGGTTACTCTTTATTTTGTATGTTTTGTGGTACAGTCCTCCGTTTGCAGTAAGATCATGGAGCTGCTGGGACAGAATGAGATCGACCATCACCAGAGACAGGTGGCCATCCTCAGCCAGGATAGTTTCTACAGAGTCCTGACAGCAGAACAGAAAAGCAAGGCCTTAAAGGGACAGTTCAACTTCGATCACCCAGGTAAAAAAAAAACAAAAAACGACACACTCGATGCTTCTAGATATCAATTCACCAATATCAATCATATCCACCATATCGCCCTATAGTATCAATACTTTGAAAATATGTCTTCTTGGTCCTGATGCACTGTAAACAAAGATAGTTCCAGCGGCACCCTGAATTTGTAATGGAGAACTAGTAGAAAGGGGTGAGGAGAAAAAAAACCCAAACAAAGAATTTATGGGTGGCAGTATTGTTGGTGGGTGCAGCATCGTTACATATGCTTAAAACCTAATGACTAATGAATGTCTTTTCTCAGATGCGTTTGATAATGAACTCATCATTTCAACTCTGTGCGACATCAAAGCAGGAAAATCTGTTCACATACCGGTCTATGACTTTGTGAGCCACTCCAGGTAAATGTCTTGAATCAGCTAGAAGATTACAAATGGGGAGTATTCAGTCAATATTATGTTTTAAATAGACCTATGCAGATATGTATTTTTTTGTTTTTGTTTGTATTGTACCCTATTTTAAGAGGGCGCTCATGAAAAAGATTCTGGTACTCCCATTGGGCTCTCTCCTTGTGTAAATAAAGAAGAAAAAAAAAAAAGATCAGAAATGTGTTAAATCATGTCTTTAAATGTGTAAGTATAGGTTTAGCATCAAACAATTGCAAGTACAAAAGCATCACTTTAGCCTACTTGGAAGTTTAGAACATGAGGATATTTATTTTACTTATTTTTTTTTTATCATTTTAAGTTTTAATCAGATAGTTTTGCTGCATTAAAAACAAAAAACAAATAGATATACACATTTTGCATATCTTCAAAACTGCATTCACAACATAATGCAATTAATTTCATTGTCAAAAACTTCCCAAAACACACGCAGGAGCCTGCTTGCGCATGGTCAGACATTATAATTGTGTGTAATGCCATGAAACATTAGCCTTATTTGTGACCATATGTTTGGTGTTACAGGAAGCAGGAGACCGTGACAGTATACCCGGCTGATGTGGTTCTCTTTGAGGGGATCCTCATGTTTTACTCTCAGGAGATCAGGGACCTGTTCCAGATGAAACTCTTTGTTGACACTGACGCGGACACTCGCCTCTCTAGAAGAGGTACTAATATATAACAATTAGCTGTAGCATGATGACCACTGTCTAGCATGTGAAGGCAGCTCTTCAGTGGCATCATGACTATAGAGCTTGGTATCAAACTACAAAAACTTGTCAAACATCTATAGAGATGCATTAGCAAAAAACAATATAAAGAAGTAAACAAAAGAGCCAGTAAAAGGAGCAAAGGAACAACCTGCTCTTAAGCACTGATAAATATATTTCTCACACTGTATAGCAAAATACCTTTCAATTAACACTAACTTTAGTATTTAGCATCTTAAAATATCCATTTGTTTAATATTTTGTCCTCAAAGCGGCCAGATTTTTGGGGAAAAAAAGTCCAAAGAAGGAACCACCGGTGAACTGATTTTCTGACAAGTGATGAATCTGAATTGTCCTAGGATTTTCACAAAATTGCAATTAAGTACACACTTTTTTGTGTAGCTCAGTAGAACACGATCAAAGATGCACTAAGATGTAACTTTTTCTGGAGGAGGGTCTGCCATCTGCTTATCTCCATGGAGATACTATTGCTTTGACAGAATAAATGCATTACATTATTATATATATATATATATATATATATATATATATATATATATATATATATATATATATATATATATATATATATATATATATATAAATAAAATATGCATACAACTTAAATGCCATACTGTGAAATATTCCAATTACACATCTTTCGCTGCTTCAAACTCATGCATTCTTCCTATGAGCGGTATCGGCTTTCCACAGATCTGATCTGTCATGTGGCCTGGTGATACCAATTGCTTGTGAAATGTTTGATAATTGATGAGCGGTTATCTACCAGAGAAGTTGTATAGTGTACCTTTTTAAAAATCTAGCTTCTCGTATGAGGACTAGTTTCTTCAGTGTCTACATTAACCATGCATTCTCTGGTGAACGTTGGCAATGACGCACGCAGGGTAAAAATACTCTGCATACTTTGAATGTGCATAGATGGACTTTCATTGAATTTGTACCAGAAAACTGTCCTGTTACAAATGCATTTTTACAATTTCATTCTTTCTCTTTTGTAGTTCTGCGGGATATCAGTGAACGTGGACGAGACTTGGAGAGCGTTTTGGCGCAGTACATCACATTTGTGAAGCCTGCATTTGAAGAGTTCTGTCTCCCTGTGAGTACATAAATATATTCAAACAGAAAGGTTAAACACATTTTTTGATAGGCTTCATCTAATAGCATAATCTTGATAGCTATAGGAATGGGGAATATATCAGTTCCAAAAACTCAGATATTGGTATCCTCCCATGTCTCAGATACAAATGATTTTACAAAAATGAAAAGTTAATTTGTGATCTTTATTTCAGCTCAGATAAATGCGTGGGCTATGGATTTTAAAACCTAAAACTGCTTGTTCACAACGGCAAGCCTAATGTCATATCTGTATTGGCTCAAAAACAATACATATTTGAGCATCCCTATTGATAGCCAGGGAAAACAAAAAGGGGAGATTTGATTTAAGAAAATCTCATCCTAACCCTCCGTGAGTGGTCTCATCCTTTTTCCACGCTCGAGTCCTCTACCACAGGCCTGGGAGCTTGAGGGTTCTGCACAGTAACTTTGCTGTTCCTAGTACTGCACTTTTCTGGGATGAGATTCCTGATGTTTTTCCTGGGATCTGCTGTAGCCACTCTTCAATTTGGGGGTTACTGCCCCAAGTGCTCCAATGACCATGGGCATCACTGATGCCTTCACCTTCCAGGCCTTCTCCAGCTCTTCTTTGAGCCCCTGGGATTTCTCTTGTTTCTCATGTTCCTTTTTTTCAAATATTCCCATCACTTGGTACTGCACAACAACTTTACTCTGTTGTTTATCCACCACCACAATGTCCGGTTAGTTTGCCATCATCATTTTGTCAGTGTGTATCTGAAGTCCCACAGGATCTTGGCTCAGTTATTCTCTACTACCTTTGGAGGTGTTTACCCCCTTGACCATGGGGGCTCCAGTCCATACTCTGCACAGATGTTTCTGTACACTATGTCCGCCATTGCAGTGGACACTGCGATTAAAAAAAGGAACATAAGAAACTAGAGAAATAGCCATCAGTGGTGCCCGTGGTCATCGAAGCACTCAAGGCTGTGACCCCCAAACTGGAGGAGTGCTACAGCAGATCCCAGGAAAAACATCAGACATCTCAGACCAGAAAAGCGCAGTACTAGGAACAGCAAACAGAACCCTCAACCTCCCAGGCCTCGGACCCGAGCTTCAAAAAAAGGATGAAATATATACACGTCATGTTAGGGTTTTTTTTGTTTTTTTTACTTGAACAAGAAGCTCTCATTAAAAATAAGAAACTTTTACTTGGCCTCTAGTTTGCATTTTTGTGGTTTATTATACCTTTTACTCACGTTTTGTGCGATATGTCAACCAGGACATTTACACATTGATAGATTGGTATTATACCAAAAAAACATTGAAATGTAATTTTTTGGCAGTATTGGCCATACCTTGAATTTAGAACTTTCCTTCAATTTTAAACTATGGACTCTATACCGTCCTATCACTGAATGTGCCTGAACAACTCCTCACTGTCCCTTGTTTTTCTAGACTAAGAAATATGCAGATGTGATCATACCAAGGGAGAGCTGATAACATCGGTGAGTGGCTATTGGTTTCTAAGAAAAACTTGAAATGTTCACCATAATAAAGGCTAAACAAGTGTGAGGAAGCGCTGTACATACTGTCCCTACACTATCGTGAAGCCACATAGGAGATGGGAGATGTGTCTTTAAGTAAAGCTATTAAGAGAAAATATTTAAGTACATGTAGTTTTTGTTGACACTTTCATAGGTTCCCCACTACAATATTGAACTTTGATATCTTCAAGGAGATAAGTGATGCCACCAGGCCATGTTATATTTCAGATCTATGGAGATGTAACCCCGCTCAGTGTTTTCTTTTACAGCAAGTTGAATAGATGCAAGATGGATAGGTTTAATGACATTTTGTGTAAAATTACAGGCACCCTTAAATTAGCCATGGTTGCCAGAGTACTGTAGAGTGGAGATAAAAATGTATTAAAAGCATTACCAAAATAGTGATTTGCTCTTTAACCAATCATATCCTTTGTCTGTGCAGTTGCAATAAATCTGATTGTGCAGCACATCCAGGACATCCTGAATGGAGTTTTGACCAAACGACTGAATGGATGGATCAGTGGTATGGGACAAAGAAGCAGCAGAGCATGGAGTCCAGCAGCCGGCCTCACTGAGCTAAGCCTGTGTGACAGAGGACAGCACTGAGCAGCAAGCTCCTCATGAGTTTGAAGACTTGTCACATGGGGCAAGAATTCTGCAGCAAAGATGATTGAGTTTGGACTGAGTGAATGAAAAGGGGTACATTTCTGTTTACTGTACATGATTACATACAAATGTGTTGATAGTTTTGAATGTGAAGTCGAATCAACACTAGAAGCCTTTTCTGAAGCATCTTTCGAATGGCTGCCTCTGCCTCAGCACTGAAAAGCCCAGTGCCTAATACTACTTGAAGCTTCAACTATTCAATCAATCCAGCAGCGTTTTCTCCTCCGCCTTATTCAAGTTCACTCTATGAGCCAAACGTAATGCAACACGCTCTGTGCAGCAAGGAGCGGTCAACAGATTGGGATTGTTCAGGTTATCTAGTAGTACTGTCAGTTTGCTTTGTCTTGTGCAAATCTAATTTAATGAAACAACCAGTTCTCACCTCAAATCAGTTATCTGACATTGTCGCCAAAGAATTGTGCAGTGCTTTTGTGTTTGATGATCTGAAACAGCATTATGTTTAAACCACAACAGTGTTTACTTTGACTCAAACTTCAGATGCAATTTCATAAAGATTGTTTAAATGTAGAAAGTTAAAACATTTGGTACCCAGTACTGTTCTTCTGTTTCCTGTGTACAGTTGTACATAATGTTCTCAGGTATGGTTTACTTGAGTTGTGCTGTTCATAGAATTGTATTTACTAAATATGTTAAATATTGTCTTTAACTTTCCTCACTAAAGCAGAGGGCTTTTTGTCTTCTTTCAAGAACTTCAAAACAAATCACTTAAATGAATGCATTTATAACAATGTGATCATACTTGACGCTATTATGCTCATCTTTGTGGAAAATATTGACATTAAAAATATTAAACTTTTCTGTCCTTTCTAACTGCATCAAAATATCACAATAGCAAGCCCATTTTGATGATATATTATCAAAGAGTGTACAATATAAGGATAACAATATGCAGGGGTGTAGCACCAAATTCTGAACCCTGGACACAAATTCTTTGTGGACCTGCACTACATGTTGTCTACTAAAAAGTACCCATTACAGACTTTGAGGTCCCTCCCTGTGCTGGATCCTGGTAAACCATACCCTTTACCCCATCAACCTGTATAACTAAAAACTTAGTTCTTAATTTAATAACTTAATTCAAAATATAACCCATACATATTCTCTTTAGGTGGTAGTTTTAAGTACATGTTAGTATTTCTATAAGTACCTTCCCATCCTGTAAGGAAAGCTTTTTATTACAAAAAGTTTAAGCAAAGCTTAAATTTTCCTGAGAAACATTTACAATGTTTTTTTAAATCTCCAAACTGCAGGGGAGAGCCAGCTACTAAAGTTGGGGTACAATTAGTTTATGTCTATTTTTAATTATTATTGAACAAAGTTACAAGTTACAAATTCATCTAAAGGTCACTCCCTGCTGATTGAATTCTGTCCAAAAAGCCCTCTGTATAGTTCACTCTTTGCTTCATCTGTCATCGTACTGTGATCCTTAGGAGCCATGAAGTTGACCAGCTTACTGTGAACGTGGTATCTGACCTTCCGTCCTTTACTTGCTTTGGTATCCACTTTCTTTTTTATCTTACTCCTCAATTTCTGTATTGCCAACCACTGCCTGCCCATTGCCACTTGGTCATTGGGGTCCGCCGCGCTGGTCTTGCGTTCAATAAGCTCTCTCAATAACTGATGGTAAAAGTCGTCATCGTCAAAAATGTCCTCATCTACGTCTTTGAGATGCGAGTTTGCTTTTAGAGGTTTCTCTGCCTCCACTTCTACCATTGCACTTTCAGATATCAACGTGCCTTCTTTCTTGCCCATGACCTTATATTCTGATCGCCGAGTTTGCACTCGCTTTATCAGTCTCTCTTTATCCACAAGGACTTGCTCAATTTGTGTAAGTATGTTTCTTTCAAATGCGGCGAAAGATTTGCTGGTTTTCCCCATGGTTAGCCTGGTTTTGTCATGCCACTTTTGAAGAGTAGTGTTCTGGTAAGGTGTGAATGCCACAAAACGTTTGGCCATAATTCTGGATATTTGGCCATTTCTAGTTTACGTTTTTGTGGCTTTTATTTTTGTGTTCTACAACGCAATCTTCTTCATTGCTTAGAATCTCCTCATCGCTTTGCTCACCCAAACTGATCGCTCTTGTATCCGCATTTTGTACAAGAAGTTCATCATGTAACTCCAGTAATGATCTTTGCAGAGCTTTTAACGCTTTATGAGAAGTTTTCAGCACACTAGCAAATTCTGTATATTTCTTGAATTCTGGGAAGGTCAAAGGTTGAGGAAGCTGATTGGCTGAAACAAGAGCTTTCTGGAATTTGATTCGTCCTTCAAGAAGCTGGTCCCACAGAGCTAATTGGTTCTTTACGGCTTTGCCTTTCTCTACCTCCTCATTGACTTTATCTTGAGAAAATGTCTGCACAGTGTCGTGGTCATTTTGCTCCATGTCTTCCTCCTCAGAGCATTCTTCATCATCATCTTCTTCACTTTCCGGGCCACTTTCCTGTTCATCCTATAAGAAATCATGAATTAAATAAATACAAAGGGTAACATCTTTTATCACATATTCTGATGTCTAAATAGATTAAATAAAATATCCTTTATAATTATATAACGAATAACGAAATTTGTGTCTTTTGTCTGCAAAAATGGTGTCTTTTCTCAATCTAATCTGTGAACAACGAAAACAAATAACATGGCATTGAACAAGAAAGGTATTTAGTTATTTAATTACTTAATGTATTAAATTAATAAAGTAATATAGTATAATAATAATAGCATTATAAATATATAATATTTACTATTTTAGGATTGTCAGAAGAACAAAATCAGATACTAATACATAATAAAACTAGTACCAAAGTATCAGTACTGATATAAAAATCGCATAACTGGATAAAATTTGACCTTTCCTGAACAGTTTCATCTTGAGTTTTGTCAGAGCACATGGTATAATAAATAGAACTATTATTTTGTGTTGAAAATTACAAGATAGTTCATTTTAAAAGCTCTTATTTAGACATTTGGGTATCAAAATAAATATATCCCAAGCCCATTCTTTTGTAAATCAAGTTGGAAATTTGAGTATTGTGAGGACACTACTGCAATTATTGAATTAGTATAAATTTACTCTTTTTAAAAGTGTTATATCTGAATAAAATGTGGTTTATTTTTATTACTTTTTAAATCAATGCATCGCCCAATGGTAACTTTAGCCTCTACACTGGCCTCTATATTGGAGGGATAATTTATCATACATTTCCCATTCATCAAAGATAATTATTTGGGGGTGTGTTGAAGGTTACACTAACAATACTACTGCTACAACAACTAATATCTTACCTCCTCTTCTTCCTCCCCCTCACTCACTCCTAAGTCATCCATGCCCTCGGTCAGTTTGTGGAAGTCCACTCCTTTTGGAAAAGTCACTTCAGAGTTGTTTAGATTATCACCATCATCATTTAAATTGTTATCTTCATCTGTTCCTTGAAACTCTTCTTCTGCCTCTTCTTCCTCTTCAACCTTCGCCTCCTCTCCATCATCTTGGAATGGACAAATGATTGATGCATTTTTCAAGTAGGCAAAATTTGATTTTTTTAAAGCAGTATAGAAATAATAATAGAAATGACACTACCATATGTATTGTGAATGTAAAAAGGGAAATTGTGTGTAAATATGGCCAAATCATGTCATTTTTTGTGGACAGGTACAGGGTCAGTGTTGTATAGAATGGTCATTTTTGTATGCTTAACATGTGCATAATGTCAATTTTTACCTGCTTGCCTCCTTGAAGAAGTTATTGCTTTGCCTGGAAAGTTCCACATTTTGGCACTAACTTATCTATCTCAATGGAAAACAAGCAAATGACAGTTGCACTACCAGGCCAAGTTACAGGTCAAATCTGTGAGGCAACCCTGCTCAAAGTAATGCCTGTTTTGCAAAAAGGTATTTTGCAAAGCTGTAACATGTCCAAGGAGACAGCCAGGTGGCGGACCCTCTACTAGAAAAATAACAATGTGCAGCTTTAAAACATAATTTGCACTTTCACTTAGACCAGATAGAAGTTCACCCTCTAAGACTGATTTTAGAGAATACTGTTAGAAGGTCATGTAGCTTATAAAATAAAAGTTAGTCACAACACTTAAAAAGGGAAGGAATTTGCCTCACCATATTCTCCTTCTTCACCCTCTTCCTCGTCTTCATCTTCATCATCCTCGGATTCTTCCATGTCCCGCATCAGTTGTTTTCTGGACACCGCCTTGCCCACATACCTCCTGTCCGTGTCTGAGAGCAGAGAGGCGGCGTGTTTCCTCAGAGTGCTCGGTCTCCTGTCTCCATCGTCCTCTTCTTCTTCATCTTCAAACTTTTCTATCACTCTGGCTTTCGTTTCCATATCGCCATCGTCTTCGGGATCAATAAATTTCGGCTGCGGATTAAGTAAATCCTCCAACTGCTGAGAAAATAAGCCGGACATAGTGAAAAGTTTTACAAAATTTCACACGTGTATTGCTCCGGATCGACGCTTCTGCAGTAGAGGGTGATGACGCTGGTAAAGAGCGACCAACTGTACCTTCGAATAATCCCACAATATTGTCTGTCAGGAAAATATGAGGGAAAAAAAACTTGGCAAAACGAAACACAATGTTATGTCACATTGTTATTGTCACACCACTGTTTTGTTAACCAGTTCACCCACTACAAAAAGTTAATGATAACATTTTGATTGCTTACTGGCTGCCATTGTGTCTTTAGGCAAAACACATGGTTTTCCATTACATATACAATGTGACTAGCTAATTATATTTGCCCAAAGACTAGGGTGTTTCTCTACATCATCTCTCAGTCATCCAGGTAATATCCATAACAAAACTGTCAATCAAATGCCAGTCAAAGTACACTCAATATTTGTGAGCAGCAACCAAAAAGGCAAATCAATAGAGTTAACACTTTCCTGATCACATTGAACACTTTTTAAAATATAGCACTATTTTCCTACAAAAAATCTGAGTACTTTTGTTTTTCCCTGGGATTGCACAAAAATACACTGCCGACATACAAATCCTGTGAGACAAAGCTCAGGTACATATCCCCTTTTTTGCCTGCAATCCTCGGCGCATGCGCACGCTGTTGGCGAGGCTAAATCGTCGCTGCTAGCTCAGTTTTGTCCCGACGTGCTCGTGTAACAAAGATTACAAAGTTTACAGTGAACATGTCTACTAGCGATTTTTATTTGCGGTATTATGTGGGGCACAAAGGAAAATTCGGACACGAGTTCTTGGAGTTTGAGTTCAGACCGGACGGTAAGTTTGTTTTGGCGGTAATTCATAGATGTAAGCTGCACTACGTGTTTGCTACGAGCTAACTAGCAACCGGTTTATTGTAGGCCTCATTCACTCCGCAAAGTAGTTTTTACAAATTTCTCAAGAAATCGGTGCACAACGTTGTCAACAATACCACTGCAATATCTGCTTCAGCTGCATTGGCCGAATTTATGTGCACTGGTTGATTAGGCTAGACTATACACAGCATAAAATGTTACTAATGATAATGAATGAATGTACAGTACTATGTTCAACATTTGTTTCATTTACAGGAAAACTGCGCTATGCAAACAACAGTAACTACAAAAACGACGTTATGATCAGAAAAGAGGTATTTTTATTTATTAAATTTTTTTACCTAAGTTCCTATTCTATTCTAAGGTCCTATATTGCGTAAAATTGACTCTTGTGAGCTTTAAGCCATGTTATGTCTCATGTTTCATTAACACGTTTGAGTAACCCTTGATTAATTGTCTGTCTGCATCTCGAGAGCTCAAAATTCTCTATTCTCTTTGTAATGTCATTAAGCTGTAATTTTCAAGTTAATAGCACCTTTTTACATTTTGCTCAGTAAAGATGAACAATTCCAGGGATAAAATTATTCTAAGGTGTATGGAGTTTAAAAACACAGCGGAGCACTTCTTGTATTACCACATGAACTCACCAAAGTGGAACAGTGTTTTCCGTTTGAGAAAAGAACTCTGAACATGTAGGGTTTATGTTTTGATGAGACATTAAAAGTTGGATCAGATCAAAGGTGTACAATGAGCCCTTTAATCTAAAGCATTTGGTTTATAATCATAGTGTAGTATATTCTCAGTTGAGAAAGGTAGTTGCACAATCTAAAAGTTATGTCCATGGTCTTTAACAATTGTGAGGCTTTCCTTTTTATTTAGGCTGTGTTATGTGTCCCTTTTGTAGTCGGTTTACTATGTGTTCAGGCATATGTACACAAAGTGTGATGGAGGAGCTAAAAAGGATAATCGATGACAGTGAAATCACTAAAGAAGATGACGCTCTGTGGCCACCTCCGGACAGAGTTGGCAGACAGGTTTGTATATATTGTCAGTTCTGCATGAATACGCAGGTCTTATTGGGTATCTACACCTGTGATTGAGTCATATTCAAGGCGTGTAAAATAGTTTGGGCTTGTACATAGAGGATGCATGCAAAGCTCAAAGTTTCACAGTAATGCGCAATTGTGAAAGCCAAGAGTATTGCAGGTAGCTCTATATTGTGATGTTTACATTTTGGATACTCAGTATATGGGGATCATTTCTTGGTAGTGGACAATCTTGGTAGTGGTGCATTATTTTTATATATTTTTTAGTAAATACCCTAAAATGCAGACTCCTTTTTCCTCTCTTGTGAACACATCTGTAATAAATTTTTTTGTTTTATAGGAACTGGAGATTGTAATCGGGATGAGCATATTTCATTCACCACCTCAAAGATCGGATCTCTTATTGACGTTAACCAGTCCAAGTGAGTGTTAGGGTGAAACTAAATAATGCCTGTTGGACATATTAAAATCCCCTTCTCTCTTCCAGGGACCCAGAAGGCCTCCGTGTGTTTTACTACCTGGTTCAGGATCTCAAATGTCTTGTTTTCAGTCTCATTGGACTTCATTTCAAGATCAAGCCAATCTAAGTTTTTATTTTCTGCTCATTTTATGTGCTTTAGCCATTTTTCCATTCTCAGATCTGATTTGTACATTTGCCTTTGGTGGAATTGTTTTTTTTATTTTAAATAAAATTTTGGAAAACCTGACTGTTTGTAAAGAATTTACTTAAATTTTTATTTACACAATGTTGACAAAAAAATATTCACACCAAGTAGTAAGGATGAGAAGTAATCATGAATTTGAATGAATGCTTCAAGATGTAGAAATTGGATAAGGCACTTTTGTACCATTAATCTACTGCTGAAGTCTAAATGCACAAAGAAAAGGTTATAGTACAGAAATCTCCAGGAGGTAAACCTTCATTTTTTTTTCCATTCAAGATAATTAAATAGTTTTTAAATTAAACAGTATTCTAACGCTCAGATTAGTTAGCTCAGTGGCTTTCCTTCCAGAACTGTGAAAATATCCTCCAACGACTTGTGGACACACTGGAGGAACTCGTGCACATTTCGAGCCGGGTATGTGGACACATTACAGCCGATCCAGTCGTCGTGAACTCCATAGCCCACGCCAAATCCATCTGGGACCACAGGTGCGAACCCCCCCAAGCCTACAGCGGGACTGGTGAGGGTGCTGGTAGACAGGATGTTGTGGTTAATGGCGCTGTAGGCTGGGTCTGTGTACAGGCTGTGCAGAGGCTGCCCTTTCGAGTTGGCCAAGTACCGCATGGCAAAGAGGTGGCGGTCAAAACCTTGGCCTGGGAACAGAGGAATATGCGTAAAAGGTTAGAGACATGCTTGCAATACAAAAGATCATTGTAGGCTAATTATATATACATTACTAAGAGACTCCATCAAGATGGGTGAATCAATGGGTTTTGAAATAAAATCCTATGAATTAATTCCATTTAAATATTATAAAGATCAAGTAAATATGTTTCTTGGTCTTAAAAAAAGTTTATGCAATTGTCAGTTTGCAACAACAATCCTTTTACAACATTACTCATTGACTGACCATTGTGGTTGAAACTTTAACAAAACATGTAGTGTAGACACTTGACTATTTGCTAAGAATTCACGTTCCAGCAAAATCCTTGATTAACCTACGCAAAAAAAAAAAAAAAAATCATCTACCATCTATTAATGACTATGAATGGAAACTAGCAAGTATAATCTAGTGGTACAGTGTATCTATCATCTTGAAAATCAACAGTGCATAACTTTTTGGAGGTGGCTCATCACCTGCAGATTTCCATGCAAGTAGGAATAGGAATGGAGACAGTTTTGTGGAGATGCAAGCCCCTCTCTCAGTAAAAGCATTTTTTAAAAATATGTATTTTCAGTGCAATAAAGGCATCCAAAGTAAAAAAATAAAAAACGTGCTTTTATTCTAGTCTGTTTTAGTTAAAATGTTACATGCTGGGGATTTAAAGCTATCATCTACAAGTTTATTTGATTTTTTTTTGACCAGTAGATGGCAGATGTGAAACCTGTTCCCATCCTCCCCTCACCTGGCCTTTATTCAGGCTCATCTGTGCTCTCTGGTCTTCCTCTGTCAGGATAAAGGTGGCAATACAACAGGGGCAGGTCGTGCAAATCTAATTATAGATGGTAGCTTTATGGTCTATCTGTTCATCCTGCCCCTAAATAAGAACTAAACCAAACACCTAGTGGATTTAATTACTAATCAACAAACTAACACTGTCAAAAACATAGGAACATTTGAAATACTGACCCATAGCTGCCTCCTTGGTGAGCTGCCCATGGTACTTGGAGCACTCGTTCAGCATGGCCTTTAGTTCCTCCACGCTGTGCTTCCCCGACTCATGGACAAAAGCGTGGGAGCAGCGTTTGGTGTGAATGGTGGCCGGTCTGATGGTCTCTGTACGGCCATGTTTAAACGCCGCTGTACTACAAGACTCATAAGTGGCTACGGTTTGTCCATATTGCCTCAAAAACCCCATCTGAAACGCCAG
>JAIEZT010000007.1:19385932-19388432 GCA_019594935.1 Periophthalmus modestus | reverse complement strand
TTAGTGGTAGGGAAGTTCAAGCACCCGAAGATATCCACAGGTCACAGTGTAGTATTGCTGATCAGAGACTATCCATAAAAGGTCACCCTTGTATCACTTCATATTAGTTTTACACACCTGTCAATCAAAAAATACTATTACAAACCCTCCATGCATAGACACCCTTGGTGCTAGGTATCCTCCCCTGTCTATATACGAGATAATGGGGAAACCCAATATGACAGCTCTGCCTCTTAAAGCAGGAACATTTGGCAAATCTACACTGACAACACTATCAGCGATGTCATGTTATGAAAAGATAGCAATTCTTTTCAAAAACAAGACTCGGCGTGTCCAAACGTGTCACATGACTTTATGTCCAAATAACATTTAAGCATATGAGATCATGCAACCTCATATAGTGAAGATGTCGGAGAATATTAGTGACTTTTGCATGGTCATTATATAAATAGGAGACAAGATAGGACACTACTGGCCTGACAGTGACTGTAAAGGGGAGACAAAAAGGGTTAGACAGTCACTGGATTTGAGGTGCCATCTTGGATTTAAGGAGGAAGAGAAAGGCCGTAGGGATGAGTGGACGGAGACGGATGTTTTGCCTTTTTGAAAATATTATATTCAGTAAGATGTGAAACAATTGGTGACTATAATGAACAGTTTTGAAATGCGTTGCAACCATTGACTTAAAATGGCCTTTCTACACATATACATAGGCCCTTCAAATTCATTACAGTTTATAAGTCACCATTGATCTGTGAAAAAAAAAATTACACTATATTGAATCAGTGTATTTTTTTTTTTATTTCTATCCAAAGTGCAGTTTCAATGGCATGGCAAGGCAAGGCAAGTTTATTTGTATAGCACAATTCGTACACAAGGTAATTTAAAGTGCTTTACAGAATAAGAAAGACATTGAAATGACAATAATTTTTTTTTTTTAATTATCGCACCATGCCGAGGCCACCAGAATTGGTGACCCCGGCGTGATCCGTGTAAATAATCACAAATAATCATCAAAAAAATGACATTAAAACATTAAAACAAAAGAGTGCAAAAAAAAACCTTTCAGTCAATAATGGCATACTCCCTTTCTCAAATAATCCATGTAAACAGACTCATTAGAAACAGAAAAATAGCCTATGGTTTTCAGGTATCTCTAAAACGATCATCTCCAGAACACCATTTCACATTTGAAAAACAATTTTAAAAAATTGATTGATTTTTTTAAGTGTTTCAAAATTTCAGAGGCCAGAGTGGAGTTAGCATGCAAACAGCTCACGGATGATTAAAAAAAAAAAAAAAAAAGCTTTATTAGATACTGACAGCACACAGCATATCAAATTAAAAGCTGCTTTTGCAATATATATCTGTAATACTTGGGCAAAACAAATTTACTTGAATGAATGAATTAAGTTTATTTTGCTCAGAAAAAAAATAATAACTAAATTATACACACACACACACACACACACACACAAAGGTTACGCACGCACTGAAGTATTTCCAGTTCAATAAATAACCTACTTCTGGAGATGATAGAACGATACGTTGTAAATATATATATATGTGTGTGTGTATGTATATATATATGTGTGTGTGTATGTATGTACGTGTGTATATATATATATATATATATATATATATATATATATATATATATATATATATATATATATATATATATATATAGCATGTAAATTTTTTTTTTTTTTCATCAATAAAATTATGAAAGAATATGAAAGTTTCAGACAGTTTAAAGTTTCTTTTCAGCAGAGTGTGAAACAAAACTCAACCAAATTTAAGTCATGATCAAGTAGCATCAACCACACCCCAACTGAGGGATTACCAACAGCCAGTGTATCTAGTCAGGTCTGGTCCCTTCACTGTAACAACCCAGACCCAACTAGTTCACACTGTTCAACGCACTTTTACAATTCACTTTGAAAATAAAAACAGTTTATGATCTCCTTTGATGTACTGTGTCATTGAATATATAGTATGTGTATATTTTCTTTCTGTAACATCAACCCTCAAGGGTTAGCTGCAGATAGAAATGAGTAATTACATTTACTTTAAAGTTCCATGATCTAAAATTACATGTAACATCTTACTACAGCCAGTGTATCTGGTCTGTTCTGGACATTTTCACTGTGTCAGTACCCCAACAGTGTGCCAAGCGTCAGCTTGTCCAGGTGGAGAGGAGAGGGCTGAAGAGACAGCAGCCATGTTGGATGATCCCTGAACCCGACTGTGGACCTAACTCATTCAAACGTCAGCATGTTCAGGTGGAGAGGAGAGGGCCAAAGAGACAGTGGCCATGCTGGATGACCCCTGATCCCAACTGTGTTCCTACTCCAGCCAAATGTCCCAACATGAGTGAGAAAAGGGGTGAGAAGAGACACACACAGCAGCAGCAACTCAGCCCGAGAAGAGTCTGATTGAAAACAAAGAATCCAGTCACACCAAGATCTGAAGTCTACCGTTAAGAAGAAGAATCCTG
>JAIEZT010000007.1:19383882-19385832 GCA_019594935.1 Periophthalmus modestus | reverse complement strand
AGGACAATGGCACGAAGGGCAGTTTTTGGCCACCAACTCTCCATCAAAACTGAAGCATAGTACATCAACTTTTATCATCATATAAAATCCATAGAATATTTTACAACCAAAAGCATCTTCCAAAGTGATAAAATGCTTAAATAAAAAACAAAAAGAAAATGTCTTAATTA
The DNA here is from genome assembly GCA_019594935.1 of Periophthalmus modestus. NCBI lineage: Eukaryota > Metazoa > Chordata > Actinopteri > Gobiiformes > Gobiidae > Periophthalmus > Periophthalmus modestus. The sequence continues at coordinate 19,385,662 of JAIEZT010000007.1, read as the reverse complement.
AATGTATAGTGGGTAACATTTATGATGGGAAGTGCCTGCTTGACTCTACGGAGATGTTATCGCTTTATGTAAAATGTTTCATAGTGAGGCATTAAAATGATCTGATTATCTTCATGGTGACAAGCAGACAGGGAACCCCTTACATAAGGCTGCTTTTAAAAATGAAGTAAAATCAAATTAAATTAGTATAGAAATTTTGCTTTTGTGCTTTATCTTACATAGAACAGATTACTAACCCGTTTGAATCAACTTACATGGAGTTGAACATTCCCATGAGAGCTGTTAAAACAGAAGCCAATGGCAAACATGGACTTCATTCGCACCTGCCAAGAGAGGATAACAAAAATGAGGAATTGTATAGCAATTAGGATATATCTGTAAAATTCTGCATTAATTTGTATTAACAATTAAACTCACCATAGACAGGTCTCTATTGTTATTCTTAAGCTTCTCCTCTTGTCTTTCTGTAATAAATACATGGAAAATACAGTACTAAGTATAAAGATTACAGTACTAAGTATTAAGATTACAATACCATAATGAAGATGAAAATGCTACTTTTGAAATAATAGAATGTAATTTTCATACACACACATAATAATGCTTTCTTTATGTTACCATGAGGTCTTATATTCATTCTGATAAAGCACAAAATCATACTAAAACTGTTCAGGAAAGCTCAAATTTTAAGTCAATGTCTTTTTTTTTTGTAGTATTGAAACATTTTTTTTCAATATTAGTTTTATTATCGAATAGTATCTGATTTTCAAAACTTTTGACAGCTCTAGTATTTAGAGTGGATATAGCTAAATTCATTCAGTGTTACACTTATTGCTTTGTTCTTACCAATTTTCTTCTTTTGTTGACGCCCAGCAGATTCTGTGATGGTTTCCTTTTTCTTCTCAACTACAAAAAATACAAAAAGAAAAAATTAATAATGAATGCAGGATAGCAAATATATGATTGTTCTTAAGTAAGTAAGTAAGTAAGTAAGTAAGTAAGTAAGTAAGTAAGTATGCACTTACGTTTTTTACTTTGTTTTTCCACCTCTGCCTTTAACCGTTTGTACTTCTCTGTCCTATACACTAGCACCCAGGTTATGCCTTAAAAAGAAAAAAAATTATATTAGCTTTGTATTAATTAAGCACACATTAACTTACAATTGCATAAGATGGTCATAAGTCTGGAGAATGTTCTTGATATATATTCTAGTCTAAAGTCCAAAGGAAATAAACTATAACTTGTATACTGGAGTTCAACATATTAGTTTTTTCCAGACATAAAGTTAGTTCATGAATTTGCAATAAATACACGCTTCAGGTTCATAAGAGATTATGATCGATTTCTTTTATAGTGCATGGTCTTGTATGTTAATATGCTGTGTAAAATATCACAAAAACAATTATTATCAATGTATATTAATTTTAGAGACTTGCAAATAAGCTGACAAGGGTTCCCACTTACCTTCAGCTAATAGCGCTGTGCAAACCGAAATAAACACAATAGAATAGTGTCTGCAAACATAGTGCTCATCGTGATCGTTTTATAACAACAATCTCGACTCACACCTATTAATAAAATGTAGATTTCGACTTTTTTATGGGTGATTTAAACAGAGCGCATTACACTCACGGATCTATTCCACCAGTGCGCAGCCGGGCTAACGCTAGGTCAGCGCAAGAAAGGTCACGCACGCACTGAAGTATTTCCGGTTCAATAAATAACCTACTTCTGGCGACGATAGAAACGTTGTAAAACTTAAAATTAATTAACCTTAAAA
>JAIEZT010000007.1:19366382-19381382 GCA_019594935.1 Periophthalmus modestus | reverse complement strand
TTTTTTTAATTATTCAAAATACCCTACATTCTTACTGTGAGTGGCCTGGTGCCGTTAATTCCTTCTCTCCACAGAGATGCACAAGTTAAATGCAGCAAGGAATGACATCTGTATGGAGAGAAGCAGGTGGAGATCCCTCCCCCCCTCACCAGAAAACTTGCATAGTACACCTTTTAAAACATTAATTTTGGTTACTCTTTATTTTGTATGTTTTGTGGTACAGTCCTCCGTTTGCAGTAAGATCATGGAGCTGCTGGGACAGAATGAGATCGACCATCACCAGAGACAGGTGGCCATCCTCAGCCAGGATAGTTTCTACAGAGTCCTGACAGCAGAACAGAAAAGCAAGGCCTTAAAGGGACAGTTCAACTTCGATCACCCAGGTAAAAAAAAAAAAAAAAAAACGACACACTCGATGCTTCTAGATATCAATTCACCAATATCAATCATATCCACCATATCGCCCTATAGTATCAATACTTTGAAAATATGTCTTCTTGGTCCTGATGCACTGTAAACAAAGATAGTTCCAGCGGCACCCTGAATTTGTAATGGAGAACTAGTAGAAAGGGGTGAGGAGAAAAAAAAAACCCAAACAAAGAATTTATGGGTGGCAGTATTGTTGGTGGGTGCAGCAGCATCGTTACATATGCTTAAAACCTAATGACTAATGAATGTCTTTTCTCAGATGCGTTTGATAATGAACTCATCATTTCAACTCTGTGCGACATCAAAGCAGGAAAATCTGTTCACATACCGGTCTATGACTTTGTGAGCCCACTCCAGGTAAATGTCTTGAAATCAGCTAAAGATTACAAATGGGGAGTATTCAGTCAATATTATGTTTTAAATAGACCTATGCAGATATGTATTTTTTTGTTTTGTGTTTGTATTGTACCCTATTTTAAGAGGGCGCTCTCATGAAAAAGATTCTGGTACTCCCATTGGGCTCTCTCCTTGTGTAAATAAAGAAGAAAAAAAAAAAAGATCAGAAATGTGTTAAATCATGTCTTTAAATGTGTAAGTATAGGTTTTAGCATCAAACAATTGCAAGTACAAAAGTATCACTTTAGCCTACTTGGAAGTTTAGAACATGAGGATATTTATTTTACTTATTTTTTTTTATCATTTTAAGTTTTAATCAGATAGTTTTGCTGCATTAAAAAACAAAAAACAAATAGATATACACATTTTGCATATCTTCAAAACTGCATTCACAACATAATGCAATTAATTTCATTGTCAAAAACTTCCCAAAACACACGCAGGAGCCTGCTTGCGCATGGTCAGACATTATAATTGTGTGTAATACCATGAAACATTAGCCTTATTTGTGACCATATGTTTGGTGTTACAGGAAGCAGGAGACCGTGACAGTATACCCGCTGATGTGGTTCTCTTTGAGGGGGATCCTCATGTTTTACTCTCAGGAGATCAGGGACCTGTTCCAGATGAAACTCTTTGTTTGACACTGACGCGGACACTCGCCTCTCTAGAAGAGTAACTAATATATAACAATTAGCTGTAGCATGATGACCACTGTCTAGCATGTGAAGGCAGCTCTTCAGTGGCATCATGACTATAGAGCTTGGTATCAAACTACAAAAACTTGTCAAACATCTATAGAGATGCATTAGCAAAAAACAATATAAAGAAGTAAACAAAGGAGCCAGTAAAAGGAGCAAAGGAACAACCTGCTCTTAAAGCACTGATAAATATATTTCTCACACTGTATAGCAAAATACCTTTCAATTAACACTAACTTTAGTATTTAGCATCTTAAAATATCCATTTGTTTAATATTTTGTCCTCAAAGCGGCCAGATTTTGGGGGAAAAAAAAAAAAAAAGTCCAAAGAAGGAACTACCGGTGAACTGATTTTCTGACAAGTGATGAATCTGAATTGTCCTAGGATTTTCACAAAAATTGCAATTAAGTACACACTTTTTGTGTAGCTCAGTAGAACACGATCAAAGATGCACTAAGATGTAACTTTTTCTGGAGGAGGGTCTGCCATCTGCTTATCTCCATGGAGATACTATTGCTTTGACAGAATAAATGCATTACATTTATTATTTATATATATATATATATATATATATATATATATATATATATATATATATATATATATATATATATATATATATATATATATTAAATAAATAAATAAAATATGCATACAACTTAAATGCCATACTGTGAAATATTCCAATTACACATCTTTCGCTGCTTCAAACTCATGCATTCTTCCTATGAGCGGTATCGGCTTTCCACAGATCTGATCTGTCACGTGGCCTGGTGATGCCAATTGCTTGTGAAATGTTTGATAATTGATGAGCGGTTATCTACCAGAGAAGTTGTATAGTGTACCTTTTTAAAAATCTAGCTTCTCGTATGAGGACTAGTTTCTTCAGTGTCTACATTAACCATGCATTCTCTGGTGAACGTTGGCAATGACGCAAATAATACTCTGCATACTTTGAATGTGCATAGATGGACTTTCATTGAATTTGTACCAGAAAACTGTGTCCTGTTACAAATGCATTTTTACAATTTCATTCTTTCTCTTTTGTAGTTCTGCGGGATATCAGTGAACGTGGACGAGACTTGGAGAGCGTTTTGGCGCAGTACATCACATTTGTGAAGCCTGCATTTGAAGAGTTCTGTCTCCCTGTGAGTACATAAATATATTCAAACAGAAAGGTTAAAACACATTTTTTGATAGGCTTCATCTAATAGCATAATCTTGATAGCTATAGGAATGGGGAATATATCAGTTCCAAAAACTCAGATATTGGTATCCTCCCATGTCTCAGATACAAATGATTTTACAAAAATGAAAAGTTAATTTGTGATCTTTATTTCAGCTCAGATAAATGCGTGGGCTATGGATTTTAAAACCTAAAACTGCTTGTTCACAACAGCAAGCCTAATGTCATATCTGTATTGGCTCAAAAAAAAATACATATTTGAGCATCCCTATTGATAGCCAGGGAAAACAAAAAGGGGAGATTTGATTTAAGAAAATCTCATCCTAACCCTCCGTGAGTGGTCTCATCCTTTTTCCACGCTCGAGTCCTCTACCACAGGCCTGGGAGCTTGAGGGTTCTGCACAGTAACTTTGCTGTTCCTAGTACTGCACTTTTCTGGGATGAGATTCCTGATGTTTTTCCTGGGATCTGCTGTAGCCACTCTTCAATTTGGGGGTTACTGCCCCAAGTGCTCCAATGACCATGGGCATCACTGATGCCTTCACCTTCCAGGCCTTCTCCAGCTCTTCTTTGAGCCCCTGGGATTTCTCTTGTTTCTCATGTTCCTTTTTCCAAATATTCCCATCACTTGGTACTGCACAACAACTTTACTCTGTTGTTTATCCACCACCACAATGTCCGGTTAGTTTGCCATCATCATTTTGTCAGTGTGTATCTGAAGTCCCACAGGATCTTGGCTCAGTTATTCTCTACTACCTTTGGGAGGTGTTTTACCCCCTTGACCATGGGGGCTCCAGTCCATACTCTGCACAGATGTTTCTGTACACTATGTCCGCCATTGCAGTGGACACTGCGATTAAAAAAAGGAACATAAGAAACTAGAGAAATAGCCATCAGTGGTGCCCGTGGTCATCGAAGCACTCAAGGCTGTGACCCCCAAACTGGAGGAGTGGCTACAGCAGATCCCAGGAAAAACATCAGACATCTCAGACCAGAAAAGCGCAGTACTAGGAACAGCAAACAGAACCCTCAACCTCCCAGGCCTCGGACCCGAGCTTCAAAAAAAGGATGAAATATATACACGTCATGTTAGGGTTTTTTTTGTTTTTTTTTTTACTTGAACAAGAAGCTCTCATTAAAAATAAGAAACTTTTACTTGGCCTCTAGTTTGCATTTTTGTGGTTTATTATACCTTTTACTCACGTTTTGTGCGATATGTCAACCAGGACATTTACACATTGATAGATTGGTATTATACCAAAAAAACATTGAAATGTAATTTTTTGGCAGTATTGGCCATACCTTGAATTTAGAACTTTCCTTCAATTTTAAACTATGGACTCTATATACCGTCCTATCACTGAATGTGCCTGAACAACTCCTCACTGTCCCTTGTTTTTCTAGACTAAGAAATATGCAGATGTGATCATACCAAGGGGAGCTGATAACATCGGTGAGTGGCTATTGGTTTCTAAGAAAAACTTGAAATGTTCACCATAATAAAGGCTAAACAAGTGTGAGGAAGCGCTGTACATACTGTCCCTACACTATCGTGAAGGCCACATAGGAGATGGGAGATGTGTCTTTAAGTAAAGCTATTAAGAGAAAATATTTAAGTACATGTAGTTTTGTTGACACTTTCATAGGTTCCCCACTACAATATTGAACTTTGATATCTTCAAGGAGATAAGTGATGCCACCAGGCCATGTTATATTTCAGATCTATGGAGATGTAACCCCGCTCAGTGTTTTCTTTTACAGCAAGTTGAATAGATGCAAGATGGATAGGTTTAATGACATTTTGTGTAAAATTACAGGCACCCTTAAATTAGCCATGGTTGCCAGAGTACTGTAGAGTGGAGATAAAAATGTATTAAAAGCATTACCAAAATAGTGATTTGCTCTTTAACCAATCATATCCTTTGTCTGTGCAGTTGCAATAAATCTGATTGTGCAGCACATCCAGGACATCCTGAATGGAGGTTTGACCAAACGACTGAATGGATGGATCAGTGGTTATGGGACAAAGAAGCAGCAGAGCATGGAGTCCAGCAGCCGGCCTCACTGAGCTAAGCCTGTGTGACAGAGGACAGCACTGAGCAGCAAGCTCCTCATGAGTTTGAAGACTTGTCACATGGGGCAAGAATTCTGCAGCAAAGATGATTTGAGTTTGGACTGAGTGAATGAAAAGGGGTACATTTCTGTTTACTGTACATGATTACATACAAATGTGTTGATAGTTTTGAATGTGAAGTCGAATCAACACTAGAAGCCTTTTCTGAAGCATCTTTCGAATGGCTGCCTCTGCCTCAGCACTGAAAAGCCCAGTGCCTAATACTACTTGAAGCTTCAACTATTCAATAATCCAGCAGCGTTTTCTCCGCCTTATTCAAGTTCACTCTATGAGCCAAACGTAATGCAACACGCTCTGTGCAGCAAGGAGCGGTCAACAGATTGGGATTGTTCAGGTTATCTAGTAGTACTGTCAGTTTGCTTTGTCTTGTGCAAATCTAAGTTAATGAAACAACCAGTTCTCACCTCAAATCAGTTATCTGACATTGTCGCCAAAGAATTGTGCAGTGCTTTTGTGTTTGATGATCTGAAACAGCATTATGTTAAACCACAACAGTGTTTACTTTGACTCAAACCTTCAGATGCAATTTCATAAAGATTGTTTAAATGTAGAAAGTTAAAACATTTGGTACCCAGTACTGTTCTTCTGTTTCCTGTGTACAGTTGTACATAATGTTCTCAGGTATGGTTTACTTGAGTTGTGCTGTTCATAGAATTGTATTTACTAAATATGTTAAATATTGTCTTTAACTTTCCTCACTAAAGCAGAGGGCTTTTTGTCTTCTTTCAAGAACTTCAAAACAAATCACTTAAATGAATGCATTTATAAACAATGTGATCATACTTGACGCTATTATGCTCATCTTTGTGGAAAATATTGACATTAAAAATATTAAACTTTTCTGTCCTTTCTAACTGCATTCAAAATATCACAATAGCAAGCCCATTTTGATGATATATTATCAAAGAGTGTACAATATAAGGATAACAATATGCAGGGGTGTAGCACCAAATTCTGAACCCTGGACACAAATTCTTTGTGGACCTGCACTACATGTTGTCTACTAAAAAGTACCCATTACAGACTTTGAGGTCCCTCCCTGTGCTGGATCCTAGGTAAACCATACCCTTTACCCCATCAACCTGTATAACTAAAAACTTAGTTCTTAATTTAATAACTTAATTCAAAATATAACCCATACATATTCTCTTTAGGTGGTAGTTTTAAGTACATGTTAGTATTTCTATAAGTACCTTCCCATCCTGTAAGGAAAGCTTTTTATTACAAAAAGTTTAAGCAAAGCTTAAATTTTTCCTGAGAAACATTTACAATGTTTTTTTTAAATCTCCAAACTGCAGGGGAGAGCCAGCTACTAAAGTTGGGGTACAATTAGTTATGTCTATTTTTAATTATTAATTGAACAAAGTTACAAGTTACAAATTCATCTAAAGGTCACTCCCTGCTGATTGAATTCTGTCCAAAAAGCCCTCTGTATAGTTCACTCTTTGCTTCATCTGTCATCGTACTGTGATCCTTAGGAGCCATGAAGTTGACCAGCTTACTGTGAACGTGGTATCTGACCTTCCGTCCTTTACTTGCTTTGGTATCCACTTTCTTTTTTATCTTACTCCTCAATTTCTGTATTGCCAACCACTGCCTGCCCATTGCCACTTGGTCATTGGGGTCCGCCGCGCTGGTCTTGCGTTCAATAAGCTCTCTCAATAACTGATGGTAAAAGTCGTCATCGTCAAAAATGTCCTCATCTACGTCTTTGAGATGCGAGTTTGCTTTTAGAGGTTTCTCTGCCTCCACTTCTACCATTGCACTTTCAGATATCAACGTGCCTTCTTTCTTGCCCATGACCTTATATTCTGATCGCCGAGTTTGCACTCGCTTTATCAGTCTCTCTTTTATCCATAAAGGACTTGCTCAATTTGTGTAAGTATGTTTCTTTCAAATGCGGCGAAAGATTTGCTGGTTTTCCCCATGGTTAGCCTGGTTTTGTCATGCCACTTTTGAAGAGTAGTGTTCTGGTAAGGTGTGAATGCCACAAAACGTTTGGCCATAAATTCTGGATATTTGGCCATTTCTAGTTTACGTTTTTGTGGCTTTTTATTTTTGTGTTCTACAACGCAATCTTCTTCATTGCTTAGAATCTCCTCATCGCTTTGCTCACCCAAACTGATCGCTCTTGTATCCGCATTTTGTACAAGAAGTTCATCATGTAACTCCAGTAATGATCTTTGCAGAGCTTTTAACGCTTTATGAGAAGTTTTCAGCACACTAGCAAATTCTGTATATTTCTTGAATTCTGGGAAGGTCAAAGGTTGAGGAAGCTGATTGGCTGAAACAAGAGCTTTCTGGAATTTGATTCGTCCTTCAAGAAGCTGGTCCCACAGAGCTAATTGGTTCTTTACGGCTTTGCCTTTCTCTACCTCCTCATTGACTTTATCTTGAGAAAATGTCTGCACAGTGTCGTGGTCATTTTGCTCCATGTCTTCCTCCTCAGAGCATTCTTCATCATCATCTTCTTCACTTTCCGGGCCACTTTCCTGTTCATCCTATAAGAAATCATGAATTAAATAAATACAAAGGGTAACATCTTTTATCACATATTCTGATGTCTAAATAGATTAAATAAAATATCCTTTATAATTATATAACGAATAACGAAATTTGTGTCTTTTTTTCTGCAAAAATGGTGTCTTTTTTCTCAATCTAATCTGTGAACAACGAAAACAAATAACATGGCATTGAACAAGAAAGGTATTTAGTTATTTAATTACTTAATGTATTAAATTAATAAAGTAATATAGTATAATAATAATAGCATTATAAATATATAAATATTTACTATTTTAGGATTGTCAGAAGAACCAAAAATCAGATACTAATACATAATAAAACTAGTACCAAAGTATCAGTACTGAATATAAAAATCGCATAACTGGATAAAATTTGACCTTTCCTGAACAGTTTCATCTTGAGTTTTGTCAGAGCACATGGTATAATAAATAGAACTATTATTTTGTGTTGAAAATTACAAGATAGTTCATTTTAAAAGCTCTTATTTAGACATTTGGGTATCAAAATAAATATATCCCAAGCCCATTCTTTTGTAAATCAAGTTGGAAATTTGAGTATTGTGAGGACACTACTGCAATTATTGAATTCGTATAAATTTACTCTTTTTAAAAGTGTTATATCTGAATAAAATATGGTTTATTTTTATTACTTTTTAAATCAATGCATCGCCCAATGGTAACTTTAGCCTCTACACTGGCCTCTATATTGGAGGGATAATTTATCATACATTTCCCATTCATCAAAGATAATTATTTGGGGGTGTGTTGAAGGTTACACTAACAATACTACTGCTACAACAACTAATATCTTACCTCCTCTTCTTCCTCCTCCCCCTCACTCACTCCTAAGTCATCCATGCCCTCGGTCAGTTTGTGGAAGTCCACTCCTTTTGGAAAAGTCACTTCAGAGTTGTTTAGATTATCACCATCATCATTTAAATTGTTATCTTCATCTGTTCCTTGAAACTCTTCTTCTGCCTCTTCTTCCTCTTCAACATTCGCCTCCTCTCCATCATCTTGGAATGGACAAATGATTGATGCATTTTTCAAGTAGGCAAAATTTGATTTTTTTAAAGCAGTATAGAAATAATAATAGAAATGACACTACCATATGTATTGTGAATGTAAAAAGGGAAATTGTGTGTAAATATGGCCAAATCATGTCATTTTTTGTGGACAGGTACAGGGTCAGTGTTGTATAGAATGGTCATTTTTGTATGCTTAACATGTGCATATAATGTCAATTTTTTACCTGCTTGCCTCCTTGAAGAAGTTATTGCTTTGCCTGGAAAGTTCCACATTTTGGCACTAACTTATCTATCTCAATGGAAAACAAGCAAATGACAGTTGCACTACCAGGCCAAGTTACAGGTCAAATCTGTGAGGCAACCCTGCTCAAAGTAATGCCTGTTTTGCAAAAAGGTATTTTGCAAAGCTGTAACATGCCCAAGGAGACAGCCAGGTGGCGGACCCTCTACTAGAAAAATAACAATGCGCAGCTTTAAAACATAATTTGCACTTTCACTTAGACCAGATAGAAGTTCACCCTCTAAGACTGATTTTAGAGAATACTGTTAGAAGGTCATGTAGCTTATAAAAATAAAAGTTAGTCACAACACTTAAAAAGGGAAGGAATTTGCCTCACCATATTCTCTTCTTCACCCTCTTCCTCGTCTTCATCTTCATCTTCATCATCCTCGGATTCTTCCATGTCCCGCATCAGTTGTTTTCTGGACACCGCCTTGCCCACATACCTCCTGTCCGTGTCTGAGAGCAGAGAGGCGGCGTGTTTCCTCAGAGTGCTCGGTCTCCTGTCTCCATCGTCCTCTTCTTCTTCATCTTCAAACTTTTCTATCACTCTGGCTTTCGTTTCCATATCGCCATCGTCTTCGGGATCAATAAATTTCGGCTGCGGATTAAGTAAATCCTCCAACTGCTGAGAAAATAAGCCGGACATAGTGAAAAGTTTTACAAATTTCACACGTGTATTGCTCCGGATCGACGCTTCTGCAGTAGAGGGTGATGACGCTGGTAAAGAGCGACCAACTGTACCTTCGATTAATCCCACAATATTGTCTGTCAGGAAAATATGAGGGGAAAAAAACTTGGCAAAACGAAACACAATGTTATGTCACATCGTTATTGTCACACCACTGTTTTGTTAACCAGTTCACCCACTACAAAAAGTTAATGATAACATTTTGATTGCTTACTGGCTGCCATTGTGTCTTTAGGCAAAACACATGGTTTTCCATTACATATACAATGTGACTAGCTAATTATATTTGCCCAAAGACTAGGGTGTTTCTCTACATCATCTCTCAGTCATCCAGGTAATATCCATAACAAAACTGTCAATCAAATGCCAGTCGAAGTACACTCAATATTTGTGAGCAGCAACCAAAAAGGCAAATCAATAGAGTTAACACTTTCCTGATCACATTGAACACTTTTTAAAATATAGCACTGTTTTTCCTACAAAAAATCTGAGTACTTTTGTTTTTTCCCTGGGATTGCACAAAAATACACTGCCGACATACAAATCCTGTGAGACAAAGCTCAGGTACATATCCCCTTTTTTTGCCTGCAATCCTCGGCGCATGCGCACGCTGTTGGCGAGGCTAAATCGTCGCTGCTAGCTCAGTTTTGTCCCGACGTGCTCGTGTAACAAAGATTACAAAGTTTACAGTGAACATGTCTACTAGCGATTTTTATTTGCGGTATTATGTGGGGCACAAAGGAAAATTCGGACACGAGTTCTTAGAGTTTGAGTTCAGACCGGACGGTAAGTTTGTGTTTGGCGGTAATTCATAGATGTAAGCTGCACTACGCGTTTGCTACGAGCTAACTAGCAACCGGTTTATTGTAGGCCTCATTCACTCCGCAAGTAGTTTTTTTACAAATTTCTCAAGAAATCGGTGCACAACGTTGTCAACAATACCACTGCAATATCTGCTTCAGCTGCATTGGCCGAATTTATATGCACTGGTTGTTTAGGCTAGACTATACACAGCATAAAATGTTACTAATGATAATGAATGAATGTACAGTACTATGTTCAACATTTGTTTCATTTACAGGAAAACTGCGCTATGCAAACAACAGTAACTACAAAAACGACGTTATGATCAGAAAAGAGGTATTTTTATTTATTTAATTTTTTTACCTAAGTTCCTATTCTATTCTAAGGTCATATATTGCGTAAAATTGACTCTTGTGAGCTTTAAGCCATGTTATGTCTCATGTTTCATTAACACGTTTGAGTAACCCTTGATTAATTGTCTGTCTGCATCTCGAGAGCTCAAAATTCTCTATTCTCTTTGTAATGTCATTAAGCTGTAATTTTCAAGTTAATAGCTCCTTTTTACATTTTGCTCAGTAAAGATGAACAATTCCAGGGATAAAATTATCCAAATTATTCTAAGGTGTATGGAGTTTAAAAACACAGCGGAGCACTTCTTGTATTACCACATGACATCACAAAGTGGAACAGTGTTTTCCGTTTGAGAAAAGAACTCTGAACATGTAGGGTTTATGTTTTGATGAGACATTAAAAGTTGGATCAGATCAAAAGGTGTACAATGAGCCCTTTAATCTAAAGCAATTTGGTTTATAATCATAGTGTAGTATTCTCAGTTGAGAAAGGTAGTTGAAGCAGTTATGTCAAAGTCTGCACAATCTAATAATTGTGAGGCTTTCCTTTTGTAGTTATTTACTATGTGTTCTTGCAGGCATATGTACACAAAAGTGTGATGGAGGAGCTAAAAAGGATAATCGATGACAGTGAAATCACTAAAGAAGATGACGCTCTGTGGCCACCTCCGGACAGAGTTGGCAGACAGGTTTGTATATATTGTCAGTTCTGCATGAATACGCAGGTCTTATTGGGTATCTACACCTGTGATTGAGTCATATTCAAGGCGTGTAAAATAGTTTGGCTTGTACATAGAGGATGCATGCAAAGCTCAAAGTTTCACAGGTAATGCAATTGTGAAAGCCAAGAGTATTGCAGGTAGCTGTATATTGTGATGTTTACATTTTGGATACTCAGTATATGGGGATCATTTCTTGGTAGTGGACAATCTTGGTAGTGGTGCATTATTTTTATATATTTTTTAGTAAATACCCTAAAATGCAGACTCCTTTTTCCTCTCTTGTGAACACATCTGTAATAAATTTTTTTGTTTTATAGGAACTGGAGATTGTAATCGGAGATGAGCATATTTCATTCACCACCTCAAAGATCGGATCTCTTATTGACGTTAACCAGTCCAAGTGAGTGTTGGGGTGAAACTAAATAATGCCTGTTGGACATATTAAAATCCCCTTCTCTCTTCCAGGGACCCAGAAGGCCTCCGTGTGTTTTACTACCTGGTTCAGGATCTCAAATGTCTTGTTTTCAGTCTCATTGGACTTCATTTCAAGATCAAGCCAATCTAAGTGTTTTTATTTTCTGCTCATTTTATGTGCTTTAGCCATTTTTCCATTCTCAGATCTGATTTGTACATTTGCCTTTGGTGGAATTGTTTTTTTTATTTTAAATAAAATTTAGGAAAACCTGACTGTTTGTAAAGAATTTACTTAAATTTTTATTTTACACAATGTTGACAAAAAAATATTCACACCAAGTAGTAAGGATGAGAAGTAATCATGAATTTGAATGAATGCTTCAAGATGTAGGCACTTTTGATAAGGCATTTTGTACCATTAATCTGCTGCTGAAGTCTAAATGCACAAAGAAAAGGTTACAGTACAGAAATCTCCAGGAGGTAAACCTTCATTTTTTCCATTCAAGATAATTAAATAGTTTTAAATTAAACAGTATTCTAACGCTCAGATTAGTTAGCTCAGTGGCTTTCCTTCCAGAACTGTGAAAATATCCTCCAACGACTTGTGGACACACTGGAGGAACTCGTGCACATTTCGAGCAGGGTATGTGGACACATTACAGCCGATCCAGTTGTCGTGAACTCCATAGCCCACGCCAAATCCATCTGGGACCACAGGTGCGAACCCCCCAAGCCTACAGCGGGACTGGTGAGGGTGCTGGTAGACAGGATGTTGTGGTTAATGGCGCTGTAGGCTGGGTCTGTGTACAGGCTGTGCAGAGGCTGCCCTTTCGAGTTGGCCAAGTACCGCATGGCAAAGAGGTGGCGGTCAAAACCTTGCCCTGGGAACAGAGGAATATGCGTAAAAGGTTAGAGACATGCTTGCAATACAAAAGATCATTGTAGGCTAATTATATATACATTACTAAGAGACTCCATCAAGATGGGTGAATCAATGGGTTTTGAAATAAAATCCTATGAATTAATTCCATTAAATATTATAAAGATCAAGTAAATATGTTTCTTGGTCTTAAAAAAAGTTTATGCAATTGTCAGTTTGCAACAACAATCCTTTTACAACATTACTCATTGACTGACCATTGTGGTTGAAACTTTAACAAAACATGTAGTGTAGACACTTGACTATTTGCTAAGAATTCACGTTCCAGCAAAATCCTTGATTAACCTACGCAAAAAAAAAAAAAAAATAAAAAAAAAAATCATCTACCATCTATTAATGACTATGAATGGAAACTAGCAATTATAATGTAGTGGTACAGTGTATCTATCATCTTGAAAAATCAACAGTGCATAACTTTTTGGAGGTGGCTCATCACCTGCAGATTTCCATGCAAGTAGGAATAGGAATGGAGACAGTTTTGTGGAGATGCAAGCCCTCTCTCAGTAAAAGCATTTTTAAAAATATGTATTTTCAGTGCAATAAAGGCATCCAAAGTAAAAAATAAAAAACGTGCTTTTATTCTAGTCTGTTTTAGTTAAAATGTTACATGCTGGGGATTTAAAGCTATCATCTACAAGTTTATTTGATTTTTTTTGACCAGTAGATGGCAGATGTGAAACCTGTTCCCATCCTCCCCTCACCTGGCCTTTATTCAGGCTCATCTGTGCTCTCTGGTCTTCCTCTGTCAGGATAAAGGTGGCAATACAACAGGGGCAGGTCTGCAAATCTAATTATAGATGGTAGCTTTATGGTCTATCTGTTCATCCTGCCCCTAAATAAGAACTAAACCAAACACCTAGTGGATTTAATTACTAATCACAAACTAACCACTGTCAAAAACATAGGAACATTTGAAATACTGACCCATAGCTGCCTCCTTGGTGAGCTGCCCATGGTACTTGGAGCACTCGTTCAGCATGGCCTTTAGTTCCTCCACGCTGTGCTTCCCCGACTCATGGACAAAAGCGTGGGAGCAGCGTTTGGTGTGAATGGTGGCCGGTCTGATGGTCTCTGTACGGCCATGTTTAAACGCCGCTGTACTACAAGACTCATAAGTGGCTACGGTTTGTCCATATTGCCTCAAAAACCCCATCTGAAACGCCAGCTGAGCAATGGCATCTGGGCTCAACTTACTCTTTTTCAACTGCTCTTTACCTCCCTTTTTAAAACTCCATCGCATCTATAGTCAACTTTGATACGGCTGCATCAAAGTTCTCCTTGGCTTTTTGGATACCGCTTTTCAATTCACTGTCTAAGTTAAAAATGCAATCTTTGGACAGCTATGGTGGAATCCACAGTGGCAGGAGCAGAACCAGGATTCACAATGGGTTTTTCTGTTGTATCTTTGAAGATTTCATTTTGGAATCTGAGCACTGCCACTCCATCTCCCCAAGAATGCTCAAAATTGATTGCTGCATTTCCGTCTTTGGCTACAATAATGCTGAAGGACTTGTCGTACCAGCGATTGCACCCATCTCCATGAAGCATGTTGTGAGAAATGTGAATATGGTCCTTCATAGCTTCATCATCGAGACAAAGACAAAACAATGCACTGTCTATGGTTTGCAAAAGTCCTCCATTGCCATTGGCGATTAGCTTCTCCCTTAAAAACCTGCCCAAATGTTTCTATTCTCACTTGTTAGGATGCCAATTGGACTGGAAGGCGCTGGGGTTTCATCTGACAAAATGTACTTCAAGTGGGGAGTGAATCTCTGCTGGTTTCACCAAATTTCCATCGCGATCAACAATATCAAACACGTACAAGTTGCCTTTCCTCATGACTAAAAGATGTCTTCCTTTCTCGTCCGTAAAACAGCTCATCTCTTCCTTGTTTTGGCAATCTGGTAGAGTTGAAAAGGCGGAAATACTGCGACATGTCTAAAGGGTAGGCATTGACCATGTAGGCTCCATACCAGGACAGTGAAGAGGGAACCCAACGGATGAACTTTTTGAATTGGTCTGTGTCACTTTTAGCAGGGTTTAGGTGGAAGACTTCAGGTTCTAATACTCCTGCTCTGAGTGTTTTCATGAAGCGTACGGCAGAGCAAACCATGTTGGTGGCACGGAAAGCTGATCGTTGTATTCCGGTTTGGGGTCAGGATTGAAGGACATGAAGGGGTTATAGTTGAGTACCACAGAGTCCCCGGGCAGAGAGGTACATATCAAACCAAGGTGCTGGAGATAAAAATATAAGTTAGTAGAACAAATATGACTGTTACTATAATAAACAGTTTTAAAATTGAGATCTTTTGAAATATGTCAGTAATGATGGGACTTAAGGCTCATCAACTATTTGAACCAGTGTTCCTCAAATAGAGGAAGCGCTGGTTAGCGCTGGT